>JAKSZT010054561.1:5678387-5914551 GCA_026826555.1 Tolypeutes matacus | reverse complement strand
TTTCCACTCCCTTCTGAATCCTCAACAATCAGTCCTTGTTAGTAGAGAATGAGATTGGGAGGTTTGTATATCTTTAGCCCCTTGCAGGCTCCAAGGCAAACAATGGCGCAGCTCCACCTAACCTGGAAGGGCTCTCGGTACAGGGCAGACCAAACCTGGGAGTCCATAGCAGGGTCAGCCCCAGGCTCTCTCTCCCCTCTCCCGTGGTGTCCTCAACAATTAGTCCAGGCTAGAAGAGAGGGAGATTGCGAGGATAGGATTTCTCCAGTCCTTTCCGGGCTCCCAGGGCAAACTGCCGTGTGGAAGGGTCCGTGGGGCTCTGCAGCCCAAATTTCAGGTCCGAACCTGAGTCAGCCTAAGGCTGTGTCCCTCTCTCTCCCCTTTCCGGGAGTGTTAGATCCCTGAAGCCCCCTTTGTCTGTGGTCGCAGGCCCAGGTGCCCGAGAATTCTGAAGAGTGTGGGGGAGGGTGCCGGCAGCAGCAGAAGCTGCTACTTGCAACTCATAGTTCTGTAGTCGCGATTTCCCTCTTCTGTCCCTCTCTCTCCTGGGTGGTGTGCAGCCTTCACCTGGTGACCTAAACCCTAGAAGATCTTTTTTGGGGCTGTTTCAGCTTGCCCTCTAGCTATTTTTCTGGAGAAGAGATTCCTGTCTCTTACTAGTCCGCCATCTTCCCGGAAGTCTCTGTCTTTTTAATAGTGGCCATTCTGACAGGTGTGAAATGATAGCTCATTGTAGTTTTGATTTACATTTCCATAATCATGAGTGATGTTGAACATTTCTTCATGTGTTTTTTTGCCATTTGTATTTCTTCTTTGGGGAAATGTCTATTCAAGTCTTTTGACCATTTTTTAATTGGGTCGATAGTCTTTTTATTGAGTTGTAACATCTCTTTTGTATATCCTGGACGTTAAACCCTTATCAGATATGTGATTTCCAAATATTTTTTCCCATTGAGTTGGCTGCCTTTTCACCCTTCTGACAAGGTCCTGGGAGGTGCAAAAGTGTTTAATTTTGAGGGGGTCCCATTTATCTAATTTTTCTTTTATTGCACATGCTTTGGGTGTAAGGTCCAAGAAACCACCACCTACTACAAGGTCTTGAAGATGTTTCCCTACATTTTCTTCTAGTAGTTTTATGGCCCTGGCTTTTATATTTAGATCTTTGATCCATTTTGAGTTGATTCTTGTATATGGGGTGAGATTGGGGCCCTCTTTCATTCTTTTGGTTAAAGATATCCAGTTCTCCCAACACCATTTGTTGAAGAGACTGTTTTTTCCCATTAGCGTGGGCTTGGTAGGTTTGTCAAAAGCCAGTTGACTGTATAGGTGAGGGTGTATTTCTGGATTCTCAATTCTATTCCGTTGCTTGATGTGTCTATCTTTATGCCAGTACCATGCTGTTTTGACCACTGTAGCTTTGTAATATGTTTCAAGGTCAGGCAGTGAAATTCCTCTCATGCCACTCTTCTTTTACAGAATGCTTTTGGCTGTTCAGGTGCACTTACCCTTCCAGATGAATTTGGTAATTGCCTTCTCTAATCTTGTAAATTAAGCTGTTGCAATTTTGATTGGTATTGCATTGAATCTATAAATCAGTTTGGGTAAGATTGACATCTTTACGATATTTATTCTTCCAATCCATGAACACGGAATGTCTTTCCATTTGCTTAGGTCTTTTAAAATTTCTTTTAGCATTGTTTTGTAGTTTTCTGCATATAGGTCCTGTACTTCTTTGGTTAAATCAATTCCCAGGTATTTGGGTCTTTTTGTTGCTATTGTAAATGTAATTTTCCCCTGATTTCCTCCTCAGATTGTTCAGTACTAGTGTACAAAAATATTACTGATTTTTGTGTGTTGATCTTATATCCTGCCACTTTGCTGAACTCATTTATTAGTTCAAGTAGCTTTGTCATGGATACTTCAGAATTTTCTAAATACAGGATCATATCATCCACAAACTGAGAGTTTTACTTCCTCTTTTCCTATTTGGATGCCTTTAAATTTTTTTTTTCTTGTCTAATTGCCCTAGCTAGAACTTCTAGTACAATATTGAATAACAATGCTGATAGCAGGCATCCTTGTCTTGTTCTGGATCTTAGAGGGAAAGCTTTCAACCTTTCCCCATTGAGTACGATGTTGGCTGTGGGTTTTTCATATTTGCCTTTTATCATATTGAGGAATTTTCCTTCTATTCCTGTCTTTTGAAGTGTTTTTATCAAAAAAGGATGCTGGATTTTGTCGAATGCCTTTTCTGCATTGATTGAGATGATCATGTGTTTTATTTCCCTTCAATTTGTTAATGTGGTGTTTTACATTGATTGATTTTCTTATGTTGAAACAGCCTTGCATACCAGGAATAAATCCCACTTGGTTGTGATGAATAAGTCTTTTGATATGCTGTTAGATTCTATTTGCAAGTATTTTGTTGAGAATTTTTGCATCTATGTTCATTAGAGAGATTGGTATGTAATTTCCTTTTCTTGTACTATCTTTATCTGGCTTTGGTATTAGGGTGATGTTGGCTTCATAAAATGTGTTGGGTAATTTTCCCTCCTCTTCAATTTTTTGGAAGAGTTTAAACAGGCTTGGTGTTAATTCTTTTCTAAATGCTTCGTAAAATTCACCTGTGAAACCATCTCGTCCTGAACTTTTCTTTGCTAGGAGATTTTTTTTTTTTTTTTTTTAAAGATTTTATTTATTTATTTATTCATTTATCCGCCCCCTGCTGCCCGTGCTCGCTGGGTCAGCCAACCACGCCGCCCGGGTGGGCCTGCCCCCACCAGGAGGCCCCAGGAACCGAACCCGGGGCCTCCCATATAGTAAACGGGAGCCCCACTGATTGAGCCACAGCCGCTTCCCTGCTAGGAGATTTTTGATGAAGGATTCAATCTCTTTAAATGTGACTGGTTTGTTAAGTTCTTCTATTTCTTGTAGCATCAGTGTCAGTTGTTTGTGTGTTTCTAGGAATTTGTCCATCTCGTCTAGGTTGTCTAGTTTGTTGGCATAGAGTTTCTTATAATATCCTCTTATGATCCTTTTTATTTCTGTGGGGTCAGTCGTAACTTCCCTCCTTTCTGATTGTATTTATTTCCCTCTTCTCTCTTTTTGTCTTTGTTAGTCTAGCTAGGGGTTTGTCAATTTATTGATCTTCTCAAAGAACCAGTTTTTGGTTTTGTTCATTTTCTCTATTTTTTTTTGCTCTCAATTGCATTTATTTCTGCTCTAATCTTTATTACTTCTTTCCTTTTACTTGCTTTGGGATTGGTTTGCTGTTCTAGTTGTTCAGTTAAATCTGTGTTTAGCTCTTTCTTCCTTTTTAATATAGGTATTTTAGGTCTATAAATTTCCCTCTCAAGACTGCCTTCACTGTATTCCATAAGTTTTGAAAAATTTTGTCTCAATATATTTACTGATTTCACTTGCAATTTCCTCTTTGATTATTTAGGAGTGTGTTGTTCAGCCTCCACACATTTGCGAATTTACTTTTTCCTGTCTATTATTGACTTCCAGTTTCATTCCATTATGATCTGAGAAGGTGGTTTGTATAAATGCAATCTTTTTATAGTTATTGAGAGCTGCATTGTGCCCTAACATGTGGTTTATCCTGGAGAAAGATCCATGGACACTTGAGAAGAATGTATAATCTGCTGAGTTTGGATGCAGTGTTCTGTATGTATCTGTTAGGTCTAACTCATTTATCATATTGTTAAAGTTCTCTGTTACACCCTGTTGATCCTCTGTCTAGTTGTTCTATCTAAAGATGTGATGTTGAAGTTTCCAGCGATTATTGTAGAGATAACTATTTCTCCCTTCAGTTTTGCCAGAGTTTGTCTCATATATTTTGGGGCACCCTGGTTACGTGCATAGATATTTATGACTGTTATATCTTCCTTGTGGATTGTCCTTCTTATTAATATATAATGGACTTCTGTACCTCTTATAACTTTTTTACATTTTGTGGGAGATGTTTGTGTGGGATGTGGTGGGATGTGTGGGAGGTGGGCAACATGGGAATCCCAGTGGGTTCTGTGTAATATTTTAGGTAATCTAAGCACCTCTTAAAATATATTTATATATATAAAAATAACATTTTTGTAAGCAAATGCACATATATGCATATATATTTATATATCATTTTACAAATATTGGTATGTATTGTGAAAATTTTGATTTTTACCCACAATAAAAAATAAATAAATAAATAAAAATAAAATAAAATAAAGTCTGTCTTGTCTGATATTAGTATAGCTACCCCTGTTCTTTTTTAGTTACTATTTGTGTGCAGTATCTTTTTAGAGCCTTTCACTTTCAGCTGGTTTGTATCCCTGGGTCTAAGGTGAGTTTCTTCTAAGCAGCATATGGATGGCTCATGTTTTTTTATCCATTCTGTCAGCCTGTATCTTTTGATTGGGGAATTTAATTCATTCACATTCAAAGATATTACTGTAAATGCATTATTTATTCCTCCATTTTATTCTTTGGTTTTGATATATTATATCATATTTTTGTCTGTCTTTTTACGCTTTTGGTTATCCTTTCTCTATTCTTTCTTCTATATTCTCCTCCAGGCCTCTCTCTCCTATCTTTTTCTTTCAGGTTCTAAGGTTTCCTTTAATATTTCCTGCAGTGGTGGTTTCTTTTTTGTAAACTCTCTTAATTTCTATTTGTTTGTGAATATTTTATACTCACCTTCATATCTGAAGGACAATTTTGCTGGATAAAGAATTCTTGGCTGGCAATTTTTCTCTTTCAGTATCCTGATTGTATCATACCACTGTCTTCTCGGCTCCATGGTTTCTCCATGCAAAGTCTCACTGGGCATCCCTTGTATGTGATGGTTTGCTTCTCCCTTGCTGCTCTGTGCATTTTCTCTTTGACATTTTACATTCTGAGTAGTATGTATCTTCGAGTAGGTCTGTTCAGATTTATTCTGATTGTGGTCTGGTGCTCTTCTTGGACATGTAAGTTCATTTTTTTGTGAGAGTTGGGAAATTTTCTGCTATTATTTCATCAAATACACTTTCTGCCCCTTTTCCCTTCTCTTCTCCGTCTGGAACTCCCATGACACGTATGTTGTTGCATTTCACATTGTCATTCAACTCTGAGCCCCTGCTCAATTTTTTCCATTCTTTTCTCTCTCTGTTCTTTTCTTTCTTCAATTTCAGCTGTTCTGTCTTCTGTCTCACTTATTCTTTCTTCTATCATTTCAAGTCTGCTGTGGCATGCCTCTAATGTGTTTTTTTAAAGATTTTTTTTATCACCCCCCCCGCCCTGCCACTTTGCGCTGTCTACTCTTTCTGTCCATTCGCTGCGCGTTCTTCTATGTCTGCTTGTCTTCTCTTTATTTATTTATTTTTTAAACTGATAGTTTTATTTATTTATTTATTTATTTTAATAAGTAAAAAAAATTTAAATAGATTACATAAATGTTACATAAAAATTATAGGGATTCCCATATTGCCTTTTCTTTACGAGGCAATGGGAACTGGTCCCAGGAACTTCCAACGTGGTAGAGAGGCACTCAGTTGCTTGAGCCACCGTAGGTCCCTGGTTTGTTGTGTCTCTCACTGTGTCTCCTCTTTGTTTCTTTTTTTGCTGCATCATCTTTTTGTGTCAGCTCACCTGCGGATGGGGCCTGACACTTCACCCGCTCGGGGGCACTGGTAGTGCACCCGTGCACAGGACCTGGCAGCTCACCCGTGGACAGGGCCTGACGGTGTAGCCACACACGGGGCCTGGTGGTCCACGTGCCTTCTATATTTTTCTTTTTTAAAATTTTCCGGGAGATCCCAGGGGTCAAACCCAGGTCTCTCCATATGGGAGACCGACGCCCATCCACCCAAGCCACATCCGTCCCCCTGCTGTATCTCTTAAGGTTGACCAAAGATACCAAAGTTACAGTCTTTTCCCATACAGGATGGTCATATAATAAATTAGGCTTAGTTTATCACCAGCATTCTAAAAACCAGACCTAGGGAGAAAAACTAGGTCTGGGGACACATGCATGGTTTCTAATATAGTGAATGTTTAGCCTACTCTGATTATCACAAAATCAGGACAGTGAGGCTATTCGCATTACCATGCTGTTTTTACCACTGTAGCTAGATAGTGTGCTTTAAAGTCAGAAAATGAGAGTCCTCCAACTTTGTTCTTCTTTTTCTCCTCCTCCTCCCTCCTCCTCCTCCCCCTCCCCCTCCTCCTCTTCCTCCCCCCTCCTCATCTTCTTCCTCCTCCTTCTTCTTCTTTTTAAAAGATATTTTGGCTATTCAGGGGCACTTACCTTTCCAGATAAATTTAATAGTTGGTTTTTCCAATTCAAAAAAAAGGAATTGGAATTGGAATTTTTATTGAGATTGCATTAAATCTGTAGATCAATGTGGGTAGAATTGACATCTTAATGATTAAATATTTAGTCTTCCAATCCATGAACATGGAATATCCTTCCATTTATTTAGATCATCTTTGATTTCTTTTAGCAATGTTTTATAGTTTTCTGAATACAAGTCCTTTATATCCTTGGCTAAATTTATTTCTAAATATTTCATTCTTTTAGTCACTATTGTAAATGGAAGTTTTTTCCTGATTTCCTCCTCAGAATGCTTATTAATATAGAAATGCTACTAATTTTTACATATTAATCTTGTATCCTGCCTCTTTGCTGAAATTGTCTCTAAGTTCTAATAGCTTTGCTATGGATTTTTTGGGGATTTTCTAAATATAAGATCATATCATCAGCAAATAGCAAAAGTTTTACTTTTTCCTTTCCTATTTGGGTGCTTTTCATTTCTTTTTTTGCCTAGTTGCTTTAGCTAGAACTTCTAGCACCATATTGAATAACAGCAGGGAAAGTGGGCATCCTTGTCTTGTGCCCAGTCTCAGTGGGAAAGCTTTCAGTCTTTCACTGTTAAGTACAATGTTAGCTGTGGGTTATTGAGAAAGTTTCCTTCTATTCCCATATTTTGGAGTGTTTCAACCAACAAAGGATGTTGTATTTTGTCAAATGCCTTTTCTGCATCTATTGAAATGATCATGTGATTTTTCTTTTTCTATTTATTAATGCGGTGTATAACACTGATTGATTTTCTTATGTTGAACCACACTTGTATACCTGGTATAAAGCCCACTTGATCGTGATGTATAATTTTTTAAATGTGTTTTTGGATTCAGTTAGCAAGTATTTTGTTGAAGATTTTTGCACCTATATTCATTAGTGAAATTGGTCTGGAATTTTCTTTTTTTGTAGTATCTTTATTTGGCTTGGAGTGATGCGGGTTCATAGAATGAGTTTGGTAGCATTCCTTCCTGTTCAATTTTTCTTTTTAAGTTTGAGCAAGATTGGTATTAAATCTTCTTTAAATGATTGATAGAATTCACCTATGAAGCCATCTGGTCCTGGACTTTTCATTTTGGGGAGGTTTTTAATACTGTTTCAATTTCTTTATTTGTGATTGGTTTGTTGAGTTTTTCTATTTCTTCTAGTGTCAGTGTGGTTTGTTCATGTGTTTCCAGAAGTTTGCCCATTTCACCAACATTGTCTAATTGTTCATAGTATCCTTTTATGATTGCTTTTATTTCTGCTGGGTCAGTGGTAATGTCTTCCTTCTCATTTCTGATTTTATTTATTTGCATCTTCTCTCTTTTGTCTTGGTTAATCTAGCTAAGGGTTTATCAATTTTGTTGATCTTCTCAAATAACCAACTTTTAGTTCTGTTGATGCTATTTTTTTTTTTTATTCTCCATTTCATTTATTTCTGCTTTAATCTTTATTATTTCTTTCCTTCTGCTTGTTTTGTTTGCTGGTTTTTTTTTCTAGTTCCTCCAGGTGTGCAGTTAGGTCTTTGATTTAGGTCTTTCTTCTTTTTAAATATAAACATTGAGGCTATAAATTCCCCCTCTCAGCACTGCCTTTGCTGTATCCCATAAGTTTTGATACATTGTGTTCTTAATTTACATATATTTGCGAATTTCCCCCTTTTTTCTGCCTAATTTCCAACTTTATTCAATTATGATCAGAGAAAGTGTTTTGTGTAATTTCAATGTATTTAAATTTATTGAGAGCTGACATATCCCAGCATATGGTCTATCCTGGAGAAAGATCCATGAGCACTTGAGACTATATATCCTGCTGTTTTTTATGGAATGTTCTATAAATGTCTATTAGGTCTAGTTTATTTATCATATTATTCAAGCTCTCAGTTTCCTTATTTATCCTCTGTCCAGATGTTCTATCTAATGCTTAAAGTGGAGTGTTGAAGTCTCCAACTTATTGTTGTTGAGATGTTTATTTCTCCTTTCAGTTTTACCAGTGTGTCTCATTTATTTTGGGGTACCTATGTTAGGTGATAAATATTTGTTATTTCTTCTTGGTGAACTGTCTCCTTTATTAATATATAGTAACCTTAATCTTTTATAACAGTTTTGCATTTAAAATTTATTTTATGTGATGTTAGCATCGCTATACCTGCTCTTTTTTGTTGCTATTAGCATAGAATATCTTTTTCTAACCTTTCACTTTTAGCCTGATTGTGTACTTGCACCTGAAGTGAGTCTTTTGTGGACAACAAATAGATGGCTTGTGGTGTTTTTTTTTTTTTTTTTTTTTTTTTAATCTATTTTATCAATGTGATGGTTAGGCTAATGTGTCAATTCAGCCAGGTAATTGTGTCCAGGTGTTTGGTCAAGCAAGCACAGGGCTAATTGTAATACAAGAACATTTATGGACTTAGGTCACCAGTGAGTTTACTGCATGGATTGCTGATTACATCTGCATCAATCACGGAGATTGCATCAGCAATGGATGATGCTTTTATCCAATCAATTGAATGCCTTAAAAGGGGAAGTGATTTCAACATTCAGAAAGAATTTCCCAGCTCGTCTTTGGACAGCTAACTTCTCCCAGAAACTCATCAAGGACCTTTCTTTGGATTTTCATCGGAGCCCCTGGTTTGCTGCCTGCCTGCGGAACCTGGACTTGTGCATCCCTACGGTCGCGTGAGAGACTGTTATAAAATCTCATATTATTGACAGATATCTCCTGTTGATTCTGTTTCCCGAGAGAATCCTAATACAATCAGTATATATCTCTTAATTGAAGAGTTCAACAATTAACATTCAGTGTTACTACTATAAAGGTATTTCTTGATTCATTCATTTTTTCCCTTGGCTTTCCTATCTTACTATTATCTGTCTTATAACCCTTTCAGTTTCTCTTATTTATGTTCTTCATGTCAACACTTTTCTTCTCATCCTTGTCTTTTCCTTTCAGGCCATAATACACCCTTTAATATCTCTTAGAGATTTGGTCTCTTGATAACATACTTTCTCAGTTTTTGTTTGTCTGTAAAGACTTTAAACTGGTCTTCATTTCTGAAGGATAATTTTGCCAGATAAAGTATTCTTGGCTGGCAGTTTTCTCTTTCAGTACCTGTAGCAGTTTGGCATTGTTTATGAATTCCAAAAATAGATATTGGATTATGTTTGTAAACTGGTCTGTTCCTTTGGGTGTGATTAAATTATGATTAGAGCTTTGATTGGGCCATGTCAGTAGGATGTTGAGTCCCCGTCCCCTTCGTAGGTGGGGACTCACAGAGAAAAGACATGGCAGAGGATGGAGTTTGCAGTTTTAATGCTGGAGCCCCGGGAAGTAAATACACAGAGAAGCAGATACATGAGGAAAGAGAGAATGCTCCATTAGACACGGCAGAAGCCCCAGGAAGAGAGTCAAGCCATTTGCCTGATAGTTTACAGCTGGCCTTGTGGAAAGAATAGAGCAGCTGAGCCTAGAGAGAAACCAGCTCTGGGAGAAAGATGAGACTTATCACAGACTACAGCTGATATTGGAAGAAGCTGGGACCACAGAGCCTTAAGAGGAAGACAAAGCTTGAACCCTTGTAGACATCGGCAATCATCTTGCTCTAACACATGGCAACAGACTTTGTTGAAGGAAGTATCTTATGCTTTATGGCCTGGTAACTGTAAGCTTCTACCCCAAATAAATACCCTTTATAAAAGCCAACGGATTTCTGGTACTTTGCATCAGCACCCCTTTGGCTAATACAGTACCTTAAATATATCGTACCACTGCCTTCTTACCTCCATGGTTTCTGATGAGAGATTAGCACTTAGCCTTATTGAGGCTCCCTTGTAAGTAATACATTTCTTTTCTCTTGCTGCTCTCAAAATTCTCTCTTTATCTTTGGCCTCTGATATTCTTTATAGTAGATGTCTCAGAGTAGGTCTATTTGGATTTATTCTGTTTGGGGTACGTTGTCCTTCTTGAATGCTATGGGGGCATCATCTCATGGTTTTCCCTTTGGTCTCTTCCTCTCTCAATTCCCAGTCCCTCCTAGACAATGCATGAGGCATTCTCCTGGTATGCAGGTCCCCAAAGTGGCTCTCTCGGAAAACTTCTACCCTATTTTTCAAGAGCGCTTTTTCTCCTATTATGAAAGAGAGCTGCCCCCTGCCTGAGCTACTCAGATACCATCTTGGATGCAATCTCCGCATCCATTTTGTACATTTTTGAGCTTTTCTTCCAAGTACTCAACATTTTGCTGAGCACAGAATCAGTACTCAAAAACATGTTGAAGGCCTGCCCTGATCAAGGTGGCAGTTTGAGAAACTTTAGGGCTCCATCCCTGCACAGAAGCTTTGAACAACGAGCAAGAACTGGCAGAAACATCTTTCTCAAAGCTCCAGAAAAAAAGTTAAAGGACTACACTAACAGGGCTAGCACCAAATCAAGAAAACATCTACTTAAAAGCAGTAGGACACCTAAAGGATGTAGACATCAGCAGTAACTAAGCATCCAGAAACTAATTTCAACTAAAGCTAATATAGCCTGAGTTTCCACAGGAAGCTTGGTGCTGAGCTGTACAGAGCATTATTTGAATGTTGCCAACCCTTTAGCCATGCTTTCTTAACTTTATTCTAACTTTTAGAGATATTGGTCCCTGTTCATAGGCACAGCCTGAACCTAAGCTGTGGCGCACTTATCACCTCATTCTGCTACCTGGTTATGCATAGCAACATAGTCTAAAAAGGAAAACATGAACTGGGTAGTTAGGAAACCTGGTTGAACTTCCCTATGCTTCTAACTAGCCTCATGATCTTAACCATTCTATGTCTCAGTGCTCCCATCTGCACAATGGGGACAATGCTAATTGCCCTACCCACCTCGCAGGGCTGTTATGAGGGTAAACTGAGACAATGAATGGAAAGTACTTTGACAAGGAAGTGCTATACAAATTGTAAGAAATGGAAACAATCTTGTTAAAGGCAATGGTATAGAGCTTGGTAGAAGTGTTAATGGCATCAACCGGCCCTTTCTCTGTGTGGCTTAGGTTGCTATTGCTTTATTCATTTTCACTTAGCACAGTGTAGCAGTTTGGCAGTTTGATATAGTTATGAATTCCAAAAATAGATATTGGATTATGCTTGTAAACTGGTCTGTTCATCTGGGCATGATTAAGTTATGATTAGGGCTTTGATTGGGCCACATCAGTAGGGCGTTGAGCCCCACCCCTTGGTGGGTGGGGTCTCAAAGATAAAAGACATAGCAAAGGACAGACTTGGAGTTTTGATGTTGGAATTCTGATGCGGAGTTTTAATGCTGGAGCCTGAGGAAGTAAGCCCACAGAGGAGCTTGGTCGTGGAAAGGAGAGAAGGCCCCAAGGAAAGAGATGAGCCATTCACCTGACAGTTCACAGCTGGCCTTGTGGAGAGAGGCAAAGCCTAGAAAGCCTCATAGTCTACAGCTGACCTTGTGGAGGAAACAGTGAAGCTGAGTCTGGAGAGAGGCAAGCCCTGGGAAGAGAGGAACCCAGGAAGCCTGAACCCTGGCAGATGTCAGCAGCCCAGCCATCTTGCTCCAACACGTGGCAATAGACTTTGGTGAGAGAAGTCTATATAAGTTTATGCTTTATGGCCTGGTAACTGCGGGCTTCTACCCCAAATAAATACCCTTTATAAAAGCCAACAGATTTCTGGTATTTTGCATCAGCACCCCTTTGGCTAACTAATACACACAGATTTGTAATTATGCATGTAATAAATAAAGCACAGCCTTAAATAAACAAACAAAAACACAGTAGAATCTCTTAGCACCCTGGCTAGCCCCACCTCCACCCCTCACTGGCTTCATGTGGAGCCAGCCCATGCTTCCAGTGTGGATCCCTGGTCCCTGTTCCAGAGGAAGCAGAGTAACCCTCATGCACATAGTGGGCACATGTATGCCTGGCCCTATCTATCCAGGGATGGCTTGAGGAACTTGCTGTCCCAGAACTTGCACTATGTCTAGAAGGCAGTTCACAGAGCTCTCCTATAGAACATTGTGGGAAAGCAGTCAAGTGGCTGCCTGGGGCAAAGAATTGAAGGCTGTAGGACATACAATGCAATGTTCAGAACTTGAGGAAACTTTCTTAGGGAAAAGGGGACATTCTTATCCATGTAAATGGAGGGAATTTGTAGGAGGCCCCTATGCTTTGGCCTGGAGCTATTCTCTAAACTTATTTTCAGGATAAGCCCTGAAGGAGAGCACTCTGCACAGGTTAATGTGCAAAAACTGGGAAAGTTGTTTTCTTTCTCTTCTTCTTTTTCTGTTTGTTAGTCTTGGCACTCAAGGAAAGCGCTGTTATATTACTAGCTGGATACAAGCTGAAGGAACAAATGCCTCAGAGTCTAAATTCCAATAATAACACATTATAATATCAAAATGTCCAGGTTTCAACAAAAGGTTACAAAACATACAAAGAAACAAGAAGTAATTGCCCAACAAAGGAGAAGATTAAAACATTAAAAACCATCAATGAGGAAGATCAGACCTGGGCCGTTCCAGACAAAGGCTTTTAAAAAATGGTCCTGCGGGTTCTTAAGGCACCGCCACCGAGACTGCGGCAGTGCGCCAAACAGCGGGCTCCGAGGAATCCGCGGACCTCGGCGAACCAGCGACCCTCGGCAGCGCTCACTTTAAACCATCCATCCACCACCTTCGGAACCATGGCTGCAGTGGCTGCAGCCTCGGCCGGGCTGCTCATCATTGGCTGGTACATCTTCCGCGTGCTGCTGCAGGTGTTCAGGTACTCCCTGCAGAAGCTGGTGTACACGATGTCGCGGACCAGGCGGCGGGTGCTGGGGGAGCCCCGGCAGTGGGCCCCCAACTGAGGCCCCAGCCCCCAGCCCTGGGCAGCCACGTCACCAGGTGCTCCTGTGCATCTCAGCCAGCATGGGAGCCAGTGCCGCGCAGGAATGGGGGGTCCCCTGTGCTCTCTCGCCAGAGGGGCACGTGCCAAGGTCAGTGAGGGGCCAGTAGGACGCCCCCGGAGAAGCAGCACCGACAATGACGACGATACCAGACCCCAAGAGATCTGGGCCTAGGCACCGCATTCTGATCTGGACCAAGTTGGGACAGCGCCATCCCAGCCCCGCAGCCACGGCCACGCCTACGCCTGTAGGCCCCAGAGATCCAAACACCCCACACCAGCCAGTAGAATGGACATTCAACATCAGGTGTAGAAGCCTTGAATCTCGGTGCAGAGAAGGCACCAACTGCGTGCCTGTGGGGCAGGACTGGAGGGCGAGGGGACAACTCGGTTGAGAAGTAGAGTGGGGCCCTCTGGCTGTCCCTTGCCTACAGTATGTGCATTCCTGCCTTGCAGCCTTTGCTCCCTCCATTCCCCATCCCCCCACCTCCTAAACCCACCTCACCCCAAAGAAATGTCACTTGATTTGGACCTATTCAACCAGTAAACTAATCCCAGCTTTACTAAAAACACCTTCTCCGAGCCTCTAGCCCCTCACTGATCTTGCTTTTCCCTGGTCTCATGCAGTTGTGGTCAATATTGTGGTAATTGCTAATTATACTGATTGTTTAAGTGTGCGTTAGTTGTGTCTCCCCAGCTAGATTATAAGCTCCTGGAGGTCAGGGACCACCTCTACAAAAAATAAAAAACAGTATCTCCCCCATCTTGCACAGTGTCCCACGACCCTGCTGGATGGTAGAGGCACACCAAAAAAAAAAAAAAAAAAAAGGTCCTAAATATGCTAAAAAAGCTAAAGGAAAATATGGACAAAGAAGTAAAGGAGGGGGGCGGATGTGGCTCAGATGGTTGAGCGTCTGTCTGCCATGTGGGGGGACCTGGGTTCGATCCCCGGGACCTCCCGGTAAAATTAAAAAAAAAAAAAAAAAAAAAATATATATATATATATGTATATGGAAGGTGCATGGGCTGCCGGGCTCTGTGTGCCAGTGGGCCGCCGGACCCCGGGAGCCATGCAGCAGGAGGGTGGCGTGGCAGGGGAGGGACAAGACGGGATGCCCTGGGGGCTCTGGGGACCAGGAACCGGGGTGGTGCAGGTGGCGGGGCACCTCTCTCCTACATCGGAGGTCGCCGGGATTGAATCCTGGTGAAGACTGGAGGAGGAGGATGAGAGGAGATGGCAGGAGGCAGACGCGGAGAGTTGCCCAGTGAATGGACACGGAACGGCGGATGGGGAAGGGGGGGTTAAGATGGATAAAGTAAATAAATAAATCTTAAAAAAAAAAAAAAAAAAAAAGAATTAAAGGAACCAGGAAAATGACAGATGAACACAAAGAGAATATGAATATAGAGACAGAACTTACAAAAAGGAACCAAACAGAGCTGAAGACCACAGTAACAGAAGTTAAAAATTCCCTAGAGTGGTTCAACATCAGATTGGGGTTGGAAGAAGAAAGAATCAGTGAACTTGAAGACAGGACAACTGAAATCATCTGGACTGAAAAGCAGAAAGAAGAAAAGTGAACAGAGCCTGAGAAACCTGTTGGGACACCATCAAGCATACTAATATATGTATTATGGGAGTCCCAGAAGAAGAAACAGAGAAAGGGGCACAGAATATATTCAAAGAAATGGCTGAAAGCTTCCCAAATTTAACAAAACACATGAATATACACACCCAAGATATTCAATGAACTCCAATAAGGATAAACCCCCAAAGACCCACACTGTACCGTGTTATAATCAAACTGTTGAATGACAAAGAGAGAATTCTAAAAGCTGCAAGAGAGAAGCAATGTGTCACTTACAAGAGGGCCTCAATAAGGTTAAGTACCAATTCTTATCAGAAACTGTGGAGGCAAGATGGCAATGGGAAGACATAATTAAGTGCTTTAAGTTAAGAATTGCCAACCAACAATTCTATATCCGGTAAAATTGTCTTTCAAAAAAGACAGAGGGGTTAGGCAGTAGTTTCTTAAACCTTACACCCAAGGCACAAGTAACAAAAGAAATAATAGATAAATGGGACCTCTCAAAATGCAACATTTTTGTACCTCAAAGGACTTTGTCAAAAGGGTGAAAAGGCAGCCGACTCAATGGGAGAAAATATTTGGCAATCACATATCTGATAAGCGTTTATATATCCATGATATATAAGGAGATCATGCAGCTCAATAATAAAAAGACAAACTATCCCATTAAAAAATGGACTTGGAAAGACAACTGTCCAAAGAAGAAATACAAAAAACAAAGCAACACATGAAAAAATGTTCAACTTCACTAGCCATTAGGGAAATGCAAATCAAAACTACAATGAGATATCATTTCACACCTATTAGACTGGCCGCTGTTAAAAAGTTGGAAAACTGTAAATGTTGGAGAGAATGTGGAGAGATAGGAATGCTTATTCACTGTTGGTGGGAATGTAGAATGGTACAGCCACTGTGGAAGACTGGCAGTTCCTAAGGAAACTGAATATAGACTTGCCATGGGACCCATTGCTAGGTATATACCCAAAACTGCTGAGAGCAGTGACACGAATAGACATCTGCACACTGATGTTCATAGCAGCATTATTCACGATAGCCAGAAGTTGGAAGCAACCCAGATATCCATCAACTGATGAATGCATAAACTAATTGTGGAGTATACACACGATGGAATATTATGGAGCGGTAAGAAGAAATAAAGTCACGAAACATTTGACAACATGGATGAACCTGGAGGGCATTGTTGAGTGAAGGAAGCCAGACACAAAAGGACAAATACTGTATGATTGCCCTATTATTATGAACTAAATATATTATGTGAAATATAAATATATTATGTTGAATATGAAGATGGTTAAAATTGCATACAAAAGTCTGTTTTTCTTTGAAGCTGAACAAATGTAGGTTAATACTACAAAATGTTAATATCAGACAAAAAAACCACATTATACTAAGTGAAGGAGACCAGACACAGAGTACTACATATTGTATGATTTTCTTTATATAAAACGTAACTATAAATCAATTTATAAAGATGAAATTAGATTAGCAGTTCTGTAGGGCTGAGGAAGGAATGCTAAGGGATGTGGAGCCTTTCTTTTGGAGTAATGAAATGGTTCTAAAATTTTTGGGATGATGAATGTACAACACTGTGATTATACTAAAAGCCATTGATTGGGGGCGGATGTGGCTCAAATGGTTGGGCGTCCGTCTGCCATATGGAAGGACCTGGGTTCGATCCCCGGGACCTCCCGGTAAAATAAAAAAAAAAAAAAAAATAAAAAAATAAAAGCCATTGATTATACACTTTGGATTGATCATATGGTATGTGAATATATCTCAATAAAACTGCTAAAAAAGAGGAAAAACAAACTCTGTGGGATACCCCCTACCATTACAGACATTTATTTCCATCTCAGGAAAGCAGTTTTTGCTGGGGAAAAAAAAACATATATCATGTGCAGTCACTGATAATAAATTGGTTAAAGATGAAAAAAAAAAAAAAAAAGGAGGAATTAAGACATTTCCAGACATGCAAAACTGAGGGACTTTGTCACCACTAGACTGGGCCTACAAGAAATGCTAAAGGGAGTTCTGCAGGTTAAAAGGAAAGGATACTAGATAATTAAATGGAACCACATGCAGAAATAAAGATCTCTGGTAAAGATAATGACATGGGTAATTATAAATACTAGTACTATTATATTTTGGTTTGTAACTCTACTTTTACTTCCACATGGTCTAAAAGGCAAATACCTAAAATATAATGATAAGTCAATGGTTTTGGACTCATAATCTATAAATATGTAATTTGTAACTAGAAGTACATAAAGCTGAGGGATGGAGGAATAGAGGAACACAGTGTATTGAAGTCAAGTTGGTATCAAAGCAAATGAGATTGTTATAGATTTAGAATGTTAAATTTAAACCCCATGGTAATCACAAAATAAATATCAGAGAGAAATATGCAAAATCATAGAGAAAGTAGAATACAGGTTATGGGGGTAGGGAGGCAGGGGCAATGGGGAGTTAATGTAAAATTAGTGTAGAGTTTCTGTTTGGGTGAAGGCAAAGTCTTAGAAATGGTTGGTGATACAACAACATCATGAATGTGATTAATCCACCGGGAGGGTTGGGATGGGAAGATTTACGTTGTATATGTTTCCACAATTTTTTTAAAAAAGGAAGATAAACTAAAGAGATAATGACAATTAAACACAATACTTGATACTGGAGGCAATCTAAGAACAGAGGAGAAAAGGCTCAAAAGGACAGTATAGGGAAATAAGAAAAAATTGGAATATAGAATATAAGCTTTACATCAAGGTTAAATTTCTTGAATTTGATAACTGCTCTCAAGGTGATTACATAAGTGAATACCTTTGTTCAAAGGAGATGTACATGAAGTATTATATGCTCGAGTATGATGTGTGCAGCCTGCTCTCAAATGTTCAGAAAATAGATAACAGAATGATATGGCAAATGTAGCAAAATGCTAAAATTGGTTGATCTGGGTATTGGGGGTGGGGTGAGAGTTTGATGGAATTCACTGTATGGGGTTTGTATTATTTTTGCAACTGTTTGACATTATTTCAAAATTAAAAATAAAAAACAAACAAACACAAAGACATGTTGAAGGAGAAATGAAACCTTTATTAACTCCCTGGCTATTTTCAATACAGAAGCAAATAGTGAAATGTAGGAATGAGGAAAAACAAGGCACAAAGACAGGCCTAGAAGGGCCCCCAAGGCTCAGGAAGGATACACAACAGAAGCCTTCTTTCAATATCAAGGGTCTGGGCAGATGGGAAAGGCTGCCCATTTCCACCAAGATAGGCCAAATCATCCCTAGCCCATCTGAGAAGAGAAGCAGAGTGGTGCCATCAGGCAAGGAGGGTTAAAACTTGCTAGTATAGAGGGTCATAATCCACTTGGGCATGCGGAGGAAGCTGGGCAAGTAGGAGGCCAGCCAGCCCAGGCTGGAGATGTTGGAGAGAACGGAGCCCAAAGACAAAAAGTCATGGACGGGGCGGCCTGGGGACAACAGAAAGAGGAGGATTAAACCCTTGTTTCCCACTCCTTGGACATCACGACCTTGGCCAAAGAGACTGAGTGGGATTGAGGAAAGAAAGAACAGGGAGAGAGTGAGGGAGAATGAGTGAGCAGAGAACAGAAGGAAGAGAGTCAGGGCTGGCTGCTGGGCCCAGAGCTCTTACCATCAACATCCTGAAGGCCATAACGTCGAGCAAGGTCACAGGATGGCAGCACCTTCCCACTCAGGCTCAGGATATCAGGGTCTGGGGGTACACATACAAGTGGGAGATGGTTTAGGAGTGACAGTGGCAAAGATTGGGCCAGTGAGACAGAGACCCGCTGGAACAGCTCAGAAGCCCAGAAAAATTGCTTCTTTATGGTTCTAGAAAGGTTCCTGGGTGTCCGTTTCCAGGCCACAGCTCCTAGGACCCAGTTCCTAAGGCTCCCAAACCTCAAATTGGGAATCCTGACCCTTTAGGCCTCCAGAAGCCAGAGGAAAAAAGGGCTTACTCCTCCCAAACCAAGATCCAGCACTGGCTGCCTCTGCCCCGAGATCCTTCCTTTCTTGCTGTCACCAGTCCCCAACTGCTTCACCTGTTGCCAAAGCGACGACACATCTGCCACTCATTTCTGTTGTTTCCGCGGACGAGAAAAGTGATTTGAGCTGAAACACAGGGGCAGAGAAGTGAAGAGTCAATATCCAGGAGCCCTGCCCAGGCCTTTTTCCCTTCTTACCTTCTGCTCCTGGAAAAAAGAAAGGCCCTCATGGCTCCACCTGCAGGATCCAAAATCTTGGAAGACACCCAGAGCGGCTCAGTCCCCACATCCAGGTGAGCCTAGCACCCTGGTACCAGGACCCACTGCCTCCTTGAGTACCTGGGCCTTGAGGTTAATACCTCAATGTGGGGATTAAGAATAAGGGTTTTGCAGCTAGCTAGCCTTTCTACTTTCCTACTGAGCCTTTCCACTTATGACACATGTGACCTTGAACAAGTTTTTTAACCTTGAAGAGTTTCATTTTCTCCATGTGCAAAACAAAAATAACACCTCCCTTACAGGAGTAAAGGAATTAACCTGTGTATAGTGCTCAGCCCTCCGCTTGGCCACAGTAAGCACTTGGTGAGCGGAAGGAGCTATTCTTGTATTGTTGTTGTTGTTGTGTGGTCACTGAAGATGGAGAGGCTGAGTCCCCTGCCTCCCTCACCCTTCCCTTGCCAACCTGCTTAAATTGGGGATCCACAGAGGAGTCGTCCATTGCCATATACTGCGTCACCACTTCTGTCTGCACCAGCCCTGGCCACAGAGACACGTAGCTGACCCCGTGGCGTCGCAGCTCGTGGGCACAGTCAACAGCTAGCCTGTCACACTGTAGACGGATAGAAGGCAGGATAAGAGCCAGGGCATCTGGCCCTGTCACCTTCCTTTATACCCTCTCTACTCTGCCTGGGCATGCCCCAGTCCTCCACCCCTCCCAGTCCCACCTGCCCTCCTTCCGCAGTGCAAGGCCTACTCAGGAGAGGAGCCCCTTGGGAACCCAAGCTAAGGAACTGTCCATGGAGGGGCAGAGGGAGAGGTGAGGGCCAGCCGGACTTACCATTCTGTGCACTGGGGACTGCGCCTCCAGAGCCATGGATATCATTATTGTCCCACATCCCTCCCTGACACCCTTGCCACCGGGTCCTCACCGCAGCTTTGCCCACGCCATAGGCGACGTTGAAGAAATAGTGCAGTCCCCCAAGGGAGGAGATGACCACGATGAGCCCCCGGCCAGCTGGTACCATCAGCCGTGCCCCATATACGGAGCACAAGTAGTGGCCTCTGGAGGGTGGGACAGGGAAGAAGGAATTAACTGCCTTTAGTGCTTGTGTGGGTGCTATGGCCTCCTGGCAGCTTCCTCTGCCCTCTGGTGGTTGTAGGCTGCAGAGGGAAGGCTGCAGGCCTAGGAAATCAGATCTGAGGCCACATCCTGAGAGGAAAGGAGGTAAAAAATAATCACGGACAGATGGGAATCAACAATCTTTAGAAGACATAATGGAAGAAAAAAGCCCAGTCACAATTGCAATACAGACGTAAAATACCTCAGGGAAAAACTTAAGAAATGTATAGGATCAACCTGGAAAAAAATTATAAAACTTTGTCCAACATAAAAGAACAAGTGCAGACATAATTTGTTCAAAGAAGAATCAACATGTAAAACAGGACGATTTAAATTAATCCATACACGCAATTAAATCTTTTTTTTTTTTTTTTTTTTTTAAAGATTTTATTTATTCATTTATCCCCCCCTTGCTGCTTGTGCTCGCTGGGTCAGCCAACCACGCCGTGCGGGCGGGCCTGCCCCCACCAGGAGGCCCCGGGAACCGAACCCGGGGCCTCCCATATGGCAAACGGGAGCCCCACTGATTGAGCCACAGCCACTTCCCCGCAATTAAATCTTGAATCTGTATCTCAATTAAAACTTTTTGGAGGAATTGACAAAATAACCAATAAGAAGAATAAACATGAGAATAGCCAGGAAAATCCTGATAAAAGATGAACGTCTGGTAGGTGAGGAGGATGTGCATTCTCAGCCTGTAATAAAATGGACAATAAGGAAACAATAGTTTAAAGAATGAAGTACGGGTATAAGAGTAGACAGATAAATCAAGAAAATGAAAAAAGTCAATAATTAGATCCAAATGTAAATAAGAATTCAACGTATTTTCAAATCACTGGGGAAAGATGGATCATTCTATTAATGGATTCAGGGTGACTGGTCAGCCATGGAGAAGCACTGGTTCTCTATCTCATTTATTATTTCGAAATGAATTCCAAATGGATCACACACTTGAATACAACAAAAAAATATGAAAACACAAAAAGTACTAAAAGTACTAAAAGATATGGGTAAATGTGTTTATAAACTTGGGATGGGGAAGGTTTTTCTTAGCATCACACCAAGATAGAAACTATAAAGGAAAAGACTGACACATTTGACTTCTTACAGATAAAACATACATATATATGTGCGTGTGTGTACATTTATGTATATACATAAAAAGAGGGGAAGAGTGAAAAAATGAGTAGTAAACTGGGAAATTATTTGCAAAACATATTTCAAAAAAAGAATAGCTTAATAACACAAACAAATCACAAGAAAACAAAGAGCTAATAAACCAATGGAAAACAAACGAACCTCAACTTTACTAATAGTTCTAAAGAAGTGTGAATTAAAACAACCTTGAGGTATTTTTTTATTATTTTTAAAAAAGTTTTAGATTACATAAACGTTAAATAAAAAACATAAAGGATTCCCATATGCCCCAACCTTGAGGTATTTTTAGCCTATCAGAGTGGCAGAGATAAAAGGTCTGTCCGGTTTGGTTGAGGACATGGGGAAATGGATACTCAACTTCACTGTCATGAGATTATATATTGGAAGGATCTTTTTGGAGAGCAATTTGATAATATTTATTAAATCTTTAAGAAGTGTATACTCTTTGATCCAGAAATTCTACTACTGGAGGTTATTCTGTAGAAATACGTGCTCAAATTTAAAAGACTTCCAGGGCAGGATTATTTAATTGGGAAAAACTGGAAACCACCCAATCGCCACAATTAAGAAATTAGATAAATTATGGTACATATTCTCAATGGATAATTATGCAAGTATTAAAAAGAATTAGAGGGAAACAGATGTGGCTCAAGCGACTGGGCTCCCATCTACCACATAGGAGGTCCAGGGTTCGATTTCTGGGGCCTCCTGGTAAAAGGCAAGTTGGCCTGTGCAGTGAGCTGGCCTGTGCAGGAGGGCTGGCCCACGCAGAAGGCTGGCACAGCAAGATGATGCAACAAAAAAGAGACACAGAGGAGAGACAATAAGAGACGCAGCAGACCAGGGAGCTGAGGTGGTGCAAGAGATCGAGTGCCTCTCTCCCACTCTGGAAGGTCCCAGGATCAGTTTCCAGTGTCGCCTAAAGAGAAGACAAGCAAACACAGAAGAACACACAAAGAGCAGACAATGAGTGCAAAATAACAGGGAGGGGGAAGGGGAAAAAAAAAATTAGAGATATTTGTGTGGAAAACCTGAAAGAATATAGACCTTACTATTAACAGTAGCTATCTCAGGGGAGGAGTGATGGTGAGGGGAATAGATTATACCAGTCTTTAATTTTATTTCCGTAGTTAAAATACACACATACATGTACACACATATTTCGTAACCAGAAAAAACTTCTTTTGCCATGAGGAACAGTTAGGCCTCTACAATTGGAAACAGGTAGAGAGAGTTATAGTTTCAAAAGAAGGCAACCCCCAAGAATGCAGAGGAAGGGCACAGTAAATGTGTGTGGGGGAGGGGGGAGGGGGATGGTGAGAGGAGGTGCTGGTGGGCTGCCAAGAGGCTCACAAAAGGGCCTTTACCTTGGAGAATTCATCAGGGCCCAGGGCCTAGAGTTCAGGTCTGGGTCTCTGCCTTGTGGACTCAAAACTGATTAGCAAGAGATCAGGGGATGGCAGGCACCTCTCTTTGAAGGACTTTGAACACGGGCAATTTCCAGCTTTTTGAGTTCTCCAGTGATAAGGAGGGCAACTATGACAGAGGGAGAAGAAAGGGGTGGGGAATGGGTAGAGAGGCCCATGGAAGGAGAGGGCCAATGGGGAAAGGCCCAAGGCCTGGGCTGGGTTAAGCAAGTGAAGTGGAGCAACGGGAGCACCTACCTGAGCCCGACGTTGTTGATATCGTCCCACAGGGAAGCGGGGCTTTCCCAGAATGCCTTCTGGGTGTTCTTCATGATCGCCTGGAAGACACAGAGAGGATAACCGATTGGATGATCTGAAGGCAGGAAGGTGTGAGGGGCCGGGTAACAGAAGGGAAAAATGAGGGGATGAGGACTCAGGGGTTGGGGGAGGGTCAGGAGCATGGACCTGGGGTCAGAGTTCAAAGGGTACCTGGACCCCAGCATAGGCATTGTTGACCAGCACATCTAGTCGTCCTTGCTGTTCCTGATCCACCTGCTCAAACAGCCTTCGCACTTCACTCTCCTGGCTGGAATCACACACCACGGGCACACACCGTCCCCCGCGGGATTGTGCCTGAAGAGAACAGAGGACATATGTGCTCACAGTTGCACATGAGTGTGAGACTCCCCCCACCAAAGTGAACTTCAGAGCTGAGAAGGCAAGCATAGGAACCATAGCCAGCAGCTGAGGGAACGTGGTGAGCAATGTTGCCCTATGGTGTCTGTTTGGGCAGTTTCAGGAATGAGAAGCTCCCTCTCACCTCCAGCAAGGTATTGGGATTTCATGTTTAAAATCAAAAGACATTTATTGAGGCTTACCATGTGCAAGGCATTGTAAGGGATTGGGTAAGGGATAAATAAGGCATGGAGCCTGCTCTTAAGAAACGAGTAATGACCCTTTCCTTGTCCTTGGTCATTTCCATCTCTCACACCGTTTGCTCCCACTCTTCACCACTCACCTCGAGCCCCTCTGCAATCCCAGCCCTCTTAACCTCACTCCACTAACTCTCCTCCTTGGTAACTGAGAAATCAGAGTTATCAGGCATGAGCTATTTCTACTTCCTGTTCCGCCTCATTCTCTACAAATGTGTCCCCATCCTCCAACTTTGGAGGAAGCAGTTTGCCTTATTCTAGAACAATCCCCCTATACTCCCCACCCGTGCTTTGGATCATACTCTCTTACTCTCTTTAGTGAACTATTGCAACACCTCCTAACTGCTCACCCGGCTTCCAGTCTTTCTGCCTTACATTAATTCTTCATACCACAGCCAATGTGAATGATCTAAAAGACAAATCTGTTTAAAATCTTCTGACTGGATCCCCATCTCTTAGAGAATAAAATCAAAGTTCTTCAGTCTCTCACTCACCACCCCTCCTTTGGACTTTTATGCTCTAGTATTATTACTCACAACATCCACATTGCTGCACCACTGTCCTCTGCTTTTGTAGTTCCCTTTGCTGGAATGCCTTTCCTAACTTTCTGTACCTTTTGAAACGCAGTTCAAGAACCACCTCCTTCAGGATGCTTTCCCCAACCATTCTGCTCTCCATATGATCTCAAAGTCCACTACCTGGGCTTCCCAAGCATTCTGTGCACACCTCCCTCTATCAGTTATCATATTCACAATACACTGAAATTATCGATTTCTGCATCTGACTTCTTGTTGGACTCTTTTTTTTTTAAGGGCCAAGGTTATATTTTATCAAGCCTGGTAATTTCAGGGCTTTGCCCAGTGCCTAGAAAAATATTGGAACCCACATATTTACTGAACTGAAATTGAGTAGAGAAGTCTGGCTTCCAAATGCAAATGTACAGTTCATTAAGTCTTTCCTAAAATAGAAAAAAAGCATGGGTCTACAATCCTTTAGTTGTAATGCCAAAATCCCTGAAGCTCATAAAACTCACTTGGTAGCAAAATTTGACCCGACCTAAAGTAATTTGTGTTGTTTATCCCAGTTTGAGTAAATATTCATGTTTTGCTGAGGAATAATTTGGTTTCTAGTAAGAGATTATGGGAGGACTGGTTAATCCGAAGAGTTCCCTCAGGTGGTTTCTGTGCTATGGTCCCAGAGGAAGTGCTTACCTCTTCAGCAGTGGTCTGCAGCGTGTCCAGATGGCGGCCAGTGATGTAAACTGTGGCTCCTGCTTGGCAGAGCTGCAAGGCGATGCCACGGCCAATACCCCTGGAGGCACCGGTCACCACACACACTTGGCCCTTCATAGGAGGTGCCATGATTCAGGCAAAGGGGGGAAATCTGAGGAAGCAAAGACTTGATCTGAGGAAAGCTTGCAGACTGTGTGTGTGGGGTGGGGTGGGGGTGGGGGGCACCAAAATAGCGACAGGAAGGGGAGCAAAGATTGGGATTCTATGAGAAGACGGGAAAAGTAACTGAGGGGGCAACTGAATGAGCTGTTCCTTTTGGGAGGCGTAGGGAGTGAAGGGGACGAGGTGGGGGCTGTCCAGGGCCGGTCACCTCCTGGGATGCTTTGAGAGGGGCTGACTGGATGGGGGGTGGGAGGTCCTGGGGCAGGAGATTTTCGACTCCAGTCCGGCCGAGCTCGGGGTTGAGCGCGAGGCCTCTGAGCCGACTGGGGAACTTGTGTCCTTACCTGCCACCTGTGCTGTCTCTCCCGGCCTAGCTGGCCACACCTATATCTCGGAAACTTATATTCCGGCTGCGGGGGATGGACAATGTGACTAGGGTTGGAGTAGGACTCCGGACTCTGGCCGGGGTTGAGGTGGCGACAGGGAGGCGGTGCTCAGGGAAAACAAGATCGGGTATCGAATTAGGGCGGGGGCCGAGCGGGTGAAGCCCTGGGGTAGGGATTCAGTGGGCGCGGAGCGATCTGCGGGACACGCCCACGCCCTCGTGTCTGGAAGCCGTCGCAGAACTGTGACGCACATGCTGCGCGCGGAGTGCGCCAGCGTTACTAAACTCTGTTGGAGCCTGGCTTGCTCCAGGCTGCGTGGTGGCTCCTCCGCGGCCAAGGGAGTTTTGGGAGACCGAGAGAGTTCGAACCACCCATGGGGCTGGGTCCGCGCTCCAACAATAAGGAGGGGCGCCGGTTTCCAGCTGGCGGCAAACGGGGGCGCAGGGCCAAGGGGCCGGGACGCCCCGTACCACGCCGCGAGCTGCAACCCGGTACGGAGGCGGACGCACCCTTGGAGCCGGCTCTTGATGTGCACCCCCACCTGAGCCCCGAAACTCTGGGGTATTTCCGCCGGGCGCTATCAGCGCTAAAAGAAGCTCCTGAGACCGGGGAAGAACGAGGTAGGGAGCACCTTCGGGGTGGGTCCGTGAAGCGGGGTCAGTCCGGGCATAAAATCCTGAACAGGTGGAAATTTAGGAGATTTAGCTTGGGGACTTAGTTTCATTTCCCATACTCTCTTCCTCGTTCCTCACCCCTTGGTTGGGTGATGGAACGTAACCTTATTCTCTTCTTACCGTCCTAAACTACGTCTTTGTTCATCTTTCCAGAGCTGATGGTGCAGAATGTATTGAAAGAAGTGGAGGCTCAGGCCCTAGCTTTGGCCACGAACAGGACTGGTAGTGAGATGCTGCAGGAACTGTTGGGGTTCAGTCCTTTGAAGCCACTGTGTCGAGTATGGGCAGCTCTGCGCTCCAACTTGCGACTTGTGGCTTGTCATCGGTGCGGGGTCCATGTGTTGCAAAGTGCTTTGCTGCAGCTGCCTCGCTTGCTGGGGAGCTCTTCAGAGGAGGAGGAGGAGGAGGAGGCGGAGGGGGCGGCTAGAAAGGATGGTCCCTTGGAGACTCTGGAGGAGCTGGTCCTGGGACTAGCGGCCGAGGTGTGTGATGATTTTGTTTTCTACTGTGGAGACACACATGGCAGCTTCGTGGTCAGAACTCTCCTGCAGGTGTTAGGAGGGACTCTTCTGGAGTCCGAAAGAGCCAGACCCCGTGGCTCCCAATCATCTGGTAAGTATTACAAATGAGGGAAGTAGTCTTAGAGAGAAGGAGAGTTTAGGAAATTCAAAAGGAGAGAGTATGCAAGAGGATGTAGCTCAGTGGTTGAGTGCCTGCTTCCCTTGTAGCCCACGCCCAATGCCTGGTACCGCCTAAAAAAAAGAGAGAGAGAGAGCATAAGCAGGAGCTTGACCTTGAAATATTAGCAGGGAAATTCAGACAGGGCTTAGCAGGCCAAAGATTAGTGTATGCAGAGGCCCAGAGGTGACAGTGCATAAGTGGGCAGCTATTAGAATGGGGGCAGGAGGAGGGAGCGATTCATATAGAGCAGTGGATTTCAAACTTTTTTTTTTTAAACCACAACCCGACATAAGAAATTTGTTACATATGATTTAGCATACATATATGTATGTATACACATAATGAATTTAAGCAGAAGTTTAGGAAACAGTACTCTTGATATAGACTGTCCACAGTGTTAATTTCTTTCCTTTTTAAAATTTTCTGTTTCATTCCATTTAAAAATGTTTGAGACCCACTAAATTGATTGTATGATAAACTTATAGATTGTGACCTGCATTTTGAAAAAACTCTGAGAAATAAGTTTAGAGAATTTAGATGAGGTCTGATTTTTGGAATACCTTGTATACCTGCCTGGGCAGCTTGGCTCATCTCCTATGGAGCAGGTGGAAGTTTCTTAGAAAAAATAGAAAAAAAGTCATCCGGATGAGATGAGACATTCATCTACACCATATCTGTTCCGTGTCTCCAAGCCAAACCCTTGTTCATCTATAGAGTCCTTCTCCCTCCTGGATGGGAGTTTGTGGTTTCACCATGTTCTTGATCTTCCTTCAGAGGCACAAAGGGCCCCAGCTCGGGAACCTAAGCCAACTGATTTCGAGGTCCCTGAAACCTTCTTGCATTGCCTTCAGGACCTGAGTGCCTGCTTTCTGCAGGACATTGCTGGTAAGGAAGAAAGTAGAGAAGAGTCTAAAAAAATCTACTTTTCTAGAGGTGATTACCATCAAATAAGGCCTTTTCTTAAATCAGCCTTATTTATCTTCTTCTCAAACTTGATCTGGTTTGATGCAAAGCACTCTGTAAAGATCCTTTGGGGAAACGGATGTGGCTCAAGTGATTGGGCTCCCGTCTACCATATAAGGGATCCAGGGTTCGGTTCCTGGGACCTCTGGTGAAAAGCAAGCTGGCCCATGTAGTGAGCTGGCCTGAGCGGAGAGCCTGACCCACGCGGAGTGCTGGCCCGTGTGGAGAGCTGGTGCAGCAAAATGGCGCAACAGAAAGAGACAAAGAAGAGAGACAATAGGATATGTGGCAGACCAGGGAGCTGAGGTGGTACAAGAGATTCAGTGCTTCTCTCCACTCCAGAAGGTCCCAGGATCGGTTCCCGGTGCCACCTGAAGAGAAGACACGCAGACACAGAAGAACACACAGAGCAGACAGGGAGCGCAAAACGAGGGGGGAGGGGTATAAATAAATAAATCTTTAAAAAAAAAAAAAAAAAGATCCTTTGTGTCCATAGTCTGTAGTACCTTGTTGCTTGAAGGTGTACAGGTTGTCTGGATTTTGGGAAAGCTGCTTTTATTATTTCTGTCCTCTCTCCACAGTGTTTATCACTGGCAAGATCTCCAGCTTCTGCCTTCAAGTGGCCTTACGGATTTTATACCGCAAATTGCCTCAGTTTTGTGCCCATCTCTGTAATGCTGTGATTGGCTACCTGAGTACCCGCAATTCCTCAGCAGATGGCAGGTACGATCAGGGTCTTAAGATTGACCTGGGTTGATGGGGCTTTGAAACAGATGGGGTGATGTGGTATAACTGTCTTTTGGAGTTATGATTGCCTGATCCCGTTGTTCTTGTCCCCAGCCCCCTACTGCTGTTTCTGCGGGATCAGACGAGCTCCAGACTCCTGGAGCAGGTGCTGCTAGTGTCAGAGCCCCCAAGGCTCCAGAGCCTCTTTGTGGATCACTTCCAGGGACAGCTGCACACCTTGGCTGCACACCCCATTGCCAACTTCCCTTTGCAGCGCTTGCTGGATGCTGTCACTACCCCTGAGCTGGTGAGGCAGGAAGTGGGCTGAGTACTGTTTCTGTTGTTTCTACCAGTTCTTTTTTTTTTTTACCGGGAGGTCCCAGGGATCGAACCCGGGTCTCTCCATGTGGGAGACGGAGACCCAACCATTTGAGCCACATCTGTCCCCCAACCAGTTCTTGTTTTGGAGCCTTATTTTATTGCATGCCTGCCTCTTTATCTCTGACAGTGTGCTGGCCATTGCCCTTGAAATGTTATTCCTGGATGTTTCCTAGAGTTTAGAATGAAGGTGCTTTCTGCCAAAGAGGATTTGTTTTGGCTTCTCCTGGGTGTCAGAAGGCACTGCCATTGAGACTGACTTAATCCAGGTTTGCAGATTGAGGATCCATGGCCCATCCCCACTGGACACTTGACTACAAATCCATATGAGCACTGGAGCTGTTGCCATATTGTCTCTTTTCCTTTGCTGATTAGCACTGAGGCATGCTTCCTTGTGGTCTCATGGGTTGGGAGTTAGGGTGGGAGAACAGGTTTAATTCTAGCTTTCCCTCATCCTGAGATTATGGCCATTTAAATTCCCCTCCCAAGGTGGGGCCACACCTCTAAGACTGTCCCCTTGTCTTGGGCTTTGTCCAGCCATACCAAAGTCCTGAAATATAATAGCAAGTGCCCTCAGGGCAAAAGAAGCTTTGGAATTGCTGTATTCCCCATACCTCTCTGGGTACAGGCTTTCCCCCAGGGTTGGCCTGGCAGTTCCCAACTAGGTCTTCATTGCTTCCCCTCTCCTCATGTTGAATATTATTACTCTTATTTTTTTAAAAAGCTTTTTATATCCCAATTGTGGCGGTGGCTACTTGGGTATAAACTTGTCAAAACTAATCTAAACACACATTTAAAATGGATGCATTTTATTCTAAGTTGATCATGTTGCTTTGTAATAATAAAATGTTTTTTGTGTATACACAGAATAGACAGAAAATAGGATACTAACAATAAAAAAAAAAACAAGTAAACAAATATTGTAAAAACTTGAAAAACATCACATCCTTTTGTAAGCAGTTATCTCTGTTATGCCGTAATTAACACCTTGTTTTATGTTCTTGCTGGTTTTTTCTATGTATGTATCTTCTTTTTTTTTCCCCCAAAAGCGCCCTCCTTTATGTATCTTTTTTAATAAAATGAGATCATTCTATATATGTTGTTTTGTAACCTGCCTTTTCTGATACCAATCTCCACTTTTCTGTTAAGTTTTCATCTTATCTAATAGCCAGTCCACATTCACATTGCCTAGTTGTCCCAGAAATGTCCTTTGTAACTAATTTGTCCAAATCAGGGCTAACCTAGACATTCCCTTTTTTTTTTGAGGTACCAGGGCAAGGATCGAACCTGGGACCTTATATCTTTTTTTTTTTTTTTTTTTTTTTTAGGTAATCAGATAATGAGAAATTTTTATTTTATTTCTTTTTTAAAAAATCTTTTCTTTTTCTTTCTTTTTTTTAACTTTATTTTGTACATTTAATAATTGATAACATAAGCAATTAAAAACTAAAAAGTAAACACAGATGAATAAATATATATATTTCTCAATTAAATGTAATGGATACATGTAATTTTTTTTTTGAATCAAACAATATATTACACAATATATTTGGTTCATAGTAATGCATTCATACAGTATTTGTCCTTTTGTGTCTGGCTTGCTTCACTCAACATAATGTCCTCCAGGTTCATCCATGTTGCCATATGCTTTATGACTTCATTTCTTCTTATAGCTGCATAATATTCCATCGTGTGAATAGACCACAGTTTGTTTATCCATTCATCTGTTGATGGACACCTGGGTTGTTTCCAACTTTTGGCAATGGTGAATAATGTGGCTATGAACATCGGTGTGCAGATGTCTGTTGGTGTCACTGCTCTCAGTTCTTCTGGGTATATACCCAGTAGTGGTATTGCAGGGTCACATGGCAAGTCTATATTCAACTTCTTTAGGAACTGCCAAACAGTCCTCCATAGTGGTTGTACCATCCTGCATTCCCACCAACAGTGAAGAAGTGTTCCTATCTCTCCACATTCTCTCCAACACTTGTAATTCTCTGTCTTTTTCATAGTGGCCATTCTGATAGGTGTGAAATGATAGCTCATTGTAGTTTTGATTTGCATTTCCCTAATCATGAGTGATGTTGAGCATTTCTTCATGTGTGTTTTTGCCATTTGTATTTCTTCTTGGAGAAATGTCTATTCAAGTCTTTGGCCCATTTTTTAATTGGGTCATTTGTCTTTTTATTGTTGAGTTGTAACATCTCTTTATATATCCTGGATATTAAACCCTTATCAGATATGTGATTTCCAAATATTTTTTCCCATTGAGTTGGCTGCCTTTTCACCCTTCTGACAAATTCCTGTGAGGTGCAAAAGTGTTTAATTTTGAGGAGGCTGGGACCTTATATCTTATATGCAGGAAACCAGCGCTCAGTCACTGAGCCACGTTGGCTCCTCTGAGTTGGTTTTTTCATTTGTTTGTTTATTGTTTGTTTTTATTTTTAGGAGGCACCGGGACAGAACCTGGGACCTCCCATGTAGGAAGCAGGCACTCAGCTGCTTGAGCCACATCTGCTCATCTCCCTCTCTTTTTTTGAAGACACTGACTTGTTCAAGAGACTAGGTTAGGGAAGTGGCTGTGGCTCAATCAGTAGGGCTCCCGTTTACCATATGGGAGGCCCCGGGTTCGGTTTCTGGGGCCTCCTGGTGAAGGCAAGCCCGCCCACACGGCGCGGTTAGCTGACCCAGCGAGCACAAGCAGCAAGGGGGGAGATAAATGAATAAATAAATAAAATCTTAAAAAAAAAAAAAAGAGACTAGGTTAGCTGCCTTGTCTTCATTACTTTTTAGGCAATGCTCTTTTATGTTTTGTCTAGCATTTTTACTTGACTTCAACAGGGATATTTCTTTGAGTAACTTATTCCACCATTAACAGAATGCCAAAGATTCTTATTCCATGTTTTCCTTCAGCTGTCCGCTGTGTTTGAGGAGCTGAGCCCTGCCCTGGAAGCTGTGCTGGCCCAGGGTCACCCAGGGGTAGTCGTTGCCCTAGTGGGGGCCTGCCGCAGAGTTGGGGCCCACCAAGCCCAGGTCCTGAAGCTATTGTTGGAGGTGAGTGAATGTTACACCGTAACTTGGTTATGCCCTCAGTCCAAATTCTATCTCACAGTACTTACCTCATCTTCAGTTATTGTTATCCTGGATCCAAGAGGTAGATCGATTGGAAGTACACAGATACAGGGTAAAATAAGGCCAGAAGCCTTCTTACAGCGCTAAAAGAAAATTCTCCCAGAATGAAGAGAGAAGTTTATTTAAGGAATAAATGTTTATTTCGCCCCTGTTATGTGTATAGAGGCTGGGGATCAAGCAAAGCAGATGAGAGCCTACCCTCGTGGAGCTTACATTCTTGTGGAGTCAGGCATTCTCATCTCTCCCAAATGCTTTCCCCTGTCTAGAAAGTGACTTAGAGATGGATGGGGTATTCTCACATTCATCATGTTTTGTCTTCCCATCTAGGCATTCCACTGTGCAGCGCCCTTATCCCGGCAAGTGGCTTGCCTGCCTCTCTTTGCCACTTTGATGGCTTACGAGGTATACTATGGACTAGAGGAAGAGGAGGAGGCAGTGCCTATGGAGCACCAGGTGACGTAGAAGAGATGCCAAAGCATTGACTAATTGGGGGCCAGACCTCCCAGGGCTTGGGAAGTTCCTTACCCTTGAGGTGAGGGTGCTGAGCTCTCTGACATCATCCCGGTGGTGCTCATCCTCTTGGTTTGGTGGCTGCCTCCTAATTTTCTTTCTCTTTCCTGCCAGGTGGAAATGGCTGCAGCCAGGCCCCTGGGGGAAGTGACAGTTCTTGGGTCTCTACTGCTCCAGCATCTGCTACACTTCTCCACCCCTGGTCTGGTGCTTCAAAGTCTAGGTGCCTTGACAGGGCCACAACTTTTGGCTCTGGCCCAAAGCCCTGCTGGCTCCCATGTGTTTGATGCCGTCCTGACCAGCCCCTCTGTGACCCGCAAGCAGCGTCGCCGTTTTCTGCAGACCCTAAAGGTTAGACTTCTGGCTTCTGTCTTGCCTCCTCCACCATCATCCATTCAGAGAATATGAGTTTCCCCCAAGGCTGTACCTTCAGGGTTGAAGAGGAGATACATAGTTTCTAGACTGTTGTGATTCAGCCTCTAAACTCTCCTTAAACTTTATCCCCCAGTCCTCCTCTCCCACTCCTACAACACACTCTTTTGGACTTCCCTAGAGGGATCTACTTCTTGCTTGTCTCAATGCAGGGACAATATGTGGCTCTGGCCTGTAGTCGCCATGGCAGTCGTGTGCTAGATGCCATCTGGAGTGGAGCAGCCTTGGGGACCCGGAAGGAAATTGCTGCTGAGCTGGGTGAGTACTAGAGCCTCTCTTTGACTTCCAAATTTTCCCTTCCCTTACTCCAGATAACTTGGTGGCTGGGGAGTGGACTTAAATTCAACTTAAATTCCAAAGGATAGTCTGGGCTGTAGGTGCTTAGCTGTCTGCTCTCCCTTTCTCCTCTGCTGATTGTGCACCCCTGTGGTCCTATTGCTCCTCCCCACTTCTGTTCTTTGAAGAGAGGGGTGTTAGCTCTATCCCAGAGGCAAGCCCAGGGTCAGGGGAAGATGGAGGGACTGTCACCCCAAGAAGAGTCTGTCCTCAACCGTGGGTGGGTGACTGAATGATGATACTGAAATGGAGCGATTCCCTTTGCAGGGGAGCGGAACCAAGAGCTGATAAGAGACCCATTTGGCCACCATGTGGCTCGAAATGTGGCCCTGACTACCTTCCTGAAGCGGCGAGAGGCGTGGGAACAGCAGCAGGGGGCAGTGGCCAAGCGGAGGCGGGTGCTGAACTCAGTACTTGAAGACTGAGGCCTTTGGATCTGGGACTGGGTGTTGATGGGCTGAGGAAAAAGGGAGTATCTATCCTATCCCTTTCCTGGTTTAAATTGGAGTCAAAAGTCTTCCTGGTAAATATTTTAATATTTTTATTGGAAATGTTTTTGAATATACTTGGGGGAAAGTATGAATAGAGATCTTAGGGTAAAGTAAGAGAGGGCTGTCTTCAGTGTGCTAGGGAGCTTAGGGATGGGAGTTGTTAGAAAGGAATCTAGATGTAGCAGCAATCAGGGTGGGATCAAGATGTCTGGGGGCAGGCCTGTGGCCTTTCAGGATAAGTGGGAGGCTAGAAATCTGGTTGGGACGAGTTAGCATTCTTCAGGAAAAGGTGTGGGCTGTGGTATTAGGCTCCTGGCTTCTGTCATGATGGGAGGACAGTGGGGAAGTCAGGTGAACTATCGAGCCTGCACTGACTTCCCAGAAACCTGATGCTGGCACAGTCCTCCCAGTGTCTCTTGGAACAAGCCTGGGGCAGAAGCTCACAGCCCTTTTCAGTAGGAATGGAGGCGGCTCTGCCACTGCTCAGCCCCCTCCACTACATGGCGCAGGGTGGAGGAGATTCCCAGCAACATATGGCCCAGGCCTTGCAGCAGCATGGACGTCCAACGTAGGAGCTCCCTGGAAGGCAGAGACAAGGGAAGTCAGATAAATAAGAGAACCCTGAGGGGCTATAGAGCCCTGGGGGCCTTCCACAAGAGAGAGTGAACTGGGGGATGGGAGAGTGCCCTAGAAGGAATTGTGGGGATTCTTCAGTTATAGGGCCTGGGAAAGTGGGACATGATGTCTGACCTGAGTACTTTCTTTGGGCCGAGTCCTTGAAAGTCACAACTCATGGAGTAGAGCCCGTAGAAGGTGGCTTTGACATTCAGACTGCCAAAGAGGTCTCGGGGGCTTTGCTTGTATACGTCGAAGGTGATGCGGGCGATGTCCTTGCTGTGCTTGGGCTTCTCCCGGCCCAGGCCATATGACAGCATCCCACTCTGTAAGGCACCCCCATTAAAGCAGTGGCCCCTCACACCTTGACACCCACCACCAATTTCCTTCAGCACTGGGTCAGGCCCACCCTTGCCTTGATGACTTGACAGCTCTCCCAGCTCTCCCCAAGATCAGGGTTAGGCTGGAGAAGAAGCTCAGGAGAGCTATGAAGGATGGGTGGCCTATAGCATCCCCAGTGTGGGCCTCTCACCCTGATGGGGCTCCAGCTCTGCCCCGACTCCAACACCATCAGGCTTGTGTCATCCTCTAGTAACTGGAAGAAGTCCTCACTCTCCACGGCAGTCCCATCCTCTTCCAGCACCAGTGTTAGCACTCCACTAAGCAGCAGGGTCTCCAGTGCCTGCCCCGTGACAAGGAACAGGAGAGGAAGGGTAGGCCCCTCCTCTCTCCAGCTGCCCGATCTCCATCCACTGGCCCTGGACACTGGTTGATGACCAAAATCTGCTTTCCAGCTCTTTGCCATCCCTTCTGATGACTCACTCTCAGTCCTTTTAATTGTTGGGGGACTCTGACTAGGAGCTGACCTTTTTACCCTATTTGTTCCTGCCTTGCTCCTACCATGTCATTGTCCTGTTCCTCTGCTCCCCTCCAAACCACTTCTGATTTGAAGTTGAAAAGCTAGCCAGGTTCCCTTGAGGTCCATCCTTCTATCTTACCTCCAAAGCCCCACCTCACTCTCCCCAACCCTCATAGAGCCCTCCAGAACCGTTTTCATTTGGAGAAATGACATTTAACCTTTTTGAATCCTTATTGAGCCAGGTATCTGTGTAGCACTTTATGTACATTAGTCTCTTTTACTCCATTCAACAACCCAGGGAGTGAGTATGTTATTTCCTTTTTATAGATGAAACTGAGGTTTTGATAGGTTGAATAATTCCCAAGATTTGACAGCTAGGAAGTGGCAGGTTCAAGATTTGAGCTTGACTTGCCAGACAAATTACTGTTCCTACTGACTTCTGAATTCCTTCCGTATCTTCTGTTTACTACAAAAGAAAGCCCACTATTAGAAAATAAACAAATTGACTCATGTAGCTGAGGTCAATCAGCTCACCCCTCTGCTTTTAGCCCTCAGAGGGAAAAGCAGTCATGCATCCTGAGCCTTTTGCCTCCATCATCCCAAGTTCTAATTGTTTTCCATGCCCCTGCTGCGCTAATGGTGAGAACTGAGGGACAGCTCACTTACCTTGTCTAGCAGTTCTTGGCGGGTGGCAGCTGTCAGACCTTTCCGGGTGGCCCGATTGTGATCACAGACACGGAAAGGTCGTTGGGGTGGTGGAGCTGAGGTCCAGACCCTCCGGCCAAACTCGGAGCTCACATTGGATACTGACCTGATAGTTGGAAAGAAAGGTCAAGGAGTGGGGAGGGGGGAGGCGGTTTGTGAGTATGATAGGCATAATGATGGCCATAATGGTGGCCGTGTGGAGTAGCCAAAGGGAGGGAAGGAGGGAGGGATCTAGGGTTGCAGATTAGAGCAGATAAGGGAGAGGGAGAGACCACTGGGTAGTGGTGGGGTCAGTGGTGGTTCAGAAGCTGGACTAGCCCACTGTCGAAAGTGGGGAGGGTGACAGGGTTACAGGTGAGTCCCCTAGCAGCTGCATGGTGTTTTGTTGCCCAGCTCCCATCCCCAGAGCTGGAGGGTGGAGAGGAGAATTAGAAGTCACCTGAGTAGAGTAGAGAGGTACTCCATGGAGGGAAGGAGTAGGGGAGGTTGCCTCTCCCAGTTGAATGCTGGGCTGGGTGGTTCTCTGCTGTGCTGGGCTGAAATGGCAGTTTTCTGTTACAGAACTTGGATTTCAGCCCTGGGGAGGTGGGGAGTGAGTCAAGCCTGGACTCTGGTCCCCCTGCCTGGCCAGTAAGGACAAAGTCCAATGGGAGGGAGAAGGGGAGGGACCTAGATGGGGTCGTAGAGGAAGGATTGAGGCCCAGAGTTGTCCAGAAAAAGCCATGAAAGCTTCTGTGAATGTGTGTTTGGTGGGGGCATGTATTGTGAGAGTGAACGGGAGCTATGTAAGAGGATAGTACGTGACCGTTGGTGTTTTTATTTCTTTGGAGAGCATTTTTATGGGCAATCTCTGGCTTCCATCCTCTGAGAAGCTGCACTATATGAAATCTGTACTTACCTACTGCCACCTACTGGAAAAGCCATAAGCTGCAGCTTTGGGAAAAGCAAGGCAGGGCCTGAGGGTGGAGAAACCAGATGGGAGCATGGGCGGGGCTTGGTGAGAAAGAGTGAAGTCTGTGTGCTTGGGAGGGGTGTGAGGAGAGGATGGTTTTGCCTCTGTCCACCAAAGCCAGAGTGTTCCTTGGAAGCCTAGTCATTAGAGTCCCATCTAGGACCTTGGCCTTCTGCTTTCTTGCTCCTTCCTCTTTGGTCCAGAGGAAGGGATGGCTCAAGACTTCTCTGGCCTCATTCTCCAGAACTGCCTGCTTCAGCCATACTGGGCTAGTCACCTTCTCTCTCATCTTTCTCCTTTTGCCACTTATTTAATGGCCATGAAGGAGATGTGAATGGGGTGGGGAGTCCTTTGAGGGCATCAGGACTTTAGCCTTTGGTGTTCTATGTCCCATCTCTGATTTCAGCTGCAGTTATGATGGACAGTTGCCTGGAAGCACAGACTAACAGTGAGCGCCACAAATAAGTGCAAGTCTCTGCTTTCCTGCCTAAAGCCTTGTCTGAAGCCATGGCAGCTCATTCAGCCCCTGACAAGTTCAGGCTGGCAGTGTGTATAGGGGCTTCTATGCCCCCAGGGCAACCCTAAACCAGTGGAGCTGAGGGCAAATGTCCCAGTCTAATGCCCTTCTAGATGGCATTCCACTTCTCGGAGGTTCCTGATGCCTGCAGAAGGGACTTTAATAACTCTTATTGGCTTTCCTCTTCTCTTACACTGCTCCCTCCCTCCTGGTTCCTGAGCTGATCTCCTAAATACAGGATTGCCTGTAATCAAGCCCTTAACTCAGGTTCTGCTTTGGAGGGAACCCAAACTAAGACTATGCTCCTAGGTCCTGGCTCCCAAGGAGCCCCCATTTCTGGCTGTTGACTGGGCAGAGGCCTTTTATCCCCCTTCCCTCAACTCTACCCATCTCCCAGGTCCTTCACATAACTCTTCATTTTCTAGTTCCATCCAGAGAGGCTTCTTAGCATGTCTCCACCACTGCATCCTTTCTTTTTTTCTTGTCACCGTGGTGTGGCCAGGTAGTGTGGTCTCTTCCCAGTTGTGTGCTGTGACTTCCCAGCCAGTTTATAATCTCCTTCCACCTCACTGCATCCCCCACTCCTCCTAGAACCTAGTCCTGGGCTTACATTGAGAAGCTAGCTACAGCCCAGTGAGAACCCTAAAGATGGAGAGGCTGGGGCAGGGCCCAAGGCAAAAGGTGGGTGGGGGTAGGTTGGAGGTTGAGGAAAAATTGGGCTCAGCAGGGTCAGGAGGCCAGGAATGGGCAAAGATAGAGCAGCTAAGGGAATGGATTGTCTGGGCCACCTCTGCTGAGTGTAGGCCAGGGAAGCCAGAGAACATAAGGGTTGCAGAAGCTGAGGGATGGGGGGATGGGGGATGGGGGCCAGAGCTGGGGGAGGGAGGAAAGCAGAAGCTGGACCTGGGATCAGGATTCAGCAGGGTGTCCCTACTCACCTGCATGACCAGTGTAGCAGTTTGGCAGTTTGTTATAGTTATGAATTCCAAAAATAGATATTGGATTATGCTTGTAAACTGGTCTGTTAATCTGGGCATGATTAAGTTATGATTAGGGCGTTGACTGGGTCATGTCAGTAGGGTGTTGAGCCCCACCTCTTGGTGGGTGGGGTCTCAAAAATAAAAAGACAGAGCAAAGGACAGAGTTGGAGCAGTTTTTTTGAGTTGGAGTTCTGATGTTAGAATTTTGACGCTGGAGCCCAGGGAGGTGAGCATACGGAGGAGCTTGGTCGTGAGGAAGGAGAGAATGCCCTGGGAGAGACATGAGCCATTCACTTGATAGTCTACAGCTGGCCTTGTGGAGAGAGGCGAAGCCCAGAGAGCCTCATAGTCTACAGCTGACCTTGTGGAGGAAACAGAGGAGCTAAGCCTGGAGAGAAACGCAGCCCCGGGAAGAGAGGAACCCAAGAAACCTGAACCCTGGCAAATGTCGGCATCTGCCTTACTCCAACACGTAGCAACAGACTTTGGTGAAGGAAGAAACTTATGTTTATGACCCGGTAACTGTAAGCTTCTACCCCAAATAAATACCCTTTATAAAAACCAACCCGGGGGGGGTGGCTGTGGCTCAATCAGTGGGGCTCCTGTTTGCCATATGGGAGGCCCTGGGTTTGGTTCCCGGGGCCTCCTGGTGAGGGCAGGCCCACCCGCACGACGTGGTTGGCTGACCCAGCGAGCACAGGCAGCAATGGGGGGATAAATGAATAAATAAATAAAATCTTAAAACAAACAAACAAAAAAAAAAACCAACCGATTTCTGGTATTTTTCATCAGCACCTCTTTGGCTTACTAATACAACCAGGGAAACTTATCTGCACCCCTTCAGCTTATCCTGTTTCTTCGGGGAGGCGGGCTCTCACACGCCTGGACGCGTTAGTGATGGGAAGGAGTTGGGTGAGGGAGGGGCCCTAGGAAAGGCCCAAGATGAGCCCCACCTTGTCCCTCCCTATTTTCGCCTCACCCTCTGCAAACGTGACAGACACAGGACAGGAGTAGGCATCTTGTCCTCTGCTGCTTTGCCTTTCAGCTTCTCCAGGCCCCTAGTGGGCCCCCAACCCTGTTTGGTCCCAACTGGGTAAGTAGATCTGCTTTAGCGCCTTTATTCCCTACCACGTGCTTTTGCCCTGAGGTATAAGGAATGGGGCTGCACAAAGGAGAGGCCAGGCTAGAGGGGTGGAGGTGGTGACAGCCTGTGAGTCAGGACTGGGGGCCCGCTTGCCACTGGGCTCTGGGAAAAAGCAGGAGTGTGGGAACTCTGGAAGCAGTGAATTTGGGTTCTGAAAGGGAGTAGGGTTTGGGTTGAAGTCTGGGGTCCTCAAGGGTGTAAAGGTCCCCACATAGAAGGGATGCAGGCTGCAGGGAAGGGTGGGGAGGCACGGTCCCATCTCAGCTGGCATCAGGGGTAACCGGGGCTTTTGGCCCACCCCTGAATGTACTCTATGCCTCTTCTAGCCCCCTGCAACCCAGAAGGATGCCGGTCTGCTACGGTCCTCCAGGGAACGAGACGCTGCTGAGCTCGCAGGCCTCGCGGGCCACAGGCACAGCCTTCCTGGTGCTGGCGGCTCTGCTAGGTCTGCCAGGCAACGGCTTCGTAGTGTGGAGCCTGGCGGGCTGGCGGCCGGCCCGGGGGCGGCCGCTGGCGGCTACGCTCGTGCTGCACCTGGCGCTGGCCGATGGCACGGTGCTGCTGCTCACTCCGCTTTTTGTGGCCTTCCTGGCAGGGCAGGCCTGGCCGCTGGGCCCGGCAGGCTGCAAGGCTGTGTACTACGTGTGCGCGCTCAGCATGTACGCCAGCGTCCTGCTCACCAGCTTGCTCAGCCTGCAGCGCTGCCTGGCCGTCACCCGCCCCTTCCTGGCGCCCCGGCTGCGCAGCCCGGCCCTGGCCCGCCGCCTGCTGCTGGCAGTCTGGCTGGCCGCCCTGCTGCTCGCCGTCCCGGCCGCCGTCTACCGCCACCTGCGGAGGGACCAGGTGTGCCAGCTGTGCCACCCGTCCCCGGCGCACGCCGCCGCCCACCTGAGTCTGGAGACCCTGACCGCCTTCGTGCTTCCCTTCGGCCTGGTGCTTGGCTGCTACAGCGTGACACTGGCGCGGCTGCGGGGCGCCCGCTGGGGCGCCGGGCGACATGCGCCGCGGGTGGGCCGGCTGGTGAGCGCCATTGTGCTCGCCTTTGGTTTGCTCTGGGCCCCCTACCACGTGGTCAACCTTCTTCAGGCGGCCGCAGCGCTGGCTCCGCCGGAAGGGACCTTGGCGAAGCTCGGCGGGGCTGGCCAGGCGGCTCGGGCCGGGACGACGGCCTTGGCTTTCTTCAGCTCCAGCGTCAATCCCGTGCTCTATGTATTTACTGCCGGCGATCTGCTGCCCCGGGCAGGTCCGCGTTTCCTCACTCGGTTCTTTGAGGGATCTGGGGAGGCCCGAGGGGGCAGCCGCTCTAGGGAGGGAACCATGGAACTCCGAGCTACCCCTCGGCTGAAGGTGGTGGGGCAGAGTGGGGGCAATGGGGACCCCGGGGGCGGGGTGGAGAGGGACAATCAGAAATGAGACCTTTGATACCAAACTCTACACCCAGGCCTGCTCTTGCCCACCTCCTTCTGCCTATCCTCCGCAACTCGGAACCACTGGAGTATCTGTGGGACATTCTCTGACCACAGTTTGGGTCTGGATGGGCAGAATCTTTATACACCTGGGGCAGGCCGAGGGATTGCCAGGGTGGCAATATTCCCTGTTAATATTGTGTGTTTGCAGGTTGGCATGTGTCCATGTGCCAGCATGGCTTACTTGTTACCAATAACTGTTACTGTGAAATACAACAGGCAGTCATTAGATGATGGCTTAAGTGTGCGCCCCCTGCTGGTGCATCAGGCCTGAGTTGTACTGAAGCCACCTGGTTCCCTGGTTGTGGGTCACGCCAGGGCTGAACAGTGCCAGCCTTCAGTGACATCTTGAACTTCCCTTCCCATCCCAGGGGGCTGGTGTCCCCCCGGGACAAGCCACAGAACTACTCTGAAAATAAATGGAGAAAGAAACAGGCAAGGTATGGGAGCTTAGAGGAAGGGTGGGGATGGGGAGCCAACTCTCTGGGGGAAAAGCCGGCTCTGGAAGGGGAAGGTCAGTCCATGGGGTTTGAAAGGAAAGTTTTCCTGTTTGTCTTCTGGTCAGTACAATGGGGGAGGGGAACACAAGGAGTGGACAACGGTGTAGCGGCCACTGGAGTCTGAGACCTATTTTCCTCTCTATCTGCTCCTCCTCTCCCCCAAACCATTCAACTTGGAAAGGAACCCAGCAGCAGCCACTCACTCAACAAGGGCAAGTTTGGGGGTCAAGGATGAGAGGGTATGGGGAATGGCATGGATATTTGGAGGACAGGAAGAATTTTCCAGGGCGATGCCACCTCTCCTTTCTCTTCTCTCTCTCTCTGCCAAGCCTTGACTCCTTCTCCCAAGGCTGCTAGCTATTCTTCACCCCCACCCCAATACTCTTCAACCCCCATCATTTGGAACCTCTCTATCTCTATGTCTAAAAATGTCTGTGTCCTGGCACATTTGAGGTTGGTGGTGAGGGATAAAGTTTTTTTCAGGAGACATCCATGTGCACACATGTGATCACTAGGGTGACCAACTGGTCCCGGTTTGCCCAGGACTTTCTCAACTTGTCACTGAACAGTCCTGTGTTACAGGACCCCCCTCAGTCCCTGGAAAACTGAGACAGTTGGTCATCCTGTCCATCACTCAAGTCTCTGTTTTAGTGATGTCCACACCTCCCAGGCTGAAGCCAAGAGAAGCAAAGGAAATCCAGTCCCCATGGTCATGCTGGGGCCACTAGACAGCATAAAACTAGGTTTGGGCTGTAGATCTGAACTTGGGAGCAAGGAGTGTGCTTAGAGTGTCTGTTTAGTCCTGGATAGGGGAAGAAAGGCCATTGAGGGAGAGGAGGTAAAGACAAGCCCAGCTTCTGTCTGAAGGGGTCTTCCCAAAACAAAGACTGCATGGGCTTCTTCCTGTCCTCACACGCTGAGATAGAGGTTCCCTAATTCCTCTGTTACATATTGCCCATCTCACACAACCTCTGCGGTCAGAAAGCCCTTCCTCAACTCTGACCTCAGTTCTTGCTGCAGTTTCAGCCCATTCCTTTTCATCATATCCTGTGCCTGAAAGCTACCGGGTCTCAAAGCAGAGTGAATGGGGACACTGGAAAGGGTATGGGACCCCAGCGACCACCATCAGACCCTGCATCTTTGCTAAGAAGTGATGGGAAGGAAATAGGTTGAAAGTGAAGCAGGAAGACTCAAGGTCAAATGAAATGAAGGACTTTTCATTTCTTAGCTTCTGCAGGAGAGTTCAAATAGAGGAGAATACCCTCCTTCATGGGAAGAGGAAAAGGGACACTTTGGGGGCTGTGTCTCTTTCCACATTGCTGATTTCCTCTCTTGACTTGGTGGAAGAGAGCATCACTGCTCCCACTCCTTCACTCCTATTCCCCACTATCAGGCCAGCCTAACTCAGCCTCTCCATTCTCTGTGTAAATTAGGGGGAACTGGACAGTAGGCTATGGGATGGCAGGAAAGAGGTGGTACTGAACCTCTTTGTCTAGTGCCCAGCTCTGAAATTCAACTTTGGCAGGGTTACCCCACAGGCAAGCACAAGACAAGTGCTTGGGGGAAGGGGGAGAGATTATTATCGTCTTATACTAAGGAGACCATTTGTACTCTGGCCTCCACCAAAGGGAACTAAGAAATGGTTGACCTAGAATGGAACCAGTCCTCTCAAATGAGCAGGTGTTGCTGGGAGGGCTCTGGTCGTCACCTCCCACCTCCAACCCCACCCCGCCCCCACCCCCTCCTGCCTACTGTCATGGCTTGAACCGAAGCCAAAGGCAGGATGCTATCTCCTTCAGCATTTACCAGCATGGTAATGTTACCTAACCCAAATCTAGAAACTACCCACATCTCCAAACTATACTTCCTACTAATCTAAAAATCTACATTGTTCACAAAATAAAGCTGCCCAGTATTCTGGCTTCTCAATTTGAGCCCGTTTTCCCTCTCTGGCTTCTTTCCCTCCTGCTCTATGACACATCTTATTACTCTGTCCAATTCTCCAGTCCAGACCTGCATCTTAGGGCTACACCCCAGCTACTCACTCCCCGCACCCGGCTTTCCTCTGACTGCCCCTTCCTGGGCACTTCTCATCTGGCCCTCCCCTGAGGAGTCTTCCTCTCCACTGGGCTGTCCTGGAGTGCAAAGTCTATTTTTCACCCTCACTAGCGAAGGGAGGGGGTGGGGGTTCGGCACCACCCTCAGGAAGATGCATCTTCCCCCTCCCCTGTTCTGTGGTACTTCCTCTCTGGCTGAGTGAGCTGACAGCACCCAGACCTGGGGCCAGGGCCCTGGCACTGGGACAGCCCTGGGGAGAGGCCATACTGCCCTGCCCTGACCCTGGGATTGGCACCAGCTTCCACCTGGCAACTGGCAACACCTGTAAGTATCTTGTGAGGGGTGGTGGTGGGGTGAAGCCATGAGACAAGTTGCAAAGGAATCTTTGAAGAAAGCCTGCCCGGTGGGAAAAGGAGTTGGAGGCTTGTCCTCATCTCCTGTCCACTAACACCTCCCTGCCCTTGTCATTCCTGGTGGAATCTGGGCATCTCTGAGGAGAGCGGGTAGGTGATTGGAGGGAGTCAGTGTGACTCAGGAGCTAAGGTCCTGGTAGAGGGCAGAGGAGTAGCCTTTTGGGGGTACAGCATTGGTGAGGAGAGGCCCCGAGTTTGGTTTTAGGTCTCAGAGTCTTCTAAGGGCAGAAAGCTCAAAGGATTTGGAAATGCTGCTGCCACTGCTGTCGCTACAGATTTTGCAATTGGGTCTGTGGCAGGAAGGAGGCCCCATGGCCCAGTTAGGAAACTAGTCTTTTTCTCTCCTGAGCATATCCCCTTAAGACAGGTCAGTTGGTCTTGATGAGGGCAGTGTGTTGTGGAGTGCCTCGCTCTGCTGATCTTGGAGACAGACCACAGCATTTAGGTGAACCGTCCCCAGGGAGTGGGGAAATCCTGGGGCCCCTCCCCTTATGTGCGTGTCCACCCTCACTCCCCAGGTCCTTGCAATGGCCATGAACACTACATCTCCTGCAGCACCCTCCTCAGTGAGTGTCGCATTCATCTCTTCCCTGGCCATCATTTTCCTGTCAGTGGCACTGGCTGTGGGGCTTCCTGGCAACATCTTCGTAGTGTGGAGCATCCTGGTAAAGATGCGGAAGCGCTCGGTCACTGCCTTGCTGGTACTGAACCTGGCCCTGGCTGACTTGGCTGTATTGCTCACTGGCCCCTTTTTCCTCTCCTCCTTGGCCCGACACACCTGGTTGTTTAAATTGTTCGGCTGCCTCCTCTGCCACTACATCTGCGGAGTCAGCATGTATGCCAGCATCCTGCTGATCACAGCCATGAGCCTGGACCGCTCTCTAGCAGTGGCCCGCCCCTTCTTGTCCCAGAAAGTGCGCACCAAGGCCGTTGCCTATCGGGTGCTGGGAGGCATCTGGGTGACCTCCATGCTGCTGGCTGCGCCCGTCATCGCCTATCGCAAAGTGGTCACACGGAAAAACAGAACCTTGGTCTGTGAAATGGTCTATCCCATCGAGGGCCACAGGGCCTTCCATCTGATCTTCGAGACCGTCACGGGCTTCCTGCTGCCCTTTCTGGCTGTGGTAGCCAGTTACTCTGACATTGGGCGCAGGCTGCAGGCCAGGCGCTTCCGGCGCAGCCGCCGCACGGGCCGTCTGGTGGTGCTCATCATCCTGGCCTTCACCGCCTTCTGGCTGCCCTACCACGTGGTGAACCTGGCCGAGGCGGGCCGCGCTCTGGCCGGCCACGCATCCGGGTCCGGGCCCACAGGGCAGCGGCTGAAACTGGCCCGCAATGTGCTCATCGCGCTCGCCTTCCTGAGTAGCAGTGTGAACCCGGTGCTGTATGCGTGCGCCGGCGGCGGCCTGCTGCGCTCAGCCGGCGTGGGCTTCGTGGCCAAGATGCTGGAGGGCACGGGCTCCGAGATGTCCAGCACACGCCGCGGGGGTACCCTGGGCCAGACCATGAGGAGTGCTCATGCTTCCCCAGAGGCTGGCACCTCTGAGAGCCTCACTGCCTCTCGCGAGACTCTGGATTAAAGCGAACTGGGTGTTAGTGTTGGAAAGAAGCTCGTTTTCCTGTCGTTGAATGCCCCCACGCTGGCCAGACCCAATTCTGTACCCCACGTGGAGAAAGGGCTGGGGGGTGGGGGCAGAAGAAAGGGAAAGGAGGAGCCAGTGTCAGCCAGACTGAGAGCAGACTGGGGCCTGGCTCCAGCTGGGTGCTTTACCATTAAAACTGAAGTCTGAAATCTGGTCAACCCTGTGAGTGGGACATGTATTATGGGAAGTGGGGTGCTCATGGGTGGCCCTTTTAGAGTCCTTCCCAATAGTCCTTTAGTTCCTGATGGTTTTTGATTCTGGAAGGACACAGAGATGTAAAGACATAGAAATCACTTCTCCTAGATGATTCTGTGGCAGGTGGTCTGTAGATCATACATTGAAAAACACAGATCTCTGGACTCCTAAAGTAGCTGATAAAGAAGATGACCCATGTGAGCTCGTCACTCCAGACTTCCTGACTCAGGGGACCTTCTGGGAAACAGCATTGCTGTGAAACTGCCTACTCTGATGCCCATGATAGGTATCATTGTTAGCATGACTCTCCAACTTCCTGCCAATAATCTTTGCCCTCTCAGCAGATGTTTTAGGGGATTCCCCACCTTTCACCCATCTCCCAAGGAGGCTTTATTTGAGGGCCACGTCATCAGATCTTATCCCTTTGAATTCTGCCCATCAGCCTTCTACCAGCCCCCAAAACATGCCCTGGCATGGGGCGGGCTGAGAGCCCTCTGTGGTCATGATCACCCGTAGAAAAGAGAGTCCCAAAAGTGAAAGGGATGAGTTATTATTTCCGAGGGATGACTGTTGTCTTCAGGAGACTTGTCCCAGCTCTGTTAGATATCTAGGTGTTAACACATCCCCCATGGACTCCAAAATATGAGCAGGCAGGAAGAAACCATCAAAGTTCTAAGACCTACATGTATCTGTGGGGAAGGATGCAAGAAGGAAGCTGGAGTGGGAGGGAGCATCTCATAGACCTGAGAAGAGGAGAACCCCAAAATTGTCTATAGGTACTCCCTGGAAAGCACGGTGGGCCAGTTTGAGAACAGCAGCTGAATCTGGGAGGGGGCTCTACTAGATGACTTTCCAGGCCTCTAGCCAATGTTGTGTGTTAAGCACATAATAAGTGCTTATTATTTAGTGTTTGTTGAATGGGTGAGGGTCAAATGACAGTTACCTGGAGCTTCCTTCCAATTTGTGGGTGCGGATAGGAAACATTATTATTGTGATGTCATGTGACTAAAATTCCTTATGCTTTCATGGTGTACAAAATACTGGAATCAGGGTGGCAGGTAGCCTGAGGCAGTCCTCTTGGTGAGCTTGCTAAAAAGAACCACTCCCTTCCAACACACTCAGGCTCACTCAAGCTAACCTTGGCATACTTATACACACAAATACTCAGTTTAGCCTGGGGAAAAGTCATCCTGCTGAGGGACAAAGAGAAGGCAATTCTCAGCTGGACCAGAAGCTTCTGGCATCAGTTGGCTCCAGGCATGCCAGAGTTTCTTTACTGAAGATCTCTGGAGTGGAGAGGAGGAATGGGGGGAAGGGGGTGTTGGGGGGCGGGGTTCAGCCTAGGCTGGCTGAGGGGGGTCCAGTTCGTGTCAAGTCTGTGTTTAGAAAGTAGGTGCAGAGCTGTCCTTTGCCTTTGACCTTGATTATGCCCCGGCTGTAGCAGGTGTAGCCTAGGGACTGCAGAGCCCGGGCTGTCTCCTCAGTCACCTGCAATAGGAGGGAGGTTGAGGGCCTGGGGGTGGCCCTGTCCTTATCCTCCCCCACCTGCCTCCACTGTGGGTCCCTCACTTGGATCTTGCCCAGGACTCCTGTACTCTCCATGCGGCTGGCCACGTTCACTGTGTTGCCCCAGATGTCGTACTGTGGCTTCTGGGCCCCAATCACGCCAGCCACTACTGGTCCATGGTTCAACCCTGACAAGGGGGAGTGGCAAAGAGGGGTGCCCGAAGCAGGAACTTTGAGTAGGGAAAGGGGGAATGTTAGGGGAAGCAAAAGCTCAGGGGACTGGGAAGAAGGGAGAGGGGCCTACGGGCCCTTAAAGGAGAAGAGAGTCTCTAGGGCTGGAGGAGGGTGCCTTCAGGAAGGAGTGGGTGAGCCTTTCAGCTCCTTGCCCAGCAGCTTCATGCCCCATCCCAGGGCATGGGTCCCAGAAGGCAGTCTGAGGAGGAACTGGGGAGCAGCTAACAAAGGACTTGGGGTGAAGGGCTTGGGGAAGTGAGGAAGTGCTAGAGAGGGCTCTCACCCACACGCAGCCGGAAGTTGTTGAATGAGTGCTTGTTGATGACGTCCAATTTAGACCCCAGGGCCACTGCGAACTCCACCATGGTGCCCAGGTGGCTGCAGCTTCGCTCTGCATCCTGGCAACCGTCCACCCACCAGAATTGGTCAATGTTGGAATGGGAATAAATCTCACTTATGGGCCTACCACTGAGAGCAGGATAAGGGTCGGTAGGTAAGGAAGGGGCGCTACCTGCTGTGCGTCCTGTCCAGAGGTAGCGTTTAAGCCTGTGGCTGCCATGTAGGTGCTGCAGATGGTTTTGATCTTCTCCACCCCACTGAACTTGGGCTTGGAGAGCAGCTGTGGAGAGGGGAGACCGTGTCCCCAGTTTCTCGAAGCTCTCCCTCCCCTCTCCCAGAAGCCCAGTTCCAGGCCTTTGGAGGCTAAAAGACCAGGCTGCAGGGTGGGGAGTGGTGGTAGGAGGGGGAAGGTAGGTAGTGCGCAGAGTTGCTGGCGAGAGCAGAGCTGGGGGAGCAGAGGGAGGGGGAGCCGGGGAGGGGGAGATTGGCCCCATGGCCTGGAGAGCAAGTGAAAGGTGGGACTGGGCAGGACCTGGGATCTGGGGGATGCCGGGGGTCGTCACCTCATCAAAATCAGCAATTATCTCATTGAGCAGCCGCAGACATTCCAGCCCCTCGTGGTTTATGTTGGATTCGGAGTAAAACTCCTTAAAGTCTGGGACTGAGGCGAAGAGGACACACACACACTCGTAGGACTGGTGGTAGAGGTCCTGGAGAGGGGAGGAGGCTGGGGTGAGGGGTGTGGCCCATTCTTCCCTCGTCAGAGTCTGCAGGGGGCCCTTGTAAGCCCTCTGTTTAAGAAGGATTTGGAAGGAGGGAGAGGGGCTGGGTCAGGTTACCCCAGGAATGTGACTCAAGAGTCAAAGATTGGGTCTCATTGTGATTCTAGGAGAGACAAAGGTTTGGAGTCAGAATCATTTCACAGCAACATGAAGAGGGTAACATCTAGAACTGGGATCATGCCAGTGGTAATTATTTTTATATCTTGTCTTATTCCTGAAACATGTTAAATCAGTTAAGTCCATTTACAAAGATGGATACAATGTGGAAAATAAAGTTAAGCATTAATAGGCAAAAGTGGGCAAAGGGAAAATAAAAGTGACAGTAAAGATGGAATCTGTTCTGAATTTGGTTCACAAAACGGGTGGCATGAAGTCCTGGTTAGTTCAAAATTCTGGCTCTGAGCTTTCTAGCAGCCAATGTGAAGAGAGAAACAGGATTTGTTACAAGATTCACAATGTCTATAAGAAACCAGGAGAAGTCAAGCTACTCCTGATCTTGAGAAGAGAGAGCGGGCAGTGGAGCAGAAGGTTGTAAGGGATCATCTGAGTTGTTACTTTTAACATCCCTCAATACAGGCCAAGGGCATTTCCATAGCAGAGAGAGCAAGGTGGTGTTGATACAAATAAGATGGCACAAATATTTTAGTGACTTAATGATGTTGTGACTACAGCAAGAGTTGCGAGAAGCATGGAAGTGTTTTATATCTGTGTTGTCCAATGTGGCCACTGAACATTTGAAATGTGGCTAGTATGACAGAGGAACTGAATTTTTTATTTTGATTAATTTAACTTTAAATGGCAGCAAATGGCTAGCAGCTACCATATTGGATAGCACAGGTCTAGAGAGATGGGTTGACTATACCCTCTAGACAACTGCTATCAACGCTCAACTAAGCTTCTGAAAGGTGTGGAGTGGCCATGAACTGGAGAGCACAATAAGAACTTGAAACACAGAGATTCTGTGCTCACTAATGACAGAGCGTGAGACCTGGTGAAGATGGAGGCGCCTGACAGGGACAAGGGCCTGTCTGGGGGCTGCCTGACCTGCTGTAGGGGAGTCCAGGGAGGAGGCGCCAAGGACCAAGGCTCCCTCCACAGTTAGTCCCTAGGGTGGCCCAGGGCTCAGGAGTCAGGGGGCACGAGTCACCTCATTGCGCCGGTTCTGGCCAATGAACTGAGGGGCCACGTGTGCAGGAAGCACGTTCTCCAAGAGCAGCCGAGTCAGGTTCTCCATAGTCTCTGTTTCCTCCCGCTCCTGCCTCAGTTTCTTCTTCCACAGGAAGTCCAGGCGGCAGTAATACTCATTCTGGGGAGGGTCGCCCCTGCTCCTGAGTGGTCGTCCCCCCATCCATGAGGCCTGGACCCTCCCTCTCCCCCAGGTTAGAGATGAGGATTACAGTACAACTATTTCTGCTGAGCCTACCCTTGAAACTGGATTCAAAGTAGGGTGTACGGAATTGGCAGCAGATTTTTTTCTTAAGCATGGGCCTTCCCAGATTGGTGGTAGGGGCAGAGGGGACTTGAGGGCACTCCTCTTGGGAAGTAAAGGGGAAAGAAAGGGAGCAGGAGGGCTTCCTTAGAAGCTTCCAATGGGCACACCACTTGGGCTCCATCCTGGGGGTGTGGGAGTAAAAGAAAGGGCAAGAGAGACCAATTCACAAATATGGGGACCCCAATCTCTGCCTTCATAGGGAGGCCCTGGAAGGCTGAGCTGGGTGACTTACCTGCCGGGCCAGAATGAGGAGGGTGAGGAAGAATATGAAGAAGGAGATAGCTCCCATCAGTTTAGGCTCCTTCAGCACCCCTGGCCTGAAGAGGCCATAGATCAGGGCTGTCCCTCGCCCTGCCCCTCCCTGACTGCCTCCACCCCACCCCCACTGCCCACGCAGCCCTCAGCCTCCCTCCCCCTTTGCCCTCTGGGTGGTTCAGGTCAGTGAGGCAAGAGCAGCTCTGCTCTGTCCCACCTCACCCCCATCCCAGAGGGCCTGGGCACCTCTGTCCATCAGCTAGGCACACCTGGAGTCCAGGGGGCCCAGGTAGAGGCAGGCAATGAGGCAGTCAGACAGCCAGGCGTGGGAGTGCAGGAAGAGGGAGCAGGAGGCCGCCAGCCAGAGCAGGAGCAGCAGCAGCTTCAACTCGAAGCTCATGTGCAGAAAAAGGGAGCAGGAGAGGAAGCCCAGCACGCAGCAGTGCATGGAGTACTGTGGGCCCAGGCAGGGTGGTCAGTGGGCACAGGCAGGAGCTGGGGAAACACCCACGGCCTCCTGTCCTGCCCCTCCCAGGGTCCCAGTCCTCTTGGGCGGGTGGCAGGGGATGTCCCACACACAAGCACACACCAGGTGTGACTTAGATCTGTTCCAATCCACTGGATGGAGTTCCTTCAACTAAGTGGGACAGGGTGGGCTGGGTGCTAAGGAAGGGGCTGGAGAAGGAGATTCAGGGTTGTCGGGGGCACTCACTGGGACACTGATGAGAGGCAGGGACCCAGGGAGCTCCCAGGAGAGGTTGAAAGCCACGGAGGACACATTGGGAGCCCGGAAAGGACAATGCGGTGATACTTGTGAGAAGAACTGCAGAAGGAGATGAGGAGTTGAGCCGGGCAGGTAGTTCTCTGGACACAAGTGTGGTTTGCTCTGGGTTTCAGCTGACCCAGGGATGAACCAGGGCCAGACACGTTCAAAGGGGTAGATCTGCCATTTCTGGTTGGTGAGGGAGCCTTGGCTCTGGGGTCTTCCCTGGGAGAGGGGGGTTGCAGTGTGGGTGCCTGGAGCACTAGTCTGCCATGGATCTGCTGTGTGATCTCTCATTGGCCACCTAACCTCTTTGAGCCTAGGCTTCCTCTTTTGTAAGTGGGCTGGGGCAGGGGGTAGGGATGATCCCTAAGGTGCCTTTCCAGGGATAGAATTCTAGGAATTCATAATTCTAACTCTGAAAAATCAACCAAACTGCTACAATATCACAGAGAATGAACTAAGAAAGATCTGCCTACATAGGAAAGATGCCCATCAGGGAGTAGCAGTGACTGTGCCCAGGTGGTAGACTCTTTATACTTGTCCAACACTTCCGGCATCTCCTGGCCTTAGTCCAGCTGTTCTCCCAAATCCAGCGGTCCCCTTTCAGCCCCTGGCACGCCCGCCACACCCTGATGGGGGTGGCGGTGTCCCCCTGCCCTCACCAGGCTGGTAATGGCCATGACGAAGACAAGGGAGATGGTGGCAGTGCCCAGGGCGACTCGCAGGCCGGGCCGGGTGGTCACCAGGCCCGACAGTGCGGGCAGCCAGTGCAGCATCTTGGGGCCTTTCAGGACACACCTCTGCGGAGAGAGCGGGGGCAGTTTTTCCTAAGGCTGGGGTGCCCTCTTTAGGCCAGGTCATGGCCAGGGCTCCAGCGTGCCACTTCCACCCCCACCCCACCCCCACCTCACCGTCAGGTGCTCTGAGAAGCAGATGAAGAGGAGGAGGAAGAAGAGAAGGAAGGTGATGCTATAGGTGATGGCCAGAGCTGGGGGCCTAAAGGAAGACAAGAGTGAGGCCTTGAAGTGCTGTGAGATCTGACTGGGAGACACTGGGAGAAATGATCCTGGGGATCTGGGATTGGTTGCTGCTGGGGTCTGGGCTGATCAAAGACATTAAGTTCTGATGCATTTGGGAAAGTGGAGGGGTCCAGGGCAGTGATTGGGTGGAACAGGAACTAATAAGGTAGGGACGGTATTGGAGGGGGACAGGGGGCCCATGAGAGTGGCTGAGATGACCTCAGACCAATCTTACGGGTCTTCAGGCCGAAGCTCTTGAACCAGGCTGAGTTTGAAAGTCCTCACCCCTCCTAGCAGTGGACTAGGAATGAGGACCTACTTGGAAGGTACTGTGAGACATTGGGCTTTTCTGGTATTCAGCTTCCTCATCTGTTTCATGGGAACAAAACCTCCTTCAAGGGGAGTTGTTAGAATCAAGAGACAGGCGTGCGAAAGTGTTCAGGGCATGCACAGAGTCCACAGGATGTATGATATTAAGATGAGGGAAGCGATTATTACTGGATCCTCAGAACGCGTGTTTCCTCTGTGGCTAAGTGCTCTGGGCTAAGGGGAAGGGGGTAGGGGGCGAAAGTGGGGGTCAGGGGCCAAGATGAGGAAGGGGACGAGTGTCGAGCACCACTCCCTTGCCCGTGGCTCTCTCACCTGTTGGTCACCAGCATCTGGATGATGAAGTTGGAGAAAAAAAACAGGAAGGTAGAGGCTGTGTAGTATTTGAAGGCAGGGAGTGCAGACAGTCGATACTGAAAGGGAGCAGGTGGGGGTGGGGGAAGTGGCGCCCAGGGCTCCGATGCTCCCCATTGAGGGAGTCAATCCCAGGCGAGGAGTGAGTCCCCCAGCCTTACTGCCCCTCCCTCCAGTTCAGTCCCATGCAGCGTCTACAGGTCCCCCAAGGAGCTACCCGTTTCCTCCCTCCACCACCCATCAATTCAATCTACAGAGTGACTTTCCTTTTGGAGAGAGGCACAAGCCCCTTACCTCCAGGATCCAAAACTGAGCAGAGCTGGGTAGGGGAGGAAGGCCCCAGGGCATGACCCCTCCCTGGGACCAAGGAACTAAAGCTGAGAAATTCTCTGGTACCACCCACTCCCAGCCCACCTCCTTCTCCATTTCCTTCTTTCTGAAGTACAGGGTCAGTGGGTTGAAGTCTTTCGACTGCTTCCACTGTCTGGTGGGATGTGGGGGTCCATAAGTGCCAGAGACAAAATGGCAGGGCAGGGCAGAGAGGGGGAAGGATGGGGTGGCCAGATGAGTCTCCTCTGGGCTGGAGCAGGGATGCCCCTCACTTCCCTCCGATGGGAGTACCACCCCTCCTCCCAATGTGACCCCAGGGCCTCCAGCCCTCCTGGCCCCCTTATGCTTTCCATACTTCTGAGAATTGAGCTGTTCGATGACCTGGAAGAACTTGGCATCCCCTGTGTCCAGTTCATCCTCTAGTCCCCGGGGGGTACGGCTCCTGCACAGTGAGAGTCCAGCCTGTCACCACGGAGACCCTCAAAAGTGCCTGGGCAAAGCAGGGGTGTTGGAGGTAGGTCACCCAGGCAGCCCCACTGCCAGTGATGCTGGGGCCTCCTCACCGGTCTAGGCTCCACTGGGGGCTGAAGGAAGCCAGAGCCTTCTCCTGTGGGAGAACACATCAGGGTGGGGAGAGATGGGGAGATGGTGATCGTCCCTGGAGACTTTCTGCTGTGAGAACTGCATTGTGTGTTCCACACATAACCTTGGCCTTGAGCATTTGACCAGGTTATTTCCCTGCCTCTAATGGCTTCTCACTCTCTCTCCCTCCCCCAAATCCTACCTGCACTTGAAGAGGCAGCTCAAATCCCATTTCCTCTTTAAAATGTTCCTCCTGACACTTTAGGCCCCAGAATCTTTATACCATGATTTCCTAATTGTATCTACCACTTCCTTTTTTTTTCTTCTTCTTCTATAGGCTGTTGATTCTCTGTGCCTTACCTTCCCTAAAGACTGAAGAAATTCCAAAGGCAGGGACTTTCCCATCATCCTTGCATGCCAAAAATAAAAAATGAAATAAATAAATAAATCCTTGCTGGTTTAAATTAAAGTGACAATGCAGAAGAATATTCTGACTCCTCTCTGATCTTCTATGAGGCCGGTCAAGCTAAGTGGGGAGGTGGTGGGGACGGATAACAGAAAATGGAGACAAATAGAAAAGAGGAACAGAAATAAATGCGGTTAAGGTCATTTTCTTTACCCAAAGAAATGCACGGTGTATGCAGAGCTGTTAAGATTAGCATGCAAACAAAGCAGGTGAGGACAACTGCTAAGGGGGAGAATGAAGTCTGGTGGGTCTGTATAAGCAGTAGGATGGCCATGTTTCCCTGCTCCCCTTAGTTCATGAGAAGGAAGCAGGGTTACATCAGCCCCCCCAAAACTTGGTATATGTGAAAGGAGAGACGGAGGAAAAGAGAGAGAATTGCCTGTTCTAGGTATGGGCCCATCTATGCAGCTATGCTTGCGCCTAACATTTTCCAAATTACTTATTCATTTCTGTCTTCTTAACAACCAACAACTAGCTCAGCTCAAGAATTGTAGAAGTAATAAATGGATGAAGGGTATATACCAACACAAACACAGTCCCACCACCCCAAAACTCACACTGTTTAAGAAGCTGATGATAACGGGTGTGAGGTTTCTGTTTGGGATGACGGGAAAGCTTTGGTAATGGTAGGTGGTGAGGGTAGCACAACACTACTGAAGTGTATGCTTGGGTGTGGTTGAGATGGGAAAGTTTATGTTGTATATATATTTCCACAATTTAAAAAAATGCAACTAAAGAGACAATGTCAATTACATGCAATACATAATCCTGAGTTAGATCTAATAATGGGGGAGAAAAAGATCAAAAGGACATATTGGGACATATGAAAAAATTGGAATATAGAATGTAAGAGGTTTAGAAAATAAATAGATGGACTGATGGACAGAGAGATAGATGGATCGAGAGATAGAATGATCAGACAAGTATGGAATAATGTTAAAAGAAGGTGGATCTGGATATCTGGGTGGGGGGAATGTTAGGGTTTTTTTATATGCGTTTTGTATTATTATTATAATTATTATTTTAAGGAGGTACCTGGAATTGAACCTGGGACCTCATGCATGGGAAGCAGGCACTAAATCACTGAGCTATACCTGCTCCCTGGGTTTCATTTTATTTTTACAACTGTCCTGTAAGTTTGAAATTACTTCAACATAAAAAGTTTTTTTTTTTTAAAGAATAAGCTTATGGTGATTCTCAGGATTTCTAACATTTGATTGAGCCCCTGGAACTTCAGGGTCTGAGAAGTGAATTTCTGGGCTAGTGAGATCCTCCCTCAGGATATACCCTTGAACTAAAGAGTTCTTGTTCCTCCACCCTAATCCTTTTGAGCCTATGCACCAGTGGAGAGTTGGGGGGAGGTCTGGTATGAGCTCTGGGGGGCATCCTTACAATGGGAACTGTACCCAAGGCTGTCTCACAGTTCCTGAGTGCCTAGCAAAGCCCTGTATTCCACTTCCACCCCCACCCTTAGAGGCCTCATCCTGTAGCTGGGCCTTGGATTGTTTCTTCCTCTTCTTTTCCAGCTTAACCCTTCTGACCTTCTCCCGACCCCACGCAGAGGCTTAAAGTTCAGTACTTCCCTGCATCACTGCCACCCACAATGCCTCCCCCACTCCCGACCCCTGCTATTCACTGATCTCTGCCCACTTTCCTGAGGGATGGTAGAAGGGGCGGGGGGGGGGGGGTTGGAACACAGAAAGAGTACTTGGGAGTCATCCCATAAATCCAACCAGGTACATCCATTAGAGAGGATTCTGGGAAGATCTGTAGAAAGGTGGCTGAGAATGCAGAACAGGTTTTGGGAAGACTAGCTAAAATGGGAGAAAGCAGGCTGAGGGGACAGAAAACCAATCCCATTGCAGGCCTTTAGGGACTTGACATGAGGGGGGTTCTGGCAATGCATTCCTGAGCATCAACCTCAAGAGCCAGCCAGTAGGGGGCATCCAGGCTCCTCCACCAACCGGCCATAGATGACCTGAAGGTGCTACACTAGGGTCAGCCAGTAATCAGCCCTGCCCTGGCATCACTTAGACAAGCAGGGCACCCCCCCCTCCCCCAACCCTTCCTGCTCACGGTGATTCCCACTCCCACCTTTTTTTTTTTTTTTTAAGATTTTATTTATTTATTCATTTATCCCCCCCTTGCTGCTTGTGCTCGCTGGGTCAGCTAACCACGCCATGCAGGCAGGCTTGCCTTCACCAGGAGGCCCTGGGAACCGAACCCGGGGCCTCCCATATGGCAAACGGGAGCCCCACCGATTGAGCCACAGCCGCTTCCGAGTGTTGAATTTTGTCAATGGGTTTTCTGCATCAATTGGTATGACCGTGTGATATTTCTTCTTTAGTCTGTTCACACAGTGAACATATGGTAAACGGGGGCCCTACTGATTGAGCCACAGCTGCTTCCCACTCCCACCTCATTTTATCTATGTATAAGTGCTGGTGAGCAGTGGCAACAGCTCCCCAGGCCTAACGGGGATTGAAGAAGAGAGCATGCAGTCTCAGGAACAGAGTTACACGGAGACATTTCCTGGTGAGAATGAGTGTGCAGCACTGGGATCAGAGTCAGGAGGGAGTGTGGCCTTCCACTTTTGTGAAGGTCTCAGTGGAAGGGGCTCTCCTGGGTGGATGCTGGGGAGCAACGGGCATGGGGTCTGCCTATGGGCATCTTTCATCTTTGCTGAGGTGAGCTCAGAGGGCAGTGGTCTCTGATGTTTCTCTGGAAGGGTCTGGAACACTGGGGTTCAAGAGTGATCAAGTGACTCACTGGTGGTGGGTGATGGGGTGACTGGAAGTGGGGCCCTGAGGACAGAAGGGGTGGGTTTACATAAATGTCAGCGCCTGTGGTGGAGGTGCACATACCGGGAGAGGGGTGGAGGTTGACACGGGGCTGTCCACATGGCTCAGATGTGCAAAAGGCTTGGCTGCGCCCCAGGACTCCAGGTAGCGGGTCATCAGCAGTGATGGACGCATCTTGGGGCCCTCGAGGGAGGACAGCAACCCTCCTGCAGTGCCCTTTTCTTCCTCCTCCTTGGCCTGGTGCATAGGAGGGCTGAGAGTAAATACCACAGATGCTTCCCTTTTCCTCCCCCTCCCACTAGTTCCCAGGAACTCAGTCTCTGGCAGAGAAGAGATCAGGCCTGTTGGTTGGGGAGTGGTTTGGGGAGTATCAGCCCATGAGGTCCAGGCTGTGCTTTTACCCGGGGATCGATGACCAGGTAGGTAGGCTCCCCTAGCTCCCGGAGGTATGGGTCCCGGTGTTCCATGGCTGCATCTTCCACAGCGTAAGCCCCTTCCAGCAGGGCCAGGGTAGCCCCGGTAATGTGTACTCGTCTGGAAGGTGGGGGCCATGGGAGTCAGCAAGGAGGGCCTCCAAACTGTTCGTTTCTTTTAAGGACCATTCTTGAAGGGCTGATTTCAAGCAAGACCCAGTGCTGCAAGAGGAGCCTCCCAAGTCCTCTGCCTGCACCTCTCCAACCCCCTGAGCTCCACATGGGACTGGGCTCAGTTTAGGGCCCTATGAAAAGGGAGGTAGCAGGTAGAAGGCCTGCTTGGCCTCCTCCTCTTATGACCTGCCTAGGGCCCCAGGTCTCACCCTGGCACGCCACCCGCCTCCATGTGGTTGGCCAGGGTGACGTCATGGGACCAGACATCATACTGCCACTTCTGCAGCCCGATGACTCCACAGAGCACGCTGCCCGAGTGCACGCCCACGCGCATGTTGATGTCCACACCGGTAGCTGCCCGAAGTTTCCTGAACGGGGTGAGTGTGAGGCTGTCTGAGTCCTGCCTTCAGGCCCACCCATGCCACACTGGTTCTTCCTCAGGGAGAACCTCCGCCCCCCTGCCTATCCTTCTCCCATGTCCCTCCCTCAGTACCCCTCCTGCCCTGACCCCCAGAGCTGACCTGATGGCCCTGCACATGTCCAGCCCCATGCGCACACAGTTGATGGCGTGGTCTGGCAGAGAGAGCGGTAGCCCCGAGACACAATAGTAACAGTCCCCCAGGATCTTGATCCGCATGCATTCATGCTCCTGGAAGTGCGTGTGTGTATGTGTGTGTGCTCACTCATGAGGGAGCACCTGATTAGAGGTCAGAGGAGGCAGGAGAGAGCTGAGAAAAATGGGGAGCCTGTATGGCATTCCCGAAGAAATTCCAAGCTTGGGAGTGTCTAGGGGCATCTTTTCAAGTTTTGGGGCTCACTTAACTTGACGCGGGGCTGGCTGAGGTGTCTTTCTCAGAAGGGTTTTCTAAGGGTTGGGATGTCTGTGGCTCTCCTCAGTTTGGCATGTCTGGAGGGCATATAGAAGGAGCCTCGGGATTGAGGGGATTGGGGGGACTCAAAATTAGATTGTTTGGGGACATCCCTGGGTATGAACAGGTGGCTAAGGTGAGATAACATAGAGTAGACATTTCTCTTGAAAGGACTTCCCTGGGTTAGAGCACCTGAAAATCTCTCTAGATTTTACTGTAGTGTCCAGAGACCCCCACATTTGTGGTTTGAGGATATTTGGGGGCATCTGGAGCACCACTTGCAGGTGCCCATCTGGGGTGATGTTGTAAGGTCTCTGGAGGTTTAAGGTATAGGGCAGGTAGCCCCCAAATTAGGAATGCTTGAGGGGTTTCCTACTTATGTTGGAGTATCTGGGAGTCCTCATGGGCTCTAAAGTGGTACTGGCATCTTATAAGGCAGGGGTTTGCTTGAAAGGGGCTCCCCAGGGCGGGAGTGTTTGAGGGCCCCTGGATAGGGAGGGAAGCCCCACTGACCTTGGCAATCTGGTCAAACTTGCCAAAGAGCTCATTGAGCATGAGCACCAGCTCCTTGGGGGAACACTCGCTGGCCAGCCGCGTGAAGCCCACGATGTCAGCATACAGGACGCTGGGCAGGGGGGACTGTGTCAGTAGGGTGGGTATCTCAGCTTATGGCCTCTTCCCCTCCCACTGTCCTTCCTTTTACCTGACTCCCTGGTGCCTTTTAACATAGAGGCTGTGGAAGTTGTTGGTGCTCTCGGGTCGTGATCCCTGTCCAGCCTGCAGCCGTGCCATGATCTCTGCCTTCATCTCTCGGGCCAGGTAGGCAGGAAGGATGGACAAGAGAAGGTGTTCCTGGGGAATATCACTATGAGCATCAACCCTCCTGTACCCTAGAACCAGGGGCTCCAGCACTCCAAACCACCCAGGAGGTGCTCTCCAGGATGCCCCCCCCCACACACCCCAAGTCCTTCCCGCAGCACACAGCTGGCCTCCAGCACCCCATCCTACACTTTTCACTTTTAGGGACTGAATTCTCAGCCAGGACACCCAAATTAGAGTCCTTCATTTAGTATCACAACATTCTAAAGCACTTCCTCAAGCTTCAGCTTGTTTGAGCCTCACAACAACCTTCCAAGGTGGACATTAGGGCATTTTACAAAGGAGGAAATAGAAGGTCAGGTGACTTCCTCAAACTCACTCAGCTTGTGAGGCAAGCCGGGTTGCTAGCTCCAAACAACTCCTCTGTCGCAGCCCTTTGCCCGCTCCCGCCCCCCAGGGCTGGCTGACCTGGTGCTTCTTCTCAGTGTCCAGCCGCCGGCGCGAGTGCAGGGAGCTGAGCGCCTCCCGGAACGTGGCGCGCAACGCGCGCTCCATCAGCGCCTTGTGGTATGCTCCTGCCACGTTGCCGCACAGGAACAGCACTGCGTTTGCCAGCAGCTGTGGGTGAAGGCCGGCCTCAGAGGGCGTCGGACCAGGGTGGGGTTGGGGGTCGGGACTACGTGTGCTGCCGGAGTTGGTCGCAAAGAGGGGGTAGAGAGGACCTGCCTCTACAGTTAAGGACCAGACTATTGCGGGACAAGCCGTGGCCTCACTGTGTAGTCCCTACAGGCGCTTCCCCTCCCCATGCCCCTGCTTCAGACCGTTGGCTCTGCACCAACATGGCCTCTTAGGTCTAGAAACCTTTCCATGTGCCTTTCCTCGGCCTAGCATCGACCACCCCCCACCCCCCAAAACAAACACACAAAACAAAACAGCAAACCCCACAAAAGCACCCAAAACCTAAAGCCCAGATTTTACATTCTCTGTGAAGTTTCCATCATCCACATCTGTCTCTACCGCCCTGGTCCACGAGCTCCAGGACGGCATGATCCGGGTCAGTCTGTATCTGTGCCCTGCACCCAGCCTTGAGTCAGCCCTGGAGTCACCGCTTAGCAAAAGTTTGGTGAGCGCCCAAACCAACCAACCAACTAGCGCGCCGCGGCGGGGTCGGCCTGGCAGCAGCCGGTGCTTGTGCGCAGTCACCTGCGGCAGCAGCGCGGGCCGCGAGTCGGGCTGCGGCCCAAGGTACAGTCCGAGGACCAGCAGGTGCGAGAGCGACGAGGCGAGGCCCGCGGCGGCGGCATCCCGCATGCCCAAGGGCAACATGGCGTACACGGTGAAGATGATGAAGAGGAAGAAGGACACCTGGGATGGGGAGTGGGGAGACGCGGGAGCTGCAGGCCGTTGCGGAGATGCTCGTGGCCTGGGTGCGGGTCCGAGGCCTCGGCGGCCCCCGGCTTCACCTGCCCCTCTTCTCACCTGATCCCAGGCGCTCACCACGCCCCCGGTGAACAGGAAGCCGTGGCCTAGCGCTAGCAGCGCCGCCCACACTAGGCCCGACAGGGGACGCGTCCAGCGCTGCAGTCGCCGCTCGCGGGAAGTCAGGCCCAGCAGCAGCGAGAAGCCTCCCAGCGCGCACAGCACGGTGGTCAGGAAGCCCGGGTCTGAGGCCAGCCCCTGTGCAGAGGGGCACGGGTGACAAAATTGGAAGGGGAGTTTGGGGTGCTGGTCAGAGGCGAGGAGGAGCAAACTAAGTAGAGGAACAAACAGCAGGCAGCTCCTCAGGCCAGTTCTTAAAAGTGTCAAACCCTTGGCTGAAAAGGAGGTGGGGCACCTCTGCTTGACACTCATTTTCGGTTGAACCATCTGAAATTCCCGATATTCTACCGCTTTGATCATTTCAGATGGTTCAACCTAATATTTTGCTTGCACGCCGCGGCAGCATTTGAGCCTGGGACACGGACCTTGAAGATACGCCTCCATCCCCATCTTAGTCATTTGTGAATCCATGACCTTTTTGAGCCTCCGTTTTTTCATCGGTCAAAAGGCAGTCATAGCTCCCGCTTAGGATACCGAAAGCGAGTGAGAGAGCCTAGAAGGCACTTAGGAACAAGTGTATGCACATCTGGCCAATTAGCTCGGAGATTCCCGGGCCCCGCGGCACGCGGCGCGAAGCTGCGGTCCGGCAGTAGGGGGCGCCCGGGACCCGCCTCCGCCCCTCTCTCGTTGCCCAGGGCGGCGCTCTCACCACCTGCCTCCGCTCCCGCCTACAAGTCCCGCCGCGGTCCCGGTCCTTTGACTCCACTTCTTCCCGGACTTCGGGATAAACCAGCAAGGATTGGATTGGTCGCGCCTAATGATTTTCCCACTTTGCCTCCGAGGAGTGGAAAGAAAACTGGGAGCAGCATATTTTTAAAAATGGATTTGAGGACCCCTATCTCCTTTTGGAAATGGGTTTATTTTAAGATTGAAATGAGAGCCGAACGGAGGGTGCCTTCCGGGAGTCTGTGGGTACAAACTGCCCCACAGGCCCTAAAAAGGAGAGAAAATCAGGAAATAAATTCCCCCGGGGCCTGAGTGGAATTTCCACCCTGGAAAATTGGAAAATCCGGTGTTGGATTTATCTTAGAACCAGCAGATCACAGAAACTTGTAAAGTCTGCCAGAACCCGTAGATAAATTAGAAACGTCTAGGGCTCAGCTACCTCTCTGTGCAGACCTAGAGACTGTGGTCCAGAGAGGTGGCGTGACTTGCCCAGGGTCACTCCAGTTCGTAGCAAAGCTCAAAACTTCTTTCCTGGATCCCAGTAAAGAAAACACGTCGAAAAGAGGAAAGACCCACAAATTCCAATCCCGAAAATGACCCCTAGGCGGAGACCCTCCCGCGATCCCACATTGGAGAGACACCGCCCTGGAGTAGGCGCCCGGCCTCCTGGAAGAGGCTCCCCGCTCACCCTGCCGCTGGCCCAGGTGACGGCGAGCAGCGCCACCAGCGCGCAGAGCACGATCCCCAGCAGCAGTAGCAGCAGCGGGTATTGCTGACTCAGGCTGTAGTAGGTCTCGTAGAAGAGATCTTCGCTGGGGGGTGGCCGGGGGCTGAAGAGGCGGGCCATGGTCTCCCTGTCCCCAGTCCCTGCGGGTCGCCCGGGGTTTGGGAGGAGGGCGACCCTCTTGGCTGGGGAGGAGGAGGCGCAGGGTTACCGGGTTGGGCCAGAGACGCCGACCTCTGACCGAGGATCTCCAGCGGCCGGGCCAGGGCTCTACTGTGCCTCTCTCACTTGGACCAAGCCACTTCCACCTCGCGGCAATCCCTCCAGATAACTACCTGAGGCTTCCCAGCCCGCTCCCAGCTGGCGGTGGGGGACTCCCCAATCCTTCCCTCCTCCTCCCTCAAACCACACTGTGGAGGTGCCAGAGCCAGAGCCTCATCGACAGGACTTGGGGTGCATGCGAAGGAGTCTGGGGTCCCCCCTACCCCGCCGAACTCACTGCCCGCGATGCCGCGGCGGCTGAAGTGGGCTAGGCCGGAGGAGGGAGCGAGGCGGCCTGGATGCAGAGTCACGCTCCGCGCAGAGACGGCCACGCCGCGAATCTTGCAGATCAGAGCCCGGGGCGACAGGCGCTTCCCTCCCGGCGCTGCGGCCCCCTCCCACTTCCCCTACGGGACAGCCCGGCCCCTTCCCGTGCGGTAGCCCGACTCCCCTGGCTTCCTCCCCCATGGATTGTCTCTCCTACCACCACCGCCTTCCCGCTGCAGCCCCCTCATGGAAGGGGAATGCGGACGGCCAGGAACATGCCCCTCCGCCACGGGCGCGCGTGGTGGGAGGTATCAGAAGAGAAACCGAACGCTGGATGTGCGGAGAAGCGGGAGCGCTGGAGTGAAGTCTGGCGAGAACGTAGGGAGGAACGTGGATGCCGGCATCAGACGAGAGTTGGGATCTCGGTCAGAATCGCGGGCGCTCATTCCCATCCCCTCCCCACCACGCTGGCAGCCCTGTGGCTGCGGCTGAACAGTCCAGGTTCCCACCGTCTCCAGCATTGTGGGAGGGACACTTTTGTATGTAGCTTTGTGAAGCCACAGCTTCTCACTCCCAGCTACCAGCGTAGTCGAAAGGGTTCCCACGCCCGAGAAGCAAGGCACGCGTGAGTGTGTGTGGTGAGCAATGCGATGAGAGTTTGGAGGGCTAATTTCCGAGAGCCAGGGCGCATAGTGCAGGGCACGAGAATGGCTAGGGTCTGCGAATTCCCAGGGAGGTCTCCCCCAAGACCTCGCAACCGTGTCTCCGAAGCCCAGAAGAAAAGGGGGAAGGCGGGACCACAGCCTCTATCCCCTGAGTTGAGGTTTAGGGTAGGGTCGCGGTCCCCAGCTCCCGAGGAAGCGTTCCGCCCTGAGATTAGAGTGGCCGGGGCGGGGGCTGGAGCCAGGCCTTAGGGATTCCTTCCGGCCGCCGGCTGCGCCCTGACCTTGTGTGCCACGTCGCTGGCCGCCCCCAAGCCCTGGCGTCGCCTCTTCCGGCCCTTGCTGGCCTTTGCGAGGCTGCAGTGCCTCCTCTCCCTCGCTGCCAGCTCGCCAGGCCCCCTTGTCTGTCACTGCCTGCCCCCAGGCCGATGCCTCAGCTTCTCACTTCGCTACAGGTCCAACACGTTTATTGACTGACTTCCTTCTGGGGTTAGCTCACAGAGTCATCTCAATCCCTCGAGGCAGTTTAGTGGGTGTGGCAATTCCCACCATTACATCTACCCTGTGCTCCATCCACTCCAGGCTTCTGATTCTTCAAGCCAGTCTTCTGAACCTACTCCGGGGGTCGCTGCTGGCCCCTACCCAGGCCCTCGGGAGCCGGGTCCTGCGTGGGTGGGGCAGTTCTCTTTGTTATAGTCATCTCATTGTTGTATCCGACCTGAATTCCCTGGCCGATTATAACAGTATGTCCTTTAAGAGAAATTGGGGAGGGGGGAAGAGAGACATTGTCAGGTGGTCAGAAATGAGAAGTTAGGAGGTGTAGCAGGGGAGGAGGGGCAGCAGCACCTGTTGCTCCTTCTGGGAAAATAGGAGAATCCAGTCTTTGGGCCAGCTAGTGGCTGAGCCAAGATGCCACCAGCCCCTCCAGAGTCAGTTTTGCAGAAATCAAGAGGAGTGGTAACTGACATTTGAGACCCTGATATTTGAGTCTTCCATTCAGGGGCAAGAAGGAGGTGGCAGGTTGGTACCTGGCATTGCATTTATCCAGGGGTTCCAGGGAAGCCAATTCTTGTCATGTCTCTCAGGCCCCTGCAAACAAAACAGAGCTTTCAGGCCTCTTGTCCTGGCTCTGTTACCCCCCCACCCCCATAACTCCCTCAGCCCCAAATTTTGCCCAGCAAATGGACAAGATTCACAGGGAGCCTCAGTCCATCTCCTAGTATCATGGATATCTTACCTGATACCCATGGGACCCAAGACCTGAGGTCCCAGATGAAGGGAAGTTGGGCATCTGGCTTCTGGAAAATGTGGTCTCTGGAGTTTGGGGCAGTTGGGCAGTTGAATCTGAAGATGTCCCTGCTGACCGGGCATCTTGAACCTGTTCTCCCTTGGCCCTGATTCTTTCAGAAAGTTGCACATCTTTTTCAGGACTAGAGCTGGGGGATTCCTCCAGGTGCAGATTATTCAGGAATTCAGAGACCATAGAATCATTTTCAGCACCATCCATATCTGTCCCTCTTGGGCCCAGTTCTGGGGCAGAACCCCTCCTGTTGCTGCCCCTGTGCTCAGACAGAAACTTCTTCACCTGCAGGGACAGGAGGTGCTTGCTACATGTGGCCAGAGTGTAAACCGAAGTAGTCTTGGGCCATAATCTGCTGCCTGGGAATTTGGGGGTGGGGTGGGGTAGGGTGGGTGGGGATGAGGGTCAAGACTAAAGAATGGTGGTCAGTGGGGAGTCACTGGGTGACCAAGGGAGCCATGTTCTACCCTCCCTGACCAGTCCCTGGGTGGGGGGTCGGGGCTCACAGTGGAGACAGAGGCATCCACCTCATCTTGTACCAGACGCAAGGCTTCATTGATTTTTGGTCGGCACTCTAGAGAGATGGCAAAGTGACTTGCAGGTGACATCATTCCCAGGGAAAGGCCCCCTGCTGACAGAGCCAGGCCTGCCCCAGGTGCCCACCAAATGGTTAGCTTACCCTGGAAGGAAGGCCTGTCCTTGGGCTTGTGGCTCCAGCACTGCTGCATTAACTCCTGCAACCCTTCCAAGCCAGCAGTCTCGGGCCCAGGTTGGGGCAGCTCTGTTAGTGGGGGCCGGCTCTGATTCTCACACACTACTAGCTGCACTAGTGATGTCTGGTCCACCACTGGGGAGAAGGGAAGGGGGTGGGAAGGGGTATGAGGGGAAACCTTCTCCATCACTGAAAGTGGCCAGGGATATAGTCTGAGGGGAGGGGAGGAGTGAGTTGGGCAGTCTGCATAGGCAAGCAGGAAGGGAAGGGCTTGCGGGCTTGTGGAAGGAGGGCACCTGAGGTTGAGGAGCCTAGGGTCTGCCTAGAGCCTTACTTTCAGCTTCTCTGCCAGCTAGTACTGCCCACATGAGGATCCCGAAGCTGCAGGAGACACAAAGTTGAGGCCTGGCCCAGCCACTGGCAGTACCCTGCTCCCAGAGAGGTATAATATTTAGGATATGTGTTTGGGGTGTGTACCTTACCTGTAGACATCACAGGCCATGGAGGCCTTCTGGTTGGCATCAGCCAACAGTTCCGGGGCCAGGTAGGCTAGCGTGCCCCCTGGCTCCCTGGGCCCTGCTTCTGACTTTGAACTCCTCTGAAATGTGGATAGGCCAAAATCTGCCAGCTGCAAAGGGAGGGAAGGGGGAGGAAGTAGGGAATGGGGTCAGGCAGCCTCCAGAGCACCTTCCTTCTCATTCCACCCCCAACAAGAGAGGCAGCTCCAGACTTATAAAGGGTGTGTAGAGAGGAATAGGAAGCGTAGGGGCAACAGGGCTTGTGGGTTGGAGATCTGGGTCCCCTACTGGATGGGGTTGGGTCAAGGCCTAAGTCTCTTGGGCTACGCCTGCTCTTTGGAGGACCTGATTGGGTGGGCCTGTGGAACATACTGGGGTGGGTGAGAGCCTCTGTCTCCTGGTAGGGCAGGGGTGGGAGTTTCTGACTGGGTCTTGACCCCTGGACAGCCCTGTGTCCATAGCAGGAGACTGAGGGATCCAATGGACTAGACCAGGGCAGGGCCTGTGTGGGTGCCCCGGGCTGGAGTAGCTCTGGGGAGGGAGACGGCTGGGCTGGGGGTGGGCTGACCTTAGCGTGCAGCTCAGGGTCCAGCAGGACGTTGGAGGGCTTGAGGTCTCGGTGCAATAGCACCGGGTTCAGGCTGTGCAGGTAACACATCCCGAGCACCACCTCCTGCAGGAGGCGGCAGAGGAGTGGCCACGGCCGCGGGCGCTGGGGTTTCAGCAACTCTGCCAGGGAGCCGTTCTCCATGAATGGAGTCACCAGAGCCGGCCCGGACCCGTACTCACACTTCAGCTTCTTGGTGACCCCCAGCAGGAGCAGCACAAACTCGTTCCGCAGTTTTGCCATGGCCTTGACCTCCCTGGAAATCGCCTCCCTACGCGCCGGGAGAGGACTGCGGCGTGGGCCCGGACCCTGGAGAGATTCCTCCGCTCCTTTCCCCTTCCCTCGCCTCCTCTCCCCACCCCCAGGCTCCGCCTCCTTGGTCCGACCCGGAGCTGCTGGCAGCTGGAGTCACTTACGAGTTGACGATCTTGACCGCCACATCGTAGCCCCACTTCCTATGTTGGGCACGGAACACCGTGCCGAACCCGCCTTTGCCGACGAACTTCGGGTTGTTCAAGTCCTTGAGGGACACCAGGGGGGCAGGAACACCTATGGGCCTGAATGAGGGCGCCTCGTCCACCAGCCGGCCGTGATCCCACATCCCCACTGCTGCCCCCACCTCCGTGATTCGCCACCCTCCGTAACGGTCCCCGGCCTCCGCACCGGCACCAGTGTCCCTGGCCTTGACCCACGGCGCAGTGGTGTTTCCGGATCGTGTCTGCCTGGCGCCCTGTGTGTGAGAGGCTGCGGGATCGACACCCCACTCCCCACTCACCATAACTCATTGCAGTCGTTGCAAGACATCAGGCTGGCGTGTCCGAGGGGCTTCTGGAAGTTGAGACCTGGGGTGGAGTGACTTCTGGGGCTGGAGGGGGCGCGGCGAGGGTGGAAAAGGGTAAATTTCTAGGACGGGGCACGGATTCTGCCTCCCGGGTGGCTTCCTCTAAACTGAATGAGTGAACACTTCCTTCCTGGATAGGCTGGCCTCCACAGTTCCGCCCCCAGGGTGAGGCGGAACCAAATCTAGTATTTCTTTTAATTTCTAACTAGTGTTTCCTCGAGCACCTGCTGCATGCCTTCATGTTAGGTGTCACTGGGCAATAAGGAGTCTTCACGTTCCAGGAACCCACAACCAGCCTCTAGTCCTACAGACTTTATCTTTCCCTTCTCCCAGGAGAGTCCCAGCTCCACCACCTGCCAGGTCTGCATGGTGGTGCTTGGAAGGGTTTTATGGGTTTGGGCCTGCAGCTCAGCTCTCCCACAGCTGCGCTGCGCTAAGATCATAGCTGACACTTCTATAATTCCCACCATGTGCCAGGCACACATATTAGCTTATTTAATTCTCATATCAACCCTAAGGGTGTGGGCACTGCTTTTTTCTTTTTTTTAAAGGAGGTACTGGGGATTGAACCCAGGACCTGGTACATGGGAAGTAGAGCTACTTCTGCTCCCCTAGGCACTGCTTTTATCCCTTCTTTATAGATGAGGAAACTGAGGCACTGATAGTTTAAGTACCTTGCCCAAGCCAGTATGGAACTGGCTCCAGAGCCCTCCTCTTAGCCATCAAGTTGTCTTATTTTCACATAGGCTTCAAGGCTGCACCACTCAGCTGATGGTAAATGTGTCTGGGGAAGATATGAAGTATCCAACAATGTACTGAAGGCTCCTTATCTGTATTCTGCCCAGTCCCCGATTGCTGCTCTTAGCCCTGGTACTAGTAGTGATCTGTCTGCCCAGTAAATTGGCGCTCCTGGAGCTGGCCAGACCAAGACCCTCTTACTTCCAGGGCATTGTGGTTAGCCTAGATGAGTTAGCTTAGCTGGAGTTTCTGACATTGTGGTGTCCACTGCAGTGGAAACATCTCAGAGCCCTCCCTCCCATGATGCCAACTCTTCCAGGCAAATTCCTGACAAGCACATGCTCGGGGTTCCAGATTTTGAGAACTCAGGAGTTTGGGAAGCTTTAAGGGTGTAGGGTAGTCAAAAGGTGTCCATATTTTACCTCCCTGGAGGTGTGGGAACCAGATACTCAGGCCTTCATAGGTAGACCCAACCCTGTGTCAGTAGAAAATGCTCACCTTGATACCCACTTTACATCCTGTCCAGTGGTCTGTGGGCTCTGCTGGTTGGAGCAAACATGCTTAGGAGTTAACTGTGGCTTCCAGAGCAATTGGGAATTCCAGGATACACACCATGGATTCGGTGGGGTTAGTCCTTGCTTTGGAGCTATTTTATTTTAGGATTTCCTTGAGGTCACTTCTTAGAATGAAGTGTGATGGTTAGGCTAATGTGTGAACTAGGCCAGGCAATTGTGCCCAGTTGTTTGGTCAGGCAAGCACTGGGCTAATTGTAATTCAAGGACATTTATGGACTTAAGTCACCAGTGAGTTTACTGCATAGATAGCTGATTACATCTACATCAATCAGGGAGATTGCTGTCAACAATGAGTGATCCTTAATCCAATCAGTTGAATGCCTTAAAAGGGGGAAGTGATTTCAGCATTCAGAGAGAATTTCCCAGCTCATCTTTTGCAGCCACCATCTCCTGGTAACTCATCAAGGACCTTCATTGGACTTTCATCGGAGCCCCTGGTTTGCAGCCTGCTTGTGGAACCTGGACTTGTGCATCCCCATGGTCACATGAGAGACTCTTATAAAATCTCATACTATTGACTCTGATCACCCCTAGCTGCAGCTCCATATTTATTGTGCAGAAAGGGAAGTTTGGGCTCCTTTATGGTTTGAGGACTCTTAACCTGCTCAGTTGATGAAATCCTTCTGAAGCAGACTTTATTATAGAGATACAGTTGTATCTCACAAAATCCAAAGACTAAAAGTACACTAGATCCTCAAAAAACCCTCCAGTCAGAAGCTGGGAGCCATCCGAAACAGCAGCCACTCCCTTCATGATCCTTATTTAGTAGAAGACCCAGGAACCAATAGCTCTACTTAGAGAGAGCAGGTGAAAAGGAGTTAGAAGGGTGTTTAAAGACCCTTTTGTGGTTGAGTTTCTTCAGATTGGAACAAGACCTTGGGAATAGGGATAAGCCACTGTGAGACCTTGGGGTGAGATGGAGTTAGGGTTTGTATTACTTTTGACTCAAAATAAATTGAGCCCCTTTAAAAGAAGAAGGAGTGGGGAGAAGAGCCTAGAATGAGTGCTTAATAAGACCCTCTGCTTCCAGTGCTTGCTGGTGGTGAAATAAGGCAGAGTTGATTCTTGGTGATTGCTGGATTTTGGAGATCTAGCTATTCCTGAGGCCTGGTTCTCTGACCCCAGTGGCTCTGGGCTTTTGGAATCTAGTTAGATGTTTCTCATCACATCTACTCCTGCATGTGTCTGATAATCTTCAGCCCACCCCTAGTGCTGCTCTGGTTCCCTATTCCTGGGTGTTGGGTAGGGATGGGGGGAGAAGGCGTGATCTCTCTTCTTACATATATATTCTAGTGCTAACTGATACTTATCTCTTGTTAGACTGAGTGATTCCAATTAAACAACAAGAGAAGAAAATTATAGACCAATATCCCTTATGAATATAGATGCAGAAATCCCTCAACAAAATACTAGGAAACCGAACTCAAAGGCACACTAAAATGATTATACACCATGAACAAGTGGGATTTTCCCCAGGAATGTAAGGGTGCTTTAACATAAGAAAATCAATCAGTGTGATACACCACATAAATAGAATAAAGAAAAAAAAACCACATGATCATCTCAATTGACTCAGAAAAGGATTTGACAAAATTCAGCACCCTTTCTTGATAAAACACTTAGAAAATTAGGAATAGAAGGGAACTTACACAGCATGATAAAGGACATATATGAAAAAACTGACAAATAACATCATACTATATGGTGAAAGACTTAAATATCTTCCCCAAAGATTGGGAACAAGACAAGGACACCTGCTTTCACCACTGCTATTTGACATTTTACTGTGCAAGTGGGCAAGAAAAAGAAAGAAAAAGCATCTAAATTGGAAAGGAAGAAATAAAACTATTTTTACTTGCAGATGATCCTATACATAGAAAATCTCAAAGAATCCACAAGAAAGCTACTAGAACTAATATAATGAATTTAGCAAAGAATCAGGGCATAAGATCAACACACAAAAACCAGTTGTTTCTATATACCAACATTGATCAATCTGAAAGGAAATCAAAAAAAAAATTCCATCTGCAATAGTATCTAAAAGAATAAAAATACCTAGGAATAAATTTAACCAAGGAGGTGAAAGACTTGTACACTAAAAATTTAAAAATCTTGCTGAAAGAAATTAAAGAATCCCTAAATAAATGGAAAGACACCCCGTGTTCATGGATTGGAAGGCTTACTAATGTCAAGATGTCAATACCACCCAAAGTGATTTACAGATTCAACACAATCCCAATCAAAATTCCAACAATGCAGCCATTAAAAATGATACTGTGGACCTATACAAATTAATATGGAAAGGTGTTATTCTATGTCAAGTGGGGGAAAAAAAGGCTATAAAACAGTACTATATAATCACATTTTTTTGGTTTGCTTTTAAAAAAAAACCTCTTCTAGTATTAGGACTGACTTATTATTCTCACAACCTCCCATAGCATAACACCCAAATGCTATACAAAGCACAACAAACATACATTTTAAAATTCACTAGTGAGCTCCCAAGATATTAAAAGTAATCCCTCAAGGACATCCCCCAGAAACTAACAAAATAAAACAGTACAAAACGAAAAATAAACACTAAGCTGAAACCAGAGAGGTCAACTAACTAGAGACCTGGAGCTTTGGGGGAGAAAGACTGGGTGGGGAGGATAAGGAGGTTGGGGGGCACGAGAGAGTAAACCCTAGGGCCTTGGAAGATGGGAGGGCTGAATCGGAGACACCCCTATTCTCATACAGCCGAGCCCCTCAGAAGAGCTACTTTTTATTTTAAAAATTTTATTGTGTTAACATATACACAACATAACATTTCCTACTTTAACCACTTTCAAATATACAATTCAGTGGTGTTAATTACATTCACAATGTTGTGCTACTACCACCACGTTACATTATCCAAACTTTTTCATCACCTCAAGCAGAAACTCTGTACTTTTAAGCATGAACTCCCCATTCCTCACCCCTCCCACTGCCCCTGCAACCTTGTAATCTTCTTTCTGTCTCTATGAATTTATATGTTCTAGTTATTTCATCTAAGTGAAATCATACAATATTTGTCCTTTTGTGCCTGGCTTATTTCATTCAGCACATTGTCTTCAAGGTTCATCCATGTTGTCACATGCTTCAGGACTTCATTCCTTTTTATGGCTGAATAGTATTCCAATTGTATGTATAAACCACATTTTATTTATCCATTCATCCGTGATGGACACCTGGGTTGCTACATTCTTAATAGAAATGAAGAAGTTTGCTTGTTTGCAGAAGGAACCTAAAAGGAAACCCCTCTGGGCTGTAGCACTAAGTGTTAAAATAACACAGATGTTAGTGTCCATGTAAAACCTGCTGACTGATTGGAATTTTTACTTCCCCTTCAGTAAACCACAAACAGATAAATAAAGTGGCCCTGGATTTTTAATACCCCTTGGAGTCCAGCAGAAGCAAACCAAATCCTCCTTGGAGGAAAATATCCTCAACCCAGGCTTCTGGATTAAATTCAGCCAAATATAAAACTCACATTTAAAAATTACCAAATAGGGAAGTGGCTGTGGCTCAATCAGTAGGGCTCCCGTTTACCATATGGGAGGCCCCGGGTTCGGTTCCCGGGGCCTCCTGGTGAGGGCAGGCCCGCCCGCACGGCGTGGTTAGCTAACCCAGCGAGCACAAGCAGCAAGGGGGGGGATAAATGAATAAATAAATAAAATCTTAAAAAAAAAAAAAATTACCAAATATAGGGAGCGGCTGTAGCTCAGTGGTTGAGTGCCTGCTTCCCATGTATGGGGTCCTGGATTCAATCTCCGGTACCTCCTAAAAAATGAAATAAAATAAAACTACCAAATATATAAGAATGCAAAACCTTGAGAGAGAATCAGCAGAAACAATAATCTACAGGTTTAGACTTTGAAGGACCTCAGAGTTTGCAGTAATCAGATACATAATCTAAAGAACCTATTGTGAAATGTTTAAAGAAATAAAAGATTGAGTAGAAAAAAATGAGCAAGGAACGAGAGTTTATTAAAAATGTTCAGATAGATTTAGTAAAAAAATAGAATCAAGAAATAAAAAATGTATGTAATCATTAAAATTAAAATTGCAATACTTGGTTAAATGGATGATACTGCTGAAGAGAGAAATCAGTGTACTGAAAGATAGATCTGACAAAATCCTCCAGAATGCAGCAAAGAGACAAGCAGATAGAACACATGAAGAAGTTAAGAGACAAAGAAGAATAAGAAGGTCTAACATGTATCCAATTGGGATTCCATGAGGAAAGAAGAGGGAAAAATGTGGGCAAAACAATTTTCAAAGAGAAAAGTGCTGAGAATTTTCTAGAATTGATAAGAATTGACAAATATAGGAAGTGCAACTTATTCCAAAAAGGATAAATATAAAGAAATCCACATCTAGATATAGCTCAGTGAAACTGCCAAAGACTGAGGACAAAGAATTTCAAAGGTTAGAGAGAAAATATGGATCATCTACAAAGGAATAGCAACTAAACTGTTAGCATACTTCTCCACAGTCAAAAAGGAAACCAGAAGACACTGGCATGATTCAAAGTGCTTGCTAAAAGAAAAAAAAAAAAAAATCTATAAACTTAGATTTGTATACCCAGCAAAATTATTTTTGCATGCTAATTTTCAAAGGGATCTGCTAAAAATTTGATTCCATGTATTAGGAAGATACATAATCTAAAGAAGCTATTGTGAAATGTTTAAAGAAATAAAAGATTTTTCCTGGGAAAAAAAGAAGCAGATATATACATGCTTAGAAAAATATCTGGATGGATAAAATAGAAAAATGTTTAAAGTAGTTATCCCATGGTCTTGGGATTACAGGTGATTTTTATTTTTGTGTATTTTATCTTCTTATTTTGAATCTGTGTTTTCTAATTTTCCTAAAATGAATTCATGAAATGTGTATAGTTTTAATATATTTCAACTTCTTCTCCCCTTGTCCCCATCAGGACATTGACGAGAGATGTGGCAGATTCTTTATTCTATCTGCTACTACCCTAACTGGACATCTACTCCTTCCTGATTGTTTTGCAACTACAACTAGGTTTGCTGGTATCACCTTTGCTACTTGACTGATGCTAGCTCTTGGAGTTCCAATTAATGAACAGGATTTTGACCCACATAAACCTGGGAGAGGTGGTTTCAGTCTGGGAGGAAAGGAGAGCAGAGGTTAAAGTTAACAGTGTGATGGGAAAAGGCAGGTCCAGACTAACTGAGTGGCTTTTTATAGGCTCCCATGCATCATTGTCATTGTCATTGTCATTGTCAATATCATTATCATTATCAACAATGATAAAAGTGAGTTTTTTTAGGAAGTACCGGGGATTGAACCCAGGACCTTGTACATGGGAAGCAGATACTGAACCACTTAAACTACATCCGCTCCCCAAAAACGTGTATGGGGGATTGAAGCCGGGACCTCATTTGCGGGAGGCCAGTGCTGAACCACTGAGACACATCGGATTCCCTGAGTTGATGCCATCTGTTTGCTTGTTTTTGCTCATTGTCTGCTCGTTGTTTGTTTGTTTTTCTTTAGGAGGCACTGGGAACTGAAACCAGGACCTTCCATCTCCCATGTGGGAGGCGGGCACTCAACTGCTTGAGCCACATCCACTCCCATGAGTATTTTTAACAAGATATTTTACAAAGCATTTTCTCCATAAGTCCTGTGAGTTTTGTAGATAAAATAAAACAGCTTTGATTTATTTATTTATTTATCTATCTATTTATTTATTTATTTATTTATTTAGGTCTGGAAGTGAGAAACAAACAAAGTGACAGGAAACCTTATTTACTGTGACAGTGCAGATCCCTCCTACTGGTGCAAGCCTCCTCCAGCTCATCAGGGGAATCCTTTTCTCTGCTCCAGGTGCTGAGAAACAAAACCTTACCATCACTTTTTGGGGCTAGGTCATGCTCAACCTGGAAAAGACACAAAGCACCCCCCACAGGTTTGAGCTATGGGGAAAACCTTCTATGTGTCAAGGGGCCGCACCTGCCATGGGGTCTGCTTCCCTCTACCCTAGGGCTTTTTTTTTTTTAATTGCTGTGGCTCAAGCAATTGGGCTCCCGTTTACCATATGGATGGACCCAGGTTTGATCCCCAGGACCTCCTGGGAAAACAACAACAACAGCAACAACAAAAGGCATCCCAGATCTGAGCGATGCACCAAAAAGATGATGATGAAACCAGATAGAAAAAAAAAAAAAAAGGTACCTGAGTTTGAACCCAGGACCTCACACATGGGAAGCAGGCATTCAACCACTCAGCTGCATCTGCTCCCCGTGAAAGTTGTTTTTCCGTTTGTTTTTAGGAGGTACTGGCGATTGAACCTGGGACCCTGTACATGGGAAGCAGGCACTCAACTACTTAAGCTACATGCACTCCCCTACTTCTTTGGTTTTGAGAGCCCCCTCTAGTGCTTCTCCTTTAGGGTCCCAAGCAGGTCAAAAAACTCTTTTTACTTTGTTTTACCTTAGCAAAGCTGAGAGGCTGATATTTTCACAAAGAACCACAGTGCTTCTACTGCCTGCCCCTGTCCCAGCAAAATGGAGCCCCTGTGCCTCAACTATTTTCTCAGAGAGCACATTGTGGAGTTGGGTCCACAAGTGTCTCTTTGGCAGAACTTAAGTCTGCAACCTCAAGTCAAGGGAGGCTGGGAAATGTAAATTCTTTTGATTTCACATTAGCAGGGTGGAACTAAAAATATTTTGGACAGTCACAAATGATAAATGTCTACGTACATACAACAACTGTAAGGTACCTTCTATCAGCATAGAGTCCTTCACTCCTTGCCTACTGTGTCTTGCTGATGTAGAAGATCTGATTTCTGTACTCTTCCAGACCCTCTCATTCCAGTGGGGCAGACTGCTTCTTTAAAGCTTGCTTTTTCGGCAGGACTTACCTTTCTTAACTTAATTTTATTTTTTGTCAATTTTAGTGATACATATTAATAAAGAATATAATCCATCCAAAGTGTACAACCAGTTCATTCAATGGTATTTGGTATAATCGTATAGTTGTGGGGAAGCAGCTGTGGCTCAATTGGTTGGACTCCCATTTACCATATGGGAGGCCAGGGTTCAACTCCCAGGGCCTCCTGGTGAAGGCAAGTCGGCCTGCATGGTGTGGTGGAGCTGACAACCCACGTGGCATAGTGAGCTGGCACAGCAAGATGACCCAACAAAACGGAGACAAACAGACACAGAAAAATGCAAAGCAAATGGACACAGCAAGGGTGGGGGGGATAAATAAATAAATAAATCTTAAAAAAAAAATCATATATTTGTGCATTCATCACTTCAATCATTATTAGAGCATTTTCATTATTCCAATAATAGTAATAATAATATTAAAAAACAAAAAAACAGACAAACAAAAAAAGCTCTACACCTTAATAATTACCTCTCAATCTCTCCATGCTCCCCCTGCCATACATAGCTGCTGTTCTGTTTCCATCTTTCTAACTTATTTGTATTTATATTTTGTATAGATGGAGTCAAACAATATGCCATACCTTTTGTCTAGTTTCTTTCACTTAATATATTTCCTTTTTTTTTTAATAGGAAGGTAGGTGAGTATAGCCTAATGATCAAGCATACAGGCTCTGGAGTTAGGATACCTGAGATTGAAGCCTGACTCTGCAAATTACTAGCTGTTGGCCTTTTAGCAAGTAACTCAGCCTCTCTGAGCTTCGGATGATAATACCTATTGGATTGGGTTGCTGTGAGGATTAAATGAAAGGCATGAAAGAACACAGCACAATTCCTGACACATTAAATGCTCAATAAATGACAGGCATTGTTACAACAAGCATTACTGTGCCTCCAGTCTCAGAAGCATTTCTAGTTCCCAATTTATTTGTAAAGCAGAGAAAATTGATTTAGCTACTGCTCAGTGAAATCCTTAGCTTTTCCTTCTCTTTGTAAATTCCTAGCCCCACCCTTTCCACACTTTTGCCTCTTTCATGACTAACCCCTTAGGTATTCTTTCTCCTCTCTCAGCTCCCAGACCAAGGACCTCAGGGAGTGACTGAGGAAGTCAGTTGTGTCCCAGACTGCAGTCTTGAGGTGAGAGGCTTTAATACTGGGTCTCTGCCTTCTCTACTGAATGGCACTTAAGTGTGCCTTCCAGGCCTAAAGGCGTTCAACAGTGTTAAGAAGGTTGTATTGTGGACCCAAGGGTGGGCATTGAGCCTGAGGCACCCGCTTTGTCTCCAGTGCCACATGTCCTCAGCTGGCTTCTGATTTGAGCTGCAGCTGTGGTGGATGGGCCCATGACCCTGCCAGTGCCCCATGCAAGAGGCCTGGTCTCTGCCCCCTCCCTCAGCTGACAGAAGTGTGTGGGGAGGGAGTTAATGCTCGGAGGGCAACACCCAACCAATGGTGTGCACACGTCAGTGCCCAGCCTCCTGGCCTTCAGAGGGCCAATTCTGAGGTGCATTCTACAGCTCTCCAGAAGGTCCCGTGCTGGATTGTGTTCCGCATTAGCAACTAGCTCAAAATGCACCTTTTTATTGGTGTCTTCTCCTTCCCTGACTCTCATTTTCTGCTCCCTTCTTCCTGATCTCTGGGACCATCTCTCAGAAACTCTCAGGCGCTGGTGTCAGGCACCATTTTCACAGGAACTCAGTTCAAGACACACCCTCAGTCCTGTTTCCTCCTCATTGTTTCTCTTCTGAATGTCTATGTGATTTGGATCCTTATCTAGAAGGAAAAAGGCTAGGAGTGGAAAGGAAGCGAACAGAAACAAATCTAACTACTATCCTGGAGGTGCTTTGTGCTCTCTCATCTGTTATCTCATTCAAAGTTAGGAATCTGTGAGGCAGAGGCTATTAATTCTATTTTATGGATAGAGAACCTGAGGGGGCTCTTAGAGATTAAGTAATCAGTCCAAGATCATACAGCAACTTTGTGGCAAAGCAGGTTTTAAATCCAGATCTGAGCTCTTTCAGCTACAGCCCTTGTTGCTGGGATCCTTTGATAAAATCTGGAAGACGGACTTTGAATCAAGTAAGAGCATTAGTTTTTTAATGAAATATTTTGACAGCTTTATTGAAGTAGAGTTGACATACAAAAAGCTGCACATATTTAAGGTGTAAAATTTGATAAGGTTTGACTTCTGTTTACACACGTGAAACCATCGCGACAATCACAATAATGAACATATTTCTCACTCTCCAGAGTTTTCTTGTGTTCCTTTGTAATCCTCTTCTACATATCCATGCCACTCCCCTTTTTCTGGTAACCACTGATCTGTTTTCTGTCACTTTAGTTTCATTTTTTATTTTATGTAAATGGAATCACATAGCAGGTGCTCTTTTTTGTCTGGCTTCTTTCAGCATGATTAGTTTGAGATTTATCCACATATTGTGTGTTTCAATAGTTCACTTTTTTCATTGTTGAGTAGTATTCCATTTTATGAATATACCACAATTTCTGCATCCATTCATCTGGTCATGGACAATGGTTTTTGGCAGTATAAAGAAAGCCACTTTAAACATTTGTGTACAATTTTTTGTCTGGACAAATGCTTTCAAATCCTTTGGGTAAATATCTATGATTGGATCATGTATTAGGTGTATATTTAACTTTTTAAGAAATGATCAGAAGGGGGCGGATGTGGCTCAGATGGTTGGGCGTCCATCTGCCACATGGAGGGACCTGGGTTCGATCCCCGGGACCTCCCGGTAAAATAAAAAAAAATATATATATAGAAGGTGCATGAGCTGCCAGGCTCTGTGAGCTGGTGAGCTGCTAGGCCTCGAGAGCCATGCAGCAAGATGATGACCTAACAGGAGAGCGACACAGGGGAGAGACAAAATAAGATGCTCCAAAAGCCCTGGAAACCAGGAACAGAGGTGGCGCAGGTGGCAGAACACCTCTCTCCTACATCGGAGGTCTCCGGGATCGAATCCTGGTGAAGACTGGAGGAGGAGGATGAGAAGAGATGGTAGGAAACAGACACAGAGAATTGCCCTGCGAATGGACACAAAACAGCAAATGGGGAAGGGGGCGGGGTTTAAAATGGGTAAAGTAAATAAATAAATCTTTAAAAAAAAAAAAAGAAATCAGATTGTTTTCTAAAGCGACTATACCATTTTAGATTCCTACCAGCAGGGTATGAGCGTTCCAGTTCTTCCACATCCTTGCTGAAAGTTGCTAATGCTCAGTCTTTTCAATATTAGCTATTTTAAAAGGTATCTCGTGGTCTTTCATTGTGGTTTTAATTTGCATATCTCTAATGACTAATGATATTGAGTATCTTTTCATGTGTTTGCTCGTCATCCATATATCTTAGACTGTCTGTTCACATTGTCCATATTCTCTTTTTTTTTTTTTTTTTTTTAACCGGGAGGTCCCGGGGATCGAACCCGGGTCCCTCCATATGGGAGACGGACGCCCAACCAGTTGAGCCACATCCGACCCCCTGTCCATATTCTCTTGGGTTGTTTGTTTTCTTATTATTCTGGGTTCAAGTCCTTTTTTTATTTTATCATTTACAAATATTCTTCCTGTCTACAGCTTATCTTTTCATTCTCTTCAGAGTGTCTTAGGAAGAGCAAAAGTTTTAATTTTGATAAAGTCTGATTTGTAAATTTTTTCTTTTATGGATAGTGCTTTTGCTGCTGTATATAAGAAATTTTTGCCTAATCCAGGGTCACAATGATTTTTTCTTACATATTCTTCTAAAAGTTTAAGAGTTTTAGGTATTACATTTAGAGCCATTATTTTTACTTTTTAGGTCTATCCATTTTTTAAAAGATAATGCTTTTTAATATTTCAAATATTTTTTTAAAAATCTCATCAAAATGTATCATTGTAACATTATTTTGCAAATGTGGAATTTTCATACCTAAATTTGATAATACTATTTTGGTTTATTTATGGCTACTTACAAGACCCCGTAATAATGTCCATTCCCTGGAGTCTTTTTCTTTGGTTGAGTCTATTGGGACCAGGTTGATGAAGTATTTTATGTAAATGAGATAGTTAAAGTAAATTCATGGTAATATAAATTATAACGGTTTTCATTTGATGGAAATGAAACTCAGAAGGATTTCCATATTTATCCCCATTGTGGTTTTGGAAGTGTAATACCTTGTTGGAGGTTAAAGAGGTTGAATAGCTCACACAATCCAGTAAAAATTACAACTGGCTGCCCTTTAATAAATAAAGTCATTGTAAAGAATTACAGTTACAGAGTGACAAGTGAACACATAGCATTTCAAATTCAATTTTGTAAGTACTAATAAGTATTGACCCATAACAATATATACTAGCTACTTTTTTTTTAACTGTCCATCATTAGTACCAATGAAGATTCAACAAAATTACCTGTATTTCCACATCTCAAAACAATTCTGCAAAATTTTAGTGAAGTTTAAGTATAGTCACAGATCTTAAATAGTCACATTGTTTTCTATGTCATACTGAAAATAAGTTCACTACTTTTCTGGATATTCTTTACAAAATCTTATTAAAACTCCAGGCATTATCATCCCCAATTATACAGTAGTACAACCACCTTACGTTGTTTCACATGATAGCTCCTTAGAGGTTTCACATCTAAATTATCAAGAACAAAAATCCTTCTTTCCCTCTTCTTGCACTCAGTTTAATTCTACACTAGTCCTTGGATTATGTACTACTGTGAAAGTACAGCTGTGTCAAAACGACCATGTTTATGAATACAATATTATGCCACACAGAGCAACAAAGTTACATGTAATGTCAAAGTTACTAAAGTTATGCAAGACAAGAACAAATGTTAGGATATGCTGACTAGGCCAAGTTCTGAGAAATAGGCTGCTATTAGCCTAAGTTCAAATAACATCAACAAAAGAATGAACAATTATCTTAAAATTATAAAGCTACTGGCAAATTAGGTAACTGCTAAATAAAAGTAATGCACAAGATTAAACTCTAATATTTACAATTGCAACACATAAGTAAAATTACAATTGTGCACATATCAATGGCTTTGTAACAAAAATAATTCATATACGTAGAGGAAAAATTAAGATAGTTTTCAGTTCAATAGAAGTTGAATTGAACCCAGCTTAGAGACCCTCAACCTCTCAAAGATTTACCACAGGGAAGTGGATGTGGCTCAAATGATTGGGCATCCGTCTACCATATGGGAGGACCCAGGTTCGATGCCCGGGACCTCCTGGTAAAAAGGTGAGCAGGCAAGCCAGGCCCATGCAGCGAATCACACAGCAAGATGATGACGCAACAAAAGAGAGACACAGGGGAGGTTCAAGGTGAGAAACCAGGAACTGAGGTGGCGCAAGTGACAGGGTGCCTCTCTCCCACATCAGAGGTCCCTAAGATCAAATCCCGGTGAAGCCTGGAGGAGAAAAATGAGAAGAAAAGGCAAGAAACAAACATAGAAGATCATCCAGCGATTGGACACAGACAGCAAGTGGGGTGGGGATAAACTGTAACTGTCTTCAAAAAAATAAAAGATTTACCACAGAATAAATTCAAGATAAGCTGATAAATCGGAACCATATTACTGGCATTTAAGAGAAACTTTAAAGAAGTTAGTCTATTGTTTGTTCAGAAGTCAGATGACTGTGCAAACTTTATATCAACAGGGATAGACTGAGATGTGCAAACAAAGGTAAAACCTCCACAGTGGTTTACCTGGAGGCTCACCTTCCTCCCCCGCTCCCAGGTTAAATGGATACTTTTATTGTTTATTTATAGATCATCAACTTTGCACCCCTCCCTATCTGCAACTGGAATTTCATCTTGTTTCCATGCTGTATTAGTCAGCCAAAGGGGCACTAATGCAATATACCAGAGATTGGTTGGTCTTTGTATTAGTCAGCCAAAGGGGTGCTAATGTGAAATACCAAAAATGGGTTGGTCTTTATAAAGGGTATTTATTTGGGGTAGAAGTCCACAGTTACCAGGCCATAAAGCATTAACTTTCTTCTCTCACCAAAGTCCATTGCCACGTGTTGGAGCAAGACAGCTGCCGACTTTGCCAGGGTTCAGGCTTCTTGGTTTCCTCTCTTCCCGGGGCTGCGTTTCTCTCCAGGCTTAGCTCCTGTTTCCTCCACATGGTCAGCCGTAGACGATCAGGCAAACGGCTCGCTTCTCTTCTCCTGGGGCCTTCTCTCCAACATCAAAACTGCTTCTCAAAAACTGCCGCAACTCTGTTCTTTGTGATGCCTTTTATATTTTCTTCCCCCACCGACCAAGGGGTGGAGCTCAACTCCCTACTGATGTGGCCCAGTCAACGCCCTAATAATAACTTAATCATGCCCAGATTAACAGATCAGTTTACAAGCATGATCCAATTATATTTTTGAAATTCATAATTACATCAAATTGCCTGACAGCTACACATGCATAGTAGTAATGGTGACAAAGCTAAACAGAATAAACTACTTAAAAAAGAGAATTGGCCCAACACAACTCACTTTCTTTTAGCAGACAAAATATAAATATACACACTCTAGAAAGCTACAATGGGTTAGTCACCAAGAAATTCAAATGGGATTGTGAAGAATGTAGGCAAATCCGAGGTGCAATAAAGATAAGTTGAGATGCTGTGAAGCTGTTTAAGGGTTCCTGGCACTGCATTTCTTGGCCACTAGCTGTATCTTGATGTGGGGGGACGAAGCAGAAAGCACTAAGTTTTCTTAGGGGCTGTGCACAGGAACCAAAAAGCAGGAAAGCACTAAGCACTGCTGAGAGCATCCACCCCAGGAAGGACTTTACCTTCCAGGAGCTCTGGACTGGCGCCACCCCCAGTGCTGACGTGGCTGACTTTATCCTTCGTGTTCCATTTGGCACAGCAAGTGGCAGTGTCTCCACCTATGATGGTGACGCAGCCCCTGGAAGTGGCTTTCACCACCTTGTCCATGAGAGCTTTGGTTCCTGGGTCAAAAGCTTCCCGTTCAAATACCCCCACATGTCCATTCCACACAATCTGCTTAGCTCTCATGACAGCCTTGGCAGACTTCTTGCTGTTCTCAGGTCCACAGCCCAAGCCCATCCAGCCAGCAGGTAAGCCAGAGGCCACAGTCGCTTGGCCAGTCTTGGCATTTTCATCAAACTTGTCAGCAGTGACAAAGTCAACAGGCAAGGTAACCTTCACACCATTCTTCTAAGCTTTGGACATTAAATCTTTGACAATCTTGGATCCTTCTTCATCAAACATAGAAGTGCCAATCTCCATGTTATTGAGCACCTTGAGGAAGGTAAAAGCCATTCCACCACCACTAATCATCTCATTGACTGTGTCCAGCATATTATGGATCAGCTGAATCTTGCCTGCAACTTTAGCTCCACCCACGATGGCCAAGAAAGGTTGCTCTGGACTCTCCAAGGCCTTGGCAAAGTAATTCAGCTCTTTCTTCATCAAGAAACCACCCGCCTTCTGTGACAGATTTCTCTCTCCATGGGGCTATGGGCTCAGGGAGCAGTGCCAAAAGCATCATTAACATAGACATTCCCTAGCTTGGATTGTGAAGCCCGGAAGGCTTCTATTTTGGCTTGTTCGGCCTTAACCTTGTTGCCAGAAGCATTTTTTCTCTTCCCTTCTTCCTCCACAGGAAACCGGAGGTTCTCCAGCAGGATTAGAGAACCTGAAGCTGGGTCCATACAGGCTTTCTCCACTCCTGGGCCCACACAGTCCTTCAAGAACAGAACATCCTTGTCAAGCAGAGATCTGAGTTCTACAGCAACTGCCTCCAAGGAGTACTTGGGGACACCATCAGGCCGGCTCAGGTGGCTCATAAGAACAACTGACTTGGCTCCATTGTCCAAGCAGAATTTGATGCTTGGGACAGCAGCTTTGATTCTCTGGTTGGTTGTTATCTGGTTGTTCTTCATAGGAACATTGAAGTCTACTCTCATGATGACCCGCTTCCCCTTCAGCGGTCCAGCTGACTCTGGACAAGCTGGATGTGAAGTGGCAGTGAGAGGCTCTGGGCTCAGACGGCAACAATGGTGGCAGTGATATATGCTCATGACATGTGCAGAGTCGAGACTGACTTTTTTTTTAGGAGGTACTGGGGATTGAACCTGGGACTTTGTACATGAGAAGCACGTGCTCAACCACTGAGCTACAGCCACTCTCCTAGACTGACCTTTTTTTCTCAGAGCTTCCTGACAACAACCATAAGATATCAGTACAGATCTTTTCTTTTTATTTATTGTTAGAATATAAAAAATTGAGAGCAATATGTTTAATTTCATTTTTATAAGGAAAACTGCATTCACCTGAAAAAGAAACATGGCATCGCACAAGCACACTTCAGGAGAGGAGTATGCTTAAGTACTTAAGGAGTGTGTTTAAGAATATGCTGTCATTCTGAATGCTAAAGGAAAAGTGATCCCTGTTTACTGTTAAAACTTGTGTTAAAGCTCTTTGCTTAAGTTTCCTTCCCTGAGCGCGCGCATTCCCCCCACTTACTTTAGCCTGGGCCTGTGCCCTTTCTCATGAGAAAGAAACAAATTACTGCTGCTTCTAGTCCAAAAAAAAAATAAAAATAAAAATAAATAAAGTTCTTTGCTTAAGAAAAAAATGTACTAATTTTTCTTTAAGATTTTGTGAATTTAGTTTTCAAATCATAGTAATCTACATAACCATTGTTAACAGCTCTGTGTTCATAGTACTGCAAGAAGCCAACAAACATTTAAATGCACTTCACATCAAGAGTATGTAAACTTCATTTTTTCCTCATCAAGCCTCAGTAAAATTAGGGGCTATTTCAGTGGCCAATCTGATCAGAACCTCTGAAGGTAAAAGTTCTCACAGTGTAAAAGTACCTCACAGTGTAAATGACCATCTGCAGCCCTGCAAACCCATCTGGTAGTGAAGTGTCTCCCTTCAGTGGCTTCTAGTAAGGCCTAGAGTTTAAGGTTAACCTGAAAAAGTACCACTTTTTTTTAGATTAGTGATGGACTCTGAAACAAGATAAAATAAAGTTATTCTGTATATTATTATACTTACAAGCAGCTCCAATCCTGAGTATTTATGGTAATACCTAAACATACAAAAAAGTATGTACATTTTTCTCCACTTTCTTGTAAACAGTTGTCAGTATACTGTTTTTATCCCTTTTATCATTGAAACATGCAAATCATACATACAAGTATAAATACACAAAAGAAAACAATTTACCCTCATTCAAAAGTCAAGCAACAACAACCAAAATTAGCTATAGTATTCAAATTATAAATAAGGAATGCTTGAGGCATCTTGTACTTCTAGAAGCAGCCAGCCATTCATCCTAATGTTCTCAGCTGCAGTTGTGGAAATACTGAGTTTTGCACCTTTCCTGCTTTTATAGTATTTATAACACTATCAAATGTGGAGATAAAGACTTGTTTACTACAGTCTCTTTTCAGATTGAAGACTAAAGCAGCACTTACAAATATTGAAGCAGTGGCAGCAATAGCAGGTGTTACCACTGCTGGATCAGGAGGAAGTTTTCCATTCTAACAATTTTTTTTTTTTTTTTAATTTTACCGGGAGGTCCCGGAGCTTGAACCCAGGTCCCTCCATATGGCAGACGGACGCCCAACCATTTAAGCCACATCCACCCCCATTCTAACAATTTTTAAATTAAAAAAGTAAAGGGAAAATTGACCTAAACAAATGATTGCACGTTCATTCCTTGGGCACTTAACAGCGAGTCCAGCATGTCAAATGTGTCTTTGTAGGCCATATGCTGGCTGTTTGTACTGTACTTGTGATTGGTCTCCGCTGGCTTCTTGTCCATTTTCACAAGGGTGCTGAGATGTCCGGAGCACACCTTGTATGTTACAGGGGGAGGTGGGGTAAGGGATGGTTAAAAACAGAGTTGTGAGGGGACATATACTACTTAGCAGAGGAGGAATAACTACATGAACTCTGAACTTTTGGAAGGTTTGCTCATTTTGGAGTGGTGGTTGTAAGATGCATCATTAATATGCAGCTTCTTCCTCGAAGAGCCGGAACTAGAGGAAATGCCTCCACTGCTCAGGCCAGCAGGACTCCTCACAACAGTGGGTGGCATCCCGTCAGCACTCTTCACTGCCACTGTGTGAGCAGGAATGCTTGTGACTGCTGGTGTAGCGGCGGTTTAAAGGATGCTCCTCTTGCATCTCCTTATGGTCTCTGCTAACACGCTGGCTTGAATCCTTGCTCTTCCCACTGCCTTCATCAGAAGAGCTGTGTCTTTCTGAGGATGAAACTTTTATCTTCATTTTCTGTTCTTCTTTACTGGTGTTTTAATCAGTGGGTGGTATTAGAATCTGTAATTTCAGTGAGCCACTCTTTTCATCTGCTATATATTTTTCAGATTTTTCCATATTTGTGATGGGAATTTTCATTTTAATGGGAGAAGATACAGAACTGCTGCTGGCTGCATGTGGCCGCATGTGTTTGTATTGCTGTTCTACCTGGGCAGCTGTGTAATGACCCCTTACGTCCAGGTCAAGAGTTTCTAGCTTACGTTTTTCTCTGTATTTATCTAAAGACATTTTCTGAGAAATTATTCCAGGAGTAGCAGACATTGACCCATGGTGTTTACTACTGCTTGCTTTATGAGTATATTCTTGTTTAACAGAAGAATGATCAGAAATTTTGTCAGATCTGTGATGTAATCCTGAATGCAGAGGTAAAGAAGCCCCCTGCTGGAAGTTGATGTTGTACTGGCTACCAGAGAAAGATGTCTCCTGTTTCTGTGGATATATCTGTTCTCTCCTTGCTGATTCTTGATGTTGAGACATTCTTGGTGTGATGACAAACCCTATGAGGTACTTGGCATTCCTGCTGCTAACTGACAAATTTTCAGATGTATGGCTGTCTTGAATAGAAATATTTCCTGAATTTAGAGGTACTGGTGCAGGGGATGCTGATGTAGATGATTTCTGAAAGCTTGGGTTTGTAGGCACACCAGTGACACTATCTACCAAAATGGAATTATGGACCAAAGATGAACCAAGAAGCAATCTCTGATACTTGTTGTAACCGTTGGGGAATTTGATGTAATTATGAATTCCAAAAATATAATTGGATCATGATTGTAAACTGATCTGTTAATCTGGGCATGATTAGGTTAGGATTAGGGCGTTGAGCCCCACCCCTTGGTGGGTGGGGAATTGAATATTAAAGGCAAGGCAAAGGACAGTTGAGGTAGTCTTTTGCGAAGCAGTTTTGATGTTGGAAAGAAGGCCCCAGGGGAAGAGAAGCAAGCCGTTCGCCTGATCGTCTGCAGCTGACCTCGTGGAGGAAACAGGAGCTAAGCCCGGAGAGAAACGCAGCCCCGGGAAGAGAGGAACCCCAGAAGCCTGAACCCTGGCAAATGCCGGCAGCTGTCTTGCTCTAACTCATGGCAATGGACTGTGGTGAGAGAAGAAACTTAATGCTTTATGGCCTGGTATCTGTGGACTTATACCCCAAATAAATACTCTTTATAAAGACCAACCCATTTTTGGTATTTCACATTAGCACTCCTTTGGCTGACTAATACACTTGTCCATCTACTTTTTTTTTGGCCCATCTACTTTTGGTTTCTTAGCATTAGCCCTCCAGTTTTGAATCCTCTTCAACCTACTAGGCATTTTTTCTCCAATATTTGTAGAAACTTACGCATTAGCTCATCTAGCAATTCTAGAGTAACAGTAGGATCCACATATTCCCACCAATGCTTTCCATCAGTTGACACAGAAATCTCTCAACTGGCCCATTTGCAAGCCAAATGAATGCATACATATGCTATCACTGTTGGTTTGTACTGAAGACAGAAGGTGGTAAGGTATAGACTGTTGGTAGCCATGAAATAGAATGTCTGTGTCAAATTCTTGTTTGCTTTTACTAATGGGCTACGTTTCACCACATCTGTGTGGGTGTTCAATGGTAATCTCAAAACCTAGGATTTGTAGCATTATGGTTTCAGGTAAAACCAGTTCTTGAGTCTGTTGAAGGTAAGCATCACATTTAGTAGCCAGCAGTGACTCTAGGGGATGAAGACAAAGATGTGCTACATTGATAACATGTTCAAGTTTTTTTAGCTTTTTCTTCCACTTTTGCAGCCAAAAATAATACAGTAGGTGATACTATCCATACTCCTCACAAGTCTTTCTGTTCCCTCTAAACAGGGCTCAAGTCTCATCCTCCTCCAGTGCAACACAAATACCCAACACTCTTCCAAAGTTCCTGGTGAACTCCACTAACTCCATTCATATTTCCTCTTCTACAGCCTGGAAACATTTTACTCCATCAAGCATTTCTACTGAATTTAGTGAAAGAATGGTGCATATAAAACCTGTGCCTATAAACAATTGCAGTGTTTATTGTAAACTGAGAGACATTGGGGCGCTGTCCCATGTCCTGGATGAGGTTGGCTGCCTGCTGGCAGAATGAGAGCTCTTTATTCGCCTTCATTCTTCATTGGCGGCTTGGTGTGTTCTCCAGATGTTCCTGACTAAAGAACCAGTGAGGGGGGCGGATGTGGCTCAAATGGTTGGGCGTCCGTCTGCCATATGGAGGGACCTGGGTTCGATCCCCGGGACCTCCCAGTAAAATAAAAAATATATATATAGAAGGCGCATGGGCTGCCAGGCTCTGTGTGCCGCTGAGCTGCCGGGTCCCGGGAGCCATGCAGCAGGATGATGACGTAACAGGGGAGAGACAAGACGAGATGCTCCGAAAGCTCCAGAAGCCAGGAGCTGAGGCGGCGCAGGCAGCAGAATACCTCTTTCCTACATCGGAGGTCTCCAGGATCGAATCCTGGTGAAGACTGGAGGAGGAGGATGAGAAGAGATGGCAGGAAACACACACAGAGAATTGCCCAGCAAATGGACACAAAACAGCAAATGGGGAAGGGGGGGTTTAAAATGGATAAAGTAAATAAATAAAATCTTAAAAAAAAAAAAAGAACCAGTGAGAAGAAGCTCCATGGCCCAATGCCATGACACTTCCTCCTCTGTCTACTCCCTCATTTTTTTTTTAACTTTTTAATTTTGAAATATTTTCAACTTATAAGACAGTTACAAAAATAATACAAACCCCATACAGAGAACTCCAAAATACCTCCTATCTATTTTCTATCTATCTACATTTAGCTATCCATCTATAGATCTATTTATCAATCCATTTTCTGAACACTTGAGTGTAGGTTGTATACATCATGCTCCTTGAACATTTAATACTGTTATGCACATTTCCTAAGAACAAGGATATTCACTTATGTCACTACCTTAAGTCCAGTTATCCAGTTCAAGAAATTTAACATTCATATAAAGCTTATAGTCTATATTCCAATTTTTTGTATTTCCTAATAATGTCACTTTGAGCCTTTTCTCCTCTCTTGCTAGATTCTATCCAGCATTGTATATTACATTTAATTGTCATTGTCCCTTCAGTCGCTCTTTTTTTATTTTTTCAATTGTGGGAACATATATATAACATAAACTTTCCCATCTCTATCAGTTTCAAACATAGCATTCAGTGGGATTGATCATATCCATAAAACTGTGATACCCTTACTACCTTCCATTATTAAACCTTCCTATGTCCCCAAAGAGAAACCGGTTATGTATTAACTCCTCATTCTCCTTGCCCACACCCTGGAAATCTGTACACTTTCTGTTTCTATGAACTTACACATTCTCTATATTTTCTTTGTAGTTACCGTGGGGCTTAGATTTAACCTTTTAAATCTATAACAATCTTGTTTGCTTTGTGTGGTGGTTTAAGATGTATGTACCCCAGAAAAACATGTTCTTAAATGTAATCCATTCCTATGGGTGCAAACCCATTGTAAGTAGGACCTTTGGATGAAGTTACTTCAGTTAAAGTGTGGCCCACCTCATTCAGGATGGGTCTTAATCCTATTACTGGAATCCTTTATAAACAGAGTGGAATTTAGGCAGACGGAGAGAAAGCCACAGAAAGAGCAGCCAGAAGCTGGAATCAACAGAACCTGGGAGAGAAGGGAGAGACCAGCAGAAGCCGACATGTGCCTTGCCATGTGGCAGAGGAGCCAAGGATCACCAGTAGCTGGTCTTTGGGAAGAAAGCTTCACCTTGACAATGCCTTGATTTAAACATTTTCCTGGCCTCAAAACCATGAGTGAGTGGGAAGTGGATGTGGCTCAGGCAACTGAGCTCCCAGGTACCACATGGGAGATCTGGGTTTGATCCCTGGTGACTCCTGAAAAAAAAGGAAGATGAGCACACAACGAACAGACAAAGCAAATGCAAACAACAACAATGAGGGGGTAGGGAGAAATAAATAAAATAAAATATTTAAAAAAACAAAACAAAAACCATGAGTGAATAAATTCTCGTTATTTAACCTGAACCATTTCATGGTATTTGCTTTGAGCAGCTTAGGAAACTAAAACATTTTTATACCAACTTAACTTCAATAGTGTATAAAAAACTAGGTTCCTATCTATCCCACGTCCCCTCATCTTTATGTAGTTCTTGTTGCAAATTGTATGTTTATTCATTATGAGTCCAGAACCACTAATTTGTTATTACATTTTATGCATTTGCCTTTTAGATTCTGTAGGAAGTAAAAAGTGGAGTTAAAAACCAAAAATATAATTGTACTGGCATTTATTTATTTATTTATTTATTTATTTAGCTGGTGCTAATTATTATTATTATTATTTTTTATGTTGTATGTCTTTTTTTAAATTTTATTTTGTATATTTAATAATTGAAAACATAAACAATTAAAAACTAAAAAGTAAACACAGATGAATAAATATATACATTTCTCAATTAAATGTAATGGATACATGTAAATTTTTTTTTTTTTTTGAATCAAACAATATATTACACAATATATTTGGTTCATAGTAATGCATTCATACAGTATTTGTCCTTTTGTGTCTGGCTTGCTTTACTCAACATAATGTCCTCCAGATTCATCCATGTTGCCATATGCTTTATGACTTCATTTCTTCTTACAGCTGCATAATATTCCATCGTGTGAATAGACCACAGTATGTTTATCCATTCATCTGTTGATGGACACCTGGGCTGTTTCCAACTTTTGGCAATGATGAATAATGTGGCTATGAACATCGGTGTGCAGATGTCTGTTCGTGTCACTGCTCTCAGTTCTTCTGGGTATATACCCAGTAGTGGTATTGCAGGGTCACATGGCAAGTCTATATTCAACTTCTTTAGGAACTGCCAAACAGTCCTCCATCCTGCATTCCCACCAACAGTGAAGAAGTGTTCCTATCTCTCCACATCCTCTCCAACACTTGTAGTTCTCTGTCTTTTTAATAGTAGCCATTCTGATAGGTATGAAATGATATCTCATTGTAGTTTTGATTTGCATTTCCCTAATCATGAGTGTTTTAGTCAGCCAAAGGGGTGCTAAAGTGAAATACCAAAAATGTGTTGGTCTTTATAAAGGGTATTTATTTGGGGTAAAACTCCACAGATACTAGGCCATAAAGCGTTAAGTTTCTTCTCTCACCACAGTCCATTGCCATGTGTTAGAGCAAGACAGCTGTTGGAGTTTGCCAGGGTTCAGGCTTCTGGGGTTCCTCTATTCCCGGGGCTGCGTTTCTCTCCAGGCTTAGCTCCTGTTTCCTCCACAAGGTCAGCTGCAGACGATCAGGCTAACGGCTTGCTTCTCTTCTCCTGGGGCCTTCTTTCCAACGTCAAAACTGCTTCTCAAAAGACTGCTTCAACTGTCCTTTGCCTTGCCAAAAGATTCCCCACCCACCAAGGGGTGGGGCTCAACGCCCTAATCCTAACCTAATTATGCCCAGATTAACAGATCAGTTTACAATCATGATTCAATTATATTTTTGGAATTCATAATTACATCAAATTGCCACATTGAGTGATGTTGAGCATTTATTCATGTGTTTTTTTGCCATTTGTATTTCTTCTTCGGAGAAATGTCTATTCAAGTCTTTGGCCCATTTTTAATTGGGTCATTTGTCTTTTTATTGTTGAGTTGTAACATCTCTTTATATATCCTGGATATTAAACCCTTATCAGATATGTGATTTCCAAATATTTTTTCCCATTGAGTTGGCTGCCTTTTCACCCTTCTGACAAATTCCTGTGAGGTGCAAAAGTGTTTAATTTTGAAGAGGTCCCATTTATCTACTTTTTCTTTCATTGCACATGCTTTGGGTGTGAGGTCCAAGAAACCACCACCTACTAGAAGGTCTTGAAGATGTTTCGCTACATTTTCTTCTAGTAGTTTTATGGTCCTGGCTTTTATATTTAGATCTTTGATCCATTTTGAGTTGATTCTTGTATAGGGGGTGAGATAGGGGTCCTCTTTCATTCTTTTGGTTATAGATATCCAGTTCTCCCAACACCATTTGTTGAAGAGACTGTTTTTTCCCATCAGCGTGGGCTTGGTAGGTTTGTCAAAAACCAGTTGATTGTATAGGTGAAGGTTTATTTCTGGATTCTCAATTCTATTCCACTGATCGATATGTCTATCTTTATGCCAGTACCATGCTGTTTTGACCACTGTAGCTTTGTAATATGTTTCAAGGTCAGGCAGTGAAATTCCTCCCACATTGCTCTTCTTTTTTAGAATACTTTTGGCTATTCGGGTGTACTTACCCTTCCAGATGAATTTGGTAGTTGCCTTCTCTAATTCTGTAAAGTAAGCTGTTGGGATTTTGATTGGTATTGCATTGAATCTATAAATCAGTTTGGGCAAGATTGACATCTTCACGATATTTATTCTTCCAATCCATGAACACGGAATGTCTTTCCATTTGTTTAGGTCTTTTAAAATTTCTTTTAGCATTGTTTTGTAGTTTTCTGCATATAGGTCCTGTACTTCCTTGGTTAAATTAACTCCTAGGTATTTGAGTCTTTTTGTTGCTATTGAAAATGGAATTTTCCTCCTGATTTCCTCCTCAGATTGTTCAGTACTGGTGTACAAAAACATTACTGATTTTTGCGTGTTGATCTTATATCCTGCCACTTTGCTGAACTCATTTATTAGTTCAAGTAGCTTTGTTGTGGATACTTCAGGGTTTTCTAAATACAGGATCATGTCATCCACAAACAGTGAGAGTTTTACTTCCTCTTTTCCTATTTGGACGCCTTTAATTTTTTTGTCTTGTCTAATTGCCCTAGCTAGAACTTCTAGTACAATGTTGAATAACAATGGTGACAGTGGGCATCCTTGTCTTGTTCCTGATCTTAGGGGGAAAGCTTTCAACCTTTCCCCATTGAGTATGATGTTGGCTGTGGGTTTTTCATATATGCCTTTTATCATATTGAGGAATTTTCCTTTTATTCCTATCTTTTGAAGTATTTTTATCAAAAAAGGATGTTGGATTTTGTTGAATGCCTTTTCTGCATCTATTGAGATGATCATGTGGTTTTTTTCCTTCAATTTGTTAATGTGGTGTATTACATTGATTTTCTTATGTTGAACCAGCCTTGCATGCCAGGAATAAATCCCACTTGGTCGTGATGTATAAGTCTTTTGATATGCTGTTGGATTCAATTTGCAAGTATTTTGTTGAGAATTTTTGCATCTATGTTCATGAGAGAGATTGGTCTGTAATTTTCTTTTCTTGTGGAATCTTTATCTGGCTTTGGTATTAGGCTGATGTTGGCTTCATAAAATGTGTTGGGTAATTTTCCCTCCTCTTCAATTTTTTGGAAGAGTTTAAACAGGATTGGTGTTAATTCTTTAGAAATGCTTGGTAGAATTCACCTGTGAAGCCATCTGGTCCTGGACTTTTCTTTACTGGGAGATTTTTGATGACAGATTCAATCTCCCTAATTGTGATTGGTTTGTTAAGTTCTTGTATTTCTTGTTGTGTCAGAGTAAGTTGGTTATGAGTTTCTAGAAATTTGTCCACTTCATCCAGGTTGTCTAGTTTGTTGGCATATAGTTTCTCATAATATCCTCTTATGATTCTTTTTATTTCTGTGAGGTCATTTGTAATTTCCCCCCTTTCATTTTTGATTGTATTTATTTGCATCTTCTCTCTTTTTTTCTTTGTTAGTCTAGCGAGGGGTTTGTCAGTTTTATTGATCTTCTCAAAGAACCAGCTTTTGGTTTTGTTGATTTTCTCTATTGCTTTTCTGTTCTCATTTTCATTTATTTCTGCTCTAATCTTTATAATTTCTTTCCTTCTTTTTGCTTTAGGATTGCTTTGCTGTTCTTTTTCTAGTTTCTCAAGTTGTTCAGTTAAATCTTTGAGTTTAGCTCTTTCTTGTTTCTTAATATAGGCATTTAGGGCTATAAATTTCCTTCTCAAGACTGCCTTTGCTGTATCCCATTAGTTTTTATATGTTGTGTTCTCATTTTCATTTGTCTCAATATATTTACTGATTTCACTTGCAATTTCTTCTTTGACCCACTGAATATTTAGGAGTGTGTTGTTCAGTCTCCACACATTTGCAAATTTCCTTTTTTCCTGTCTGTTATTGATTTCTAGTTTCATTCCATTATGATCTGAGAAGGTGCTTTGTATAATTTCAATCTTTTTATATTTATTGAGAGCTGTATTGTGACCTAACATGTGGTCTATCCTGGAGAAAGACCCATGGGCACTTGAGAAGAATGTATAACCTGCTGAGTTTGGATGCAGTGTTCTGTGTATGTCTGTTAGGTCTAACTTGTTTATCATATTGTTCAAGTTCTCTGTTTCCTTGTTGATCTTCTGTCTAGTTGTTCTATCTAATGATGTGAGAGGGGTGTTGAAGTCTCCAATGATTATTGTAGAAATGTCTATTTCTCCCTTCAGTTTTGCCAGAGTTTGTCTCATATATTTTGGGGCACCCTGGTTAGGTGCGTAGATATTTATGACTGTTATATCTTCCTGAAGGATCGTCCCTTTTATTACTATGTAATGGCCTTCCGCATCTCTTATCACTTTTTTGCATTTGAAGTCTGTTTTGTCTGATATTAGTATAGCTATCCCTGCTCTTTTCTGTTTACTATTCGCGTGGAGTATCTTTTTCCAACCTTTTACTTTCAGCCAGCTTGTATCCTTGTGTCTGAGGTTAGTTTCTTGTAAGCAGCATATGGATGGCTCATGTTTTTTTATCCATTCTGTCAGCCTGTATCTTTTGATTGGGGAATTTAATCCATTCACATACAATGATATTACTGAAAATACACTATTTATTTCCTCCATTTTATTCTTTGATTTTCATATGTCATCTTATTTTTGTCTCTCTTTTTACTCTTTTGGTTATCCTTTCTGCTTTTCTTTCTTCTATACTCTCCTCCAAGCCTCTCTCTCCTGTCTTTTTCTTCCAGGTTCTAAGGCTTCCTTTAATATTTCCTGCAAAGGTGGATTCTTTTTTGCAAGCTATCTTAGTTTCTGTTTGTTTGTGAATACTTTATATTCACCTTCATATTTGAAGGACAGTTTTGCTGGGTAAAGAATTCTCGGCTGGCAGTCTTTCTCTTTCAGTTTCCTAATTGTATCATACCACTGTCTTCTCGCCTCCATGGTTTCTGAAGAGAAATCTGCACTAAGTCTTACTGGACGTCCTTTGTATGTGATAATTTGCTTCTCTCTTGCTGCTCTGAGAATTTTACATTTGACATTCTGAATAATATGTGTCTTGGCATAGGTCTATTTGGATTTATTCTTATTGGGGTATGGTGTGCTTCTTGGACATGTAAGTTCATTTCTTTCATGAGAGTTGGGAAATTATCAGCTATTATTTCCTCAAATACTCTTTCTGCCCCTTTTCCTTTCTCTTCTCCTTCTGGAACTCCAATGACACGTATGTTCTTGAGTTTTGTGTTGTCATTCACCTCTCTGATCCCCTGCTCAATTTTTTCCATTCTTTTCTCTCTCTGTTCTTTTCTCTCTTCATTTTAGCTGCTCTGTCTTCAGTATCACTTATTCTTTCTTCTATCATTTCGAGTCTGCTGCTGTATGCTTCAAATGTATTTTTTTTTTTTTTTTTTTTTTTATACCGGGAGGTCCCGGGTATCGAACCCGGGTCCCTCCATATGGGAGGCGGACGCCCAACCAGTTGAGCCACTTCCGTCCCCCTCAAATGTATTTTTGACTTCACCTATTGTGTCTTTCATTCCCATGAACTCTGTTACTTTTCTTTTCATAATTTCAAATTCTTCTTTACGTTCGCGCAATGACTTCTTAATGTCATTGATCTCTTTAACTATATTCTCTTTCATCTCATTAATTTGATTTTGGAAATTTGTGCTCATCTCACTGATTAGTTCTCTCAAATTCTGCATCTCTTCTGGGACTTTGCTGTATTCCTTTTCTTGGGCCATGTCTTCTATTTTCTTAGTATGGCCCGTAATTTTTGTTGGTGCTTAGGCATCTGGTTAGTTTGTATTTTACTTAGATGCTCTATCTCTTTCTTTTTTATGGGGTTTTAGTGGCAGGCGGCTTTCAGTTACCACCGCTCTTTGATATTTGGCTCAACCTTGATTGTTAGGATTGTTCTGCTGGTTGCTCAAAACTGGGCACTGGACCCAGTAATTGGTTGTAGAGTCGTTTCCTAGGGCCTTGGGCAGGGAGGCTATAGAGGCCAGGAAAAGACTCTCTTACTTATTAATTTTCTTATGTGTACTTCCTTGGTCTGCCAGGAGATGGCGCTTGTTGGCAGCTCTCAATTCAAGGCCTGGTCGGAGCGTATTTGTTGTGACACAGACCAGATCAATGTGATAGAGCTTCCTGTCTGGGGGCTAGGAGCCCTGTGATTCAAACTTTCTGAGACAGTTCTCCAGACTTCTCTCGTAGCGCCCCCCTTTTCCCAGCTAGGAAATATTTCCACTCCCTTCTGAATCCTCAACAATCAGTCCTTGTTAGTAGAGGATGAGATTGGGAGGTTTGTATATCTTTAGCCCCTTGCAGGCTCCAAGGCAAACAATGGTGCAGCCCCACCCAGCCTGGAAGGGCTCTCGGGACAGGGCAGACCAAACCCGGGAGTCCAAAGCAGGGTCAGCCCCAGGCTCTCTCTCCCCTCTCCTGTGGAGTCCTCAACAATTAGCCCAGGCTAGAAGAGAGGGAGGTTGGGAGGGTCGGATTTCTCCAGTCCTTTCTAGGCTCCCAGGGCAAACTGCCATGTGGAAGGGTCCGTGGGGCTCCGCAGCCCAAATTTCAGGTCCGAACCTGAGTCAGCCTAAGGCTGTGTCCCTCTCTCTCCCCTTTCCTGGAGTGGCAGATCCATGAAGCCCCCTTTGTCTGTGGTCGCAGGCCCAAAGGCCCCAGAATTCTGAAGAGTGTGGGGGAGGGTGCCAGCAGCAGCAGAAGCTGCTACTTGCAACTCACGGTTCTGTTGTCGCCGTTTCCCTCTTCTGTCCCTCTCTCCTCTGGGTGGTGTGCAGCCTTGTACTGGCATTTATTTATTTAATTTTACCAGGAGGTCCTGGGGATTGAACCCAGGTCTCTCCATATGAGAGACGGATGCCCAACCATTTGAGCCACATCCACCCCCTGGCATTTGTATTTATCTATATCATTACCCTCACCAGAGATCTATATTTCTTCTTGTGGATTCCATCCATTGTCTATTGCCCTTTCCTTTCAAACTGCAGACCTGTCTTTAGCATCTCTTGTAGAGGCAGTCTAATGGTGACAAACTCCCTCAGCTTTTGTTTATCTGTGAATGTTTTAATCTCTCCATTTTTGAAAGGCGGTTTTGCCAGGTATAGGATTCTTGTTTGGCACTGCCATTGTGGGTCCTTGTCCCTGCTTTGGAGGGAACAGAATAACCTTTATGAGCATACTGCAGTGCCTGTGAGTTGGTGCCATCTATTGAGTGGCAGCCAGCAAAACTGAACCAGGACATGTCTCTGGCTCCCCTTTCTGGGACTTGCCCTGATGGCAGAAGCAGTTTGAGGACAGTTAAAGCAGTGTAAGAAACAATTAAGTCAAAGTGGCCTAGTGCAAAGTTTTACCTGCTTTAAGTCATACAGTAGAGCATCCAGGAAGAGGAGAAAGGCTATTTCACAGGGAGTATAGGGGGTATTTGAATTCCTGTAAACAGGGAATTCCTAAGGCAATGAGCAAGCACAAGCTCAGAATAAGACACAGGCTCAGAAAAGGAGAGGACCCTGAACTTAACATTTGTCTTGGGCTGATCTTCTTGAAAGAAAGGCTAAACCCTGAAGGAGAGCACCAGTCAACACAGAGCCAGTTTGCAAAGGCTATGAAAGATGTTTTTTTGTGTGTGTGTTGGTTTGTTTGGTTTTGTTAGCTCCTGGCACTCAAGGAAATCTGTCATATCACTACCTGGTACAAATTTAAGGAAAAAACAATTCAGGGACTAAATCCCAGGAGTAACATTTTGATATATTAAAATGCACAGTGCAACAAAAGATTATAAGACAAATAAAGAAACAGGAAATGATGGCCCATCAAAAGGAAGAGGATAAAAATCTAGAAAACATCAATGAAGAAGATCAGACTGTGGACATGCCAAAAACTTAAAAAAAAAAAAAAAAAAGATCTTCAATATGGTTAAGGAGATGAAGGAACATGCAGAGAAAGAACTAAAGGATATCAGGAAAACAATAAAGGAACAATATGAGAATCCCAATAAAGAGACATAAATTTTAAAAAGGAAACAAACAGAAATACTGGAGTTGACCATAATAACTGAAATGAAAAATTCTGTAGAGGGTTTCAACGGCAGATTGGAGCATACAGAAGAAAGAATCAGTGAACTCAAAGGCAAGACAATTGAAATGATTCAGGCTGAGGGGCAGACAAAAAATGGAAAAAAAGTAAAACAAGTTTGAGAGACCTGTGGGACACCATCAAGCATAGCAATATATGCATTTTGGGATTACTAGAAAGAGAAGAGAGAGAGAAAGGGGCAGAGAGAATAATCAGAGAAATAATGCCTGACAACTCACAAATTTAATGAAAGACAGAATATGTACATTGAAGGATCCCAGTGAACCCCAAACAGGATAAACTTAAAAGATCCCTGCTGTGGTGGTATGTACCCCAGCAAAACACAGTCTTAAATTTAATCCATTCCTGTGGATGGTGTTGTGCTGAAAATAAAACAGACGTTAAAAAGAGGTGCAGAGCAAGTTTATTGAGCTAAAGTTGCATTAATGCAGGAGTAGCACCAAAAGAGGTTTCTGCTCAAAAGGTTGAGCTGGAGGAGCAGCTTATATGGCTCCTTGAGACAAAGGGAAGGTGGGGGGAAATGGTGGGGTGAGGACGATGGGTACGGGAGCTATGTGAACTACTGCAGGATGGGAGTGGTGTGGGATGGGGGTGATATGGTCTTCAGGCAGGATGTCCCAGTTTGTTAATTAGCAACCTGGATGCTGATGTTAGATTATAGCCTTTGGTGGTGTTGGCCTTTTGTTGATGTAAGATTTTGGCCATTTGGTGAAGATCAGCAGATTTTGCTGGTGTCAGCTTGAACTTTTTATTACAGTTCTTCCTCCCAGGATGGGACAGGAGTTTTTTTTTATCAACACCACAAAGGGCTAATGGTATGTTAGCTTGCTTCAGTTAACCTCTGTTTCTTCTTTATAATTCCCTAGATAAAATGGAAGTTCAAGCAAATCAAGATGGTTAGTAGTGGGAAGTAGATGTGGCTCAAGTGACTGGGCTTCCTTCTACTATATGGGAGGACCAGGGTTCGATCCCCAGGAACCTCCTGGTAAAAGGTGAGCAGGCAACCGGGCCCCCATGGCGAGCTGGGCCCACACAGTGAAACACACAGCAAGATGATGACACAACAAAGAGGGATGCTCTAGAAACCAGGAACTGAGGTGGCACAAGTGACAGGGTGCCTTTTTCCTGTATCAGAGGTCCCTAGAATCGAATCCTGTTGAAGCCTAGAGGAGAAAAATGAGAAGAGAAGGCAAGGAACAGACACAGAAGATTACCCAGGGAATGGGGACAGACAGCAAGTGGCGGGGGGGGGTGCAAAAAAAAAAAAAGATGAAAAAAAAAAGATGGTTAGTAAATTTCATTTATCATTCCAATCTCACATTCCTTCTTTTCGGTCGAGGGAGTCCTTTGACTCCACAAAGACCAAGTATAACTAATTTGGGGCTCTATAGACTGATACTCTAAAGCTACAGGTGACAGGAGAAAAAGACCTGTGGCTTTGAGGCGCTGTGCAATGAAGTTGGTGATGACATGGATGAAAACAGGTCCAAGGAGAAGGATGAGGATTAGCATGATCAGTAGCAAGACAAGAGAATATAACCATGAGGTGTTAGGCAGAAACCCCTTAATTGATTCCCATATGTCTCTTGGTTGCTAGTTTATACTGTGGAGCCATTTGGCTTGCTTGAAGATTTCCTGGATGTCGGTCTCAACTTGCCTGGCAGTGTTGATCCAAGTACAACAGGATGTGTTGGCAACAGCACAGACGCCTCCTTCTTCTGCCAGTAGATAATCTAAAGCTAATCGATTGTCCATAGTTATGGCTGTGAGGGAATTGAGAGAGGTAGTTAGTCCTTGCAGGGCTTGCCCTGTTTATTAAGCTACAGCTTCAAGGGTGGCACTGAGGATGTGGATGACGCATTCTTGGTATCCAAAACCTATCCAGGGGTCTAAAAGTTCAAGTCCAGCCCCTATTCCATCAAGAATTAAACTGATAGCCCTTTTATTTCACATGGGAGAGGTAAAGTTATAAGGGTGGAAGCTGGAGTCTATTACAGAGCCAATTGTTCATTGTCCACTGGGCTTGGGGTCAGTGAGCAGGCAAGGAAATGCTCCAGGCCCTAGAGTGGTATTGCATAGGAAGGTGAAATCTGAGGGGAGACAGAGAAGTTTTTGGTCCATGAGGGAATTTGAAACATTTAGGAAAGTCAGGCTGGCTTTGGTGAGGATGGTTGAGCAAGGTTTAGTCCAGTTTGAGAGTGTTAAGGGGGCACTTTCTGGTCTGGGGAGAGCCCTATTGACTTGTTGGGCATTGCCGATGGTTTGACCTTCTGAATTGGTGGTGCGGATAAAAATTTTCATGCCATAAATAAACAGGGGAAGGGGCATTGCTTGGGAGGGAGGCAGAATGAAACTCCTGAAGGGAGGTGAAACTGGGTATCTCCTGGGAGAAAACCTCCATCGCTGGGCCATTCTAGGGACTCCTATTGGGAAAGATTGATGCTAGAAAGACTAGGGAGAGTTATTCCATAAATAAAGGATTGGGTTACTTAAGGGTTGTTATGACAAATCCAGCAGTCTGAGAGATTAAGCCTGGTGGCGGCATGTTAAGGGTAAAATTGTATGGCAGTCTGGTATTGTTTATGAATTCTAAAAATAGATATTGGATTGTGTTTGTAAACTGGTCTGTTCCTCTGGGCATATTAGATTTATTAGATTCAGAGGTTTCACTTTCACTATTAAATCAAGATTAGGGCTTTTACTTGACCATGTCATTAAGGTGACTCGGTTTGAGTCGGCTATATAAACAGATGATCAATCAAAGACAGGGAAGTAAATACATGGAGAAGGAGAACACAGAGATTTTAGTTTTGGATACTGGGACCCTGGGGAGAGAGCTGAGCCGTTCACCTGATAGTTTGCAGCTTAAGAAACTAGAGCCCTGAATAGCTGAGAAAGCCTGGAAAGAAACAAGCACCGGGGAGAGAGATGAGTCTTATGCTAACCTACAGCTGAGCTCAGAAGCTGGAACCACAGAGCCTTAGAGGAAGAGGAAGGCTGAACCCTTACAGAGATGGGCAGCCATCTTGCTCCAACACATGGCAACAGACTTTGGTGAGAGAAGTAACTTACTCTTTATGGCCTGGTAACTGTAAGCTTCTACCCCAAATAAATACCCTTTATAAAAGCCAACAGAGGGGGTCGGATGTGGCTCAACTGGTTGGGCGTCCGTCTCCCATATGGAGGGACCCGGGTTCGATCCCCGGGACCTCCCGGTAAAAAAAAAAAAAAAAAAAAAAGCCAACAGATTTCTGGTATTTTGTATCAGTACCCCTTTGGCTGACTAATACAGTTGTTTTTGCAATTGTCGGTGGGATGGGGGAGACAGGGCAGGAGGGAAAAGAATAACATAGGGGTTATTTTAGTTAGCCGATGGGGCTAGGGAAGATGATGTTTACTACAACCTAGAAAAAGGCAGTGGAGCTAACTGCGGGGAAGAGGTGATAACAGAGTCAACAGGGGGCCTTACAGAGTGTTCTTGCTCTCAGGGAGAACTATGTTAAGAAAAGAGACAAAAGGGATTTTAAGTGTACTCAGCCCACATTGTGGAGTCTTGGGAGAGCTGTTTGCGTCAGATGCCGGCTGCTTCTAGACCCTTTGGAGTCACAGGGTCAGGTCTCCATGCTTTCAGTAGTCCACTTGGGTGACAGGGCTGGTTTTAGGTGTGATAGGTGAATTGATTCTTCAAAGCTTTGCAGCATTAGCGCTAATAAGGAGGACTTGGAAGGGTCCTTTCCACCGGGGCTCAAGTCCATGTTTTTGATGATGCCGTTTCCAATATACCCAATCTCCTGGTTGCACAGGCATTGGAAAAGTAGGGAGATCTGTAGAGAGAGTCTAAGAATCAGTTTTGTGGAGTTCAGAAAGAGTTTGTGAGAGTTTTTGGCAGTAGGTGGCCAGTGAGGAGCTCACTTCAGCAGTTTGTGACGAGGGAAATAAGGGCAGGGGTCTACCAGTAACTATCTCGTAGGGGGAAAGTCTGTGACAGCCAAAAGGGCGTCCCCACAGATTCATGAGGACTAGGGGAAGAACTTTAACCCAGGGGAAGGAAAACTGTTCAGTACATTCCCCTAGCTGTATCTTGACTAGGCCATTGCTGCCTTCCACTAGCCCTGATGGTTGGGGGTGATAGGCACAGGTGCTGCAGGATGGGCAAAGCTGACACAAGTTTAGGGAGGGGTTGCCCTATAAAGTGGGTACTATGTTCACTAGGATTTCTCAAGGAACTCGCCACCAGGGGGTTATCTTTTCTAAAAGAGCTTTGGCTACAGATATCACAGTTGCTTGTCTTACAGGAAAAACCTCTGCCCACTGAGAGAACATCCAGACATAGTCAATTTCTTTCAGAGGGGTTTCACTGAGGTCCGGTCTTGGACTGAGAACTGAGTCAAGAAGGGTGATGCAGTTATGGGGCTCAGGGTCATCTTTGGTGGCCGAGTCAGGGAGGAAAGTGGCAGGGTTGAGAGTCTTAACATGCTCCGCTGAAATATTAGGGCTGCTTGACAGGGAGGCTTCTAGGTGCACCAGGGGGCTTGCAGAGAAATGCTGGGTATGATGGCTTTTTAGCAGAGTCTTCATGGTATGAGGCACAAAAATTGTGAGAGCGGCGTCTACGGTTACTTCAGAGACTGCCTGAGCCAAAGTCGCAGTGGCAGTGACTGCACTTAGGCAGGAGGGAAGGCCTAAATCTGGCTGTAATAGCCCAAGAGGCATAATGATCAGCCTGGCTTTGGGTTAATACCCCACAGGCATTCCCTCCTTTTTCATTCACAAATAGTTGGAAGGGGAGGGAGTAATTAGGAAGGCCTAGGGAAGTGGGTTTTAACAGTGCTTGCTGCAGAAGTTTGGGGAGGAAAGAACTAAAAAGACTGGGGGAGAAAATGCAAAATTATTTATGCTACAACTCTTAGAATCTTTCTGCCACCTCTTCTGCAAGAGGCTCTGAGGAAGGAAGGGGGAGTGGGTGAGGGGTGTTAATAAAAGGTAGTACTGTGATATAAGGCCACAGCTACAATATAAACGGCAAGATAAGCAATTATAGGAGTTCCTGGACTCTGGGAGTTGTTATCTAGAAGGGCCGCTCTTGTCTTAAAGATAAAGGAAGGCTATTTCAGGGGAGCAGAGATGCTGGCACACATCTGTACTTCTAGCAGTCTGATTGATCATGGGTGGTTGCTACAAGGGCAGCCCAGTCAAGGAAGAAGTTAGAAGTCCTGCGAATCTGGAAAAGAAGCCTAAGGGTGCAAACACAAATGTAGCTGTGTCCAGAGGTGCCTAGAGGGGAAGGTTTTCTCTTTTGGTGAGTAATATGACAGTGGGATTTTCTCCCATAGGTCCTAGGACATTTGCTTAGAGTGGACAATATTGGGCTTACAATATCACATAGGTTAACCCTCCAAATGAGCAGGCCATGATGCCAATTGTGTTTTAGCATCCCATGGCAGCCCTTCTATGGCCATTCATTTTGTGAAGCTATAGGGCTGCTTCTTCATCATTTTTAGATCTGCCTAACTTTAACCCTGGGTTACAGGTGTCATACAGGTACTTAAATTCTGGGGAGCTATTAGGCTATATCTAAAGAGCAAAGCATCTCGGGATCTAGAAATAACAATTAGAGGTTAGAGCTCAGGAATAAATGCTGCAAGAGCTTACAATCTAGGCCCTAATTTCCTTAAATAAAGCTATTGCTAGAGATTATTAATTACAGCTTACAGTAAAAGTTTTGTTTCATTTTATTTTGACTCTTTTACCAAAATTATGTTAATCAATAGGCAAAACAAACTTTTGCCTTGCTTTTCCTTTAAAGCCCCTTTTTGTTTACAATGGGGGTGATTGCATGCTCTTTTAGAGAAGCATCAGAGCAAAATAACTGATAAGAGATTTTGGTTGTTTGTATAACATCACATTTTTCTAAGAATAACTAAAACTATAACCAAAAATATTATCATGCTAATCAGTATTAGGATAGAATAGACAGTGATAACTTTAAAAGTCTTTAAGAGTTTTTCATACAATCCCCAAATATATAAGTAGATTACACATTTAATTATGTTTTTCACATTTTCTTCTTTAGAAAGATACTGGTTACCACAAAGAAACTTCAGCAGTACTGGAAAAAAACTATTTTTCGGGGGGCTGATGTGGCTCAAATGGTTGGGCGTCCGTCTGCCATATGGAGGGACCTGGGTTCGATCCCCGGGACCTCCCGGTAAAATTTAAAAAAAATTAAAAAACAAAACAAAAACTATTTTTCTAGCTTTATGAAAATTTAAGCTTCCTAATGGAATCAAGATTATCTTCTTGTTGCCAATGAGGCAGGCTAGTTTAGGGAATGGGAACACGATTCTTAAAGAACCTGGCAGGGGAAGCAGATGCTGCTCAAGCGATTGGGCTCCAGTCTACCATATAGGAGGTCAGGGTTCAATTCCCAGAGCCTCCTGGTGAAAGGCAAGTTGGCCTGAGCAGAGAGCTGTCCTGCGCAGAGTGCTGGCCCATGCAGGAGCGTTGGACCGTGCAGAGAGGTGGTGCAGCAAGATGACACAATAAAAAGAGACACGTAAAAGAGACAATAAGAGATGCAGCAGAGCAGGGAGCTGAGGTGGTGCAAGAGATGAGTATCTCTCTCCACTCCGGAAGGTCCTAGGATCTGTTCCTGGTGCCGCCTAAAGAGAAGACAAGCAGACACAGAGAATACACAGAGAGCAGATGAGGGGTTGAGGAGTGGGATAACAAATAAATAAAATCTTTGGGGAAAAAAAACTGGCAGGAACACATGGCCATGGAACCCCATAGAGAAAGACCCCCACCAGAAGGCTGCTGGAAGAACCCCACGAGAATCCCCCATTTAGAATGCGATTTTGTCTGGGATCAGGGAAAAAGCCCCGGATCTTCCTAATGGGTTTTATCGTTGCGCTCTGCCCCCCTTCCCAAACTGACGGTGGAGTAATCAGTCAAAACAGCAAACAGCTGGGACCCCTTCCCCTGGACATTAGCAAGGAAGGAATAATTAATGGTTTAAAAGTAGCCACACAAGCAAAAATATCTCTCTCCCTCTCTCCCTCTCTCCCTCTCTTCCTCTCTCCCTCTCTCTCTCTCTTCCCCCAATAGCCAAGAACCTAGAGGGAATCCGGCAACACCATCACCATAATATAATTACACATTTATTCGAACTTTAATATCCCCACCTTAAGAATATACTACATTTAACAATGTGGATGATTCCTTAAAACTTCAAAGTGGTAAATGTAATATGGATTTTTACATGTATTAAGTATATATTTCAGCACCTAACTTTTTATAAGGTGAAAGAACAAATTATTTCTAATAGTTTGCAATTAAAGATATCCTTAAGGATTTTATTAAAATATTAAAAGTTGTGAGGCCTGAGCATTATATTTAAGCAGTCTTCTATTTATCACAGTGACCAATAAGTTAGTGAAATAATTTGGAAAAGACAACTTCCAAAATGGCAGTGGCTCTCTATTTTTTAAAAAATCATTAAGGATACGATGAAGCCATCTGATAAGGTACAGATCTTTTGTTCTTTATATATATGTATAAATATACACACACACACATTGATTATCTCAAAAGGACTTTTATATCCTTCCACTGAAAACAGATCGGCCATTTTAGACCGTGTTACTTTAACAGAGAGAAAGTCTAATTTTAGTTTTGCATCAGAACACCATTTGGTAAACAAATTTTAGCTAGCATAGATTATAAACAGATTGAGGACAGGTTTTTTGCTATAGTTACTTTTTGTTATTTTTTTTTTAAAGGTTTATTTATTTACTTTATCCATTTCTTAAATGCCCCCTTCCCCATTTGCTGTTTTGTGTCCATTTGCTGTTTTGTGTCCATTCGCTGGGCAAGTCTCTGTGTCTGTTTCCTGCCATCTCTTCTCATCCCCCTCCTCCAGTCTTCACCAGGATTCGATCCTGGAGACCTCGGATGTAGGAGAGACGTGTTCTGCCATCTGTACCACCTTGGTTCCTGGTTTTCGGAGCTTTCGGAGCATCTCGTCCTGTCTCTCCCCTGCGCCTCTCTCTTGTTACGTCATCATCCTGCTGCATGGCTCCCGGGGCCTGGCGGCTCACCGGCACACAGAGCCTGGCAGCCCATGCGCCTTCTATATATATATATTTTATTTTACCGGGAGGTCCCGGGGATCGAACCCAAGTCCCTCTAACCCAAGTCCCTCTATATGGCAGACGGACGTCCAACCATTTGAGCCACATCCGCCCCCATTTTTTGTTATCAACAACTCCTAGATTTTTACTTAATAATGATTTCCTAGAATCAGTTATTTACATTCTAATCTTTCAGTTTGGAAAAATGCTTTTATAAACTTCCCATAACTATCCGTAACCACATAGACTGGTTATTTCATCTCAAGACAAATTCCACCTTCAAATAAGCTTATTGAATTATAGTCAGCAATAAGTTAAATTCACTTCCACTAACCTTTCTACAACTTGCCATATGCCTTCAAGTCTTGTCCTACATATTTCCATACTGATTTTATGAAAACCAGCCATCTTATCTTAGGACAAAACACACTCTCTTAAACAAGCTTTCACAAACCTTCTAATTCTTTCATATCCATTTAGGTCTTATATCACTCATTCTGTTCTGTGAAAAACTAGTCATTTCAATTTTAGGCAAAACAATTATTTTTTTAAAAGATATCTGTAACAATTTCATTAACCAAAAACTTAGAGTTTTCATCATCTTAAAAATTTAACAGACTTAACGCTACCTTATTTTGTTAGTATCCATATAAACCTAGGGAGGTTATACCCGAGGAGAATAAAAACAAAATAATGATTATGGAAGAAATGTTTTTTTTCTTTTTCTTTTTCTTCCATAGGTTAAAACTTTTTTGTTTTCATAATACCTTAAAATTTCATAATACCTTAAAATTGTAAAAATCAAAAGCATACTATCTATCAGGCTCTGGAGAATGTATTATAATTGTTTAATTTGTTTCAATCATAGTTTAGAAAAACTTTTCTATAGCTTTTAAGGACCTTTTCTTTAATTACTGAAATTTGGATTACTCTTATCTCAAAGCTGTTAAAATTTAATTGGGGAATTACACGACAGATTACACAAAACAAGGTTTATTCTGTAATATCCTCTCTGTCCCTATTATTTTAATTTCCAGACCTAGTACACAGAATTCTAAGCTGAACTCACATCTCCCCTACCTTTGCACACCCAGCCCATGCCCCATAGTTTCCCAAACCAGTTTTCAAGGTTAGGAGAAGACCCTAGGGGCATGATAGGCTGTAGAAAGATTATGGAAGAATTTAGAAAAAACTTTTCAGTTTCTTTCTTTTAAATTGTTCCTTTAGTCCGATTTTATATGACTTTTTGTCCTTTTTGGCTTTTCTAATTTGGGCTCCTGGAGTATTCATTTACCAATATAAGTGCTTATTTAATTTTTAGCAATTTGAATAGAGCTCTTTTAAGAATTTTCATTTGATAATTTATAATTACCATCTGGAAGTAGGAAAATAGACATAAAACAAACAGATGTAAACCACAGAAACACAGAAGTACTGAAATATCAAAGTTACTGTTTCCTATGATAGTAGAGAAACAGTAAAAAAGTAGAAACAGAAGAGAATTCTCTTACCTGATAGCCAAAAACAGAAGCTGTGACAGAGGGCCCAACCAGACTTTTAGTTCAACAGAAGGATTTTGACTTCAATCTCAATGTGGCCAGAGTTCAAAGATCCAAGAGGGGCTAGCCGGGTGAGCCAGGAGAAGACCCCAGAGAGGATGGAGCACAAAGAATTCCTGCAGGTACCTTTCCCCCTCTCTGAGGCATCAGAGACGTTGTCCCATTATCCACCTTCTGATCCCACTTCTGTACACCAGGTACTATTGTGCTGAAAATAAAACAGACTTTAAAAAGAGGTACAAAGCAAGTTTATTGAGCTAAAGCTGCATTAATGCAGGAGTAGCACCAAAAGAGGTTTCTGCTCAAAAGGTTGAGCTGGAGGAGCAGCTTATATGGCTCCTTGAGACAAAGGGAAGGTGGGGGGAAATGGGGAGGGGTGAGGACGATGGGTACGGGAGCTATGTGAACTACTGCAGGATGGGAGTGGTGTGGGATGGGGGTGGTATAGTCTTCAGGCAGGATGTCCCAGTTTGTTAATTAGCAACCTGGATGCTGATGTTAGATTATGGCCTTTGGTAATGTTGGCCTTTTGTTGATGTAAGATTTTGGCCATTTGGTGAAGATCAGCAGATTTTGCTGGTGTCGGCTTGAATTTTTTTTATTACAGTTCTTCCTCCTAGGCTGGGTGTATTAATTTGCCAAAGGGGTGCGGATGCAAAGTACCAGAAATCTGTTGGCTTTTATAAAGGGTATTTATTTGGAGTAGAAGCTTACCGTTACAAGGCCCTAAAGAGTCAGGCTCAAGGTACCATAAAAGGTACTTCCTCACCAAATGTCTGTTGCCATGTGTTGAAGCAAGATGGCTGCCGATATCTGTGAGGGTTCAGCCTTCCTCTTTCCTCTTAAGGCTCTGTGGGCCCATCTTCTTTCAATCTCAGCTGTAGGCTGGAGGGCTTGTTTCTTTCTGGGCTCAGCTGCTCTGGTCTCTTCACAAGGTTAGCTGTATATGATCAGGCAAATGACTTATCTCTCTTCCTAGGCCGCAGGATCAAAGCTGACAAGTTCTCTCCTCTTCCGTATCTATGGCACGCTCTCTATTCCTCTGTGTTCTTCTCCTGTGTGTTTCTTCTGTCTTATGGATTGAATATCTGTTTATATAGCCCACCAAGGGGGCAGGGACTCAACCCTGCATAGCCTAATGATGCAGCTGAATCATCAAAGCCCTAATCTTGATTTTATCAAGTAAATGTAAAGTCTTTGAATTTAAATCAGTCAAAGGGTATCATGCCCAGAGGAACAGACCAGTTTACATACATAATCAATATCTCTTTTTGAAATTCTTAAATAATATCAAACTGCCACACTGGGGCAGGGTTTTTAAAAAAAATTTTTTATCAGCACCACAAAGGATAATTGGTATGTTAGCCTGCTTCGGTTAACCTCTGTTTCTTCTTTATAATTCCCTAGATAAAATGGAAGTTCAAGCAAATCAAAATGGTTAGTAAATTCATTTATTATTCCAATCTCACAGTGTGAACCCACTGTAATTAGGACCTTTTGATGAAGTTACTTCAGTTAAGAAGGTGTGGCCCACGTCAATAGGATCGATCTTAATCCTATTACTGTAGTCCTTTGTAAATGGAGTGAAATTCAGACAGATATCGAGAGAAAGCCACAGGAAGTAAGAAGCTGAAATTAATGGACCTGGAAGAGAATGGAGAAGCCAGGAAAGGCTGCCATGTGCATTGCCATGTTACAAGCTGAGGACTAAGAATTGCCAGTAGTCAGTCTCAGAATATCACAGTCTTTGGGGAGAAAGCATTGCCTTGATTTAGACTTTCCTTTGGGCTCAAAACTGTAAGCAAATAGATTCCCATTGTTTAACTCAACCCATCTCATGGCATTTGCTTCCACAGCCTAGGAAATTAAAACACATGCCTAGACACATAGTAGTCAAATAGTTGGATGCCAAAGACAAGGAGAGAGTTCTGAAAGCTGCAAGAGAAAAGCATTGTGCTATATACAAGGGGCTTCCAAGAGGATTAAGTGCTAGTTTCTCATCAGAAAAAATGGAGGCAAGAAGAGAGTTGGATAAAATATTTAAAGTTCTGAAAGGAAACAATTGCCAACCAAGAATTTTACATCCTGTAAGACTGTCTTTCAAAAATGAGAGAGTAAGACATTCCTAGATAAACAAAAGCTGAGGAAGTTTGGCACCACTAGACTGCCCTGCAAGCAATGCTAAAGAGAGTTCTTCAGAGTGAAAGGAAAGGACAGGAGACAGTGGATAGAAGCATCACAAAGAAATAAAGTCCTCCAGAAAGGTAACCATATAGGTAACTAGAAATGCCAGTACAATTGTATCATATTCTTTTGGTATGTAGCTGTCCTTTTTACTTCTTACAGGTTCTAAAATGCAAATGCATAAAAAGTAATGATTAATCTATGGTTTTGGACACAATGTATAATGGTATACTTTGTAAGAAGTACAACAAAAAGGTAGGAGACAGAGGTATAGGAACAGTGTTAGTGTATGTTCTTGAAGTTAAGTTGGTATCAAAATCAAACATGATGGATATAAATTTTTGGATGTTAAATTTTAGCACCATGGTAACCACAAAGAAAACATATGAAAAATTTATACAGAAAGCAGTGAGAGGGTCGGATGTGGCTCAACTGGTTGGGCGTCCGTCTCCCATATGGAGGGACCCGGGTTCGATCCCTGGGACCTCCCGGTAAAAAAAAAAAAAAAAAAAAAAAAAGCAGTGAGAAGGAACTCAAAATGGTACACTACAAAAAATCAAATAAATATGAAAGTAGGCATTAACAGAAAAGTTGAGGGATGAAATAGTTATAAGACTTATAATGGTGAAACAGCAAAATGGCAGAAGAATGTCCAGCATCATCAGTGGTTACTTTAAATGTAAAAGAATTAAAATCTCTAGTCAAAAGGCAGAGTTTGGCAGATTGGATAAAAAAGCATGATCCAGCTATGTGCTATTTACAAGAGACTCATCTTAAATTAAAAAATACAAGTAGGTTGAAAGTGAAAGGATAGAAAAAAATATACCATGTAAATAGTAACCAAAAGAGAGCTGGGGTAGCTATACTAATATCAGATAAAATAGACTTTCAGTAAAAAACTGTTACAAGGGACAAAGAAGGTCATTATATACTGATAAAGGGGTCAATTCAACAAGATGTAACAATGATAAATATATATGCATAGCAGAGCCCCAAAATATATGAAGGAAATGTTGATAGATTTGAAGGGAGAAATAGAGAGTTCTACATTAATAGTAGGAGACTTCAGTACACCACTTTCAATAATGGATAGAGCATCCAGACAGATTGATATGGAATTTGAAGATTTGAGTGATACTATAAATCAAATTGTCCTATCAGACATATATACAACACTTTACCCAAAAGCAGTGGAATATTCATTCTTCTCTAGTGAATATGGATCATTCTCCAGAATAGACCATATGTTAGTCACAAAACAAATATTGAAATCATGCAATGTATTTTCTCCAACCACAATGAAATGCAGCTAAAAATCAGTAACAGAGGGAGAACTGGAAAATTCACAAATATGTGGAAATTAAACAATGTACCCTTAAACAATGATTAGGCCAAAGAAGAAATCACAGGGAGGCGGATGTGGCTCAGGTGATTGGGCTCCCGCCTACCATATAGGCGGTCCGGGGTTTGATTCCTGGGGCCTCGTGGTGAAAGGCGGGCTGGCCCGCCGCACGGTGAGCTGGCCCACATGGAGTGCTAGCCCGCGCAGGAGTGCTGGCCCACATGGAGAGCTGGAGCAGCAAGATGACGCAACAAGGGGAGACACAGAAGAGAGACAATGGGAGATGCAGCAGACCAGGGAGCTGAGGTAGCGCAGGAGATTGAGCAGCCTCTCTCCACTCCGGAGGGTCCCAGGATAGGTTTCCTGGTGCCGCCTGGGGAGAAGAGAGGCAGACATAGAAGAACATGCAGAGTAGACAGCGAGCGCAAAACAGCGGGGGTGGGAGTGGGGAATAAATAAATAAATCTTAAAAAAAAAAAAAGAAAGAAAGAAATCACAAGGAAAATTGGGAAATACATTGAAGCAAATGAAAACGAGAGTAAAACATACCAAAATGTATGGGATGCAGCAAAGGTGATGCTGAGAGGGAAATATATAGCTCTAAATGCTCACATTATAAAAGAAGAAAGATCTCAAATCAGATACCTAATCTCACAATTGGGTGATCTAGAAAAAGAAAAGCAAGCTAAACCCAAAGCGAGCAGAAGAAAGGAAATAACAAAGATTACAGTGGAGATAAATGAAATAGAGAATAAAAAGAAAAATGCAAAAAAAAAAAAAAAAAAAAAAACCCAAACTAAACCAAAAGTTGATTCTTCGAAAAAATTTTTAAAAAAAAAAAAAAAAAAAACTTTCAATAGACTGACAAATAAAAAAAGAGGGAGTATTCAAATACTGAAGATCAGAAACGTAAGGAGGGACTCCACAGACATGAAAAAGCTTTGTAAGAAGATACTATGCACAATTGTATTGCCAACAAAGTAGATAACCTTGATGAAATGAGCAAATTCCTAGAAACACACAAACTACCTATACTGACTTAAGAAGAAATAGAAGATCCGAAAGACTAATAAGTAAAGAGATTGTATCAGTGTGGTGGTTTGAAGCTGTATGTACCCCAGGAAAACATGTTCTTAAACTTAATCCATTCCTGTGGGTGTGAACTCATTTTAAGGAGGATCTTTTGATCAGGTTGCTTCAGTTAATACGTGGCCCACCTCAGTCAGGATGTATCTTAATCCTATTATTGGAGTCCTTTATAAGCAGAGTGAAATTCAGATAGACAGAGAAAGCCACAGGGAGTAAGAAGCTGAAATCAAGGAAACTCAGAAGAGAAAGGAGAGGCCAGGGGAGGCTGCCTTGTGCATTGCCATGTGACAGAATGACTGACTGCCAGCCCCAGAACACCAGACTTCAGGAAGAAAGCATTGTCTTGACTTTGCCTCAGTTTTGACTTTCTTTTATCCTCAAAACTGTGAGCTTATAAACTCCTATTGTTTAAACGGACCCAATTTCATGGTATTTCTTTGAGCAGCCCAGGAAACTAAAACAATCAGTAATAATTAAAAAAAAAAAAATCTCCCAACAAAGAAAAGCCCAGGGCCAGATGACTTTCCTGTGAATTTTACCGAACATTCCAAGAAGAATTAACACCAACCCTACTCAAACTCTTCCAAAAAATTGAAGAGGGAACTCTTCCTACATCATTCTATGAGGCCAGCATCAACCTAATACCAAAGACAGATAAGGATACCACAAGAAAAGAAATGTACAGATCAATATCACTTATGAATTATAGATGCAAAAATCCTCAACAAAATACTAGCAAACTGAATACAACAGCACATTAAAAGAGTTATACACCATGGTCAATTGGGATTTATCATATAAGGGTGGCTCAGCATAAGAAAATCAATTAATGTAATGCAACACATGAATAGAATGAAAGAAAAAAACACAGGATCATATCAATTGATCCAGAAAAGGCATTTGACAAAACCCAGCACCACTTATTGATAAAAAACACTTAGAAAACTAGGAATAGAAGGAAGCTTCCTCAACATGATAAAGGTCATATATGAAAAACCCACAGGTAACATCACACTCAATAATGAAAGACAGAAAACTTTCCCTCTAACATTAGGAACAAGAAAAGGATGCCCACTGTCATCATTGCTATTCAACATTGTACTGGAACTTCTAGGCAGATCAATTAGGCAAGAAAAAGAAACAAAAGTCATAAAAATTGGAAAGGAAGAACTAAAACATGCACTATTTGCAGATGACATGATCCTATATACAGAAAATCCTGAAAAATCCACAAGAATGCTAGTAGAGCTAATAAATGAATTCAGCAAAGGGGCAGGGTACAAAGTCAACATGCAAAAAACAGTAATTTGTCTATACACTAATAATGAACAATCTGAGGAGGAAATCAGGAAAAAATAATTTACAATAGCAACTAAAAGAATTAACTACAAAACATTGCTAAAAGGCTAGGTTGTAAAAAGGATTTAGTTTCTGACTGGTGCTCTGTCTCTTAATGCTTGCCATACTGTTAAGGAAGCCTAACCCTCACAGAGATGTCATGTGTATGTGTTACAGCCAGTTGCCCTAGCAAAAGCCCCAGCAACAGTCAGTATCAACTACCAGACATGTGATGATTCCAGTCTTCAGCCTTTCAGTCCTCAACTAACACTGTGGAGCAGATACAAGCCTTCTCACTGCTCCTTGTCTAAATTTCTCACTCAAAGAAACCATGAGATGTAAAAAATGATGACTGTGATTTAAATCATAACGTTTTAGGGATAATTTGTTTTGCGGCAATAGATAAATAATACATTATGTGATAACTCTGAGTGTATATTTGCATGTAAAATTTTTCAACTAAAGAGATAATTTGAAAACCATTAGCATCAATCATGGAGAAACACGGACATAGAAAGTATTGCAATTACTGGAATTTTTGTGAAATGGGATTTTCATGAATCTGTCAAATTTATGCTTAGGTTTAATATTTTTTCTAATTATTTATTTATCTGTTGTTGCATGTGAAAAAAACTCAAAGTTAAAATTAATATTCAGCTATAAAAAGGAATGAAGTACCAATATATGTTACTGCATGAATGAACCTTGAAAATATTATACTGAGTGAAAGAAGCCAGACAGAAAAGGCAGCATACTAGGGAAGCTTCCAGGCTCCAACCCCCTACAAAAGCACTGAACAAGCAGCAAGAAATATCTTTCTGAAAGCTCTGGAAAACAATGAAAGGCTTGCAGACACAGGGTGAGCTTAGAATCAAGGAAAAGGCTACTCAAAAGCAGCAGGATCTTGCAGCATCCTAGCTGGCTCCCGCCTACCCCCTTCACTGGCTGTATGCAGAGCTGGCCTGCTCTACCAGTGTGGGTACCTGGGTTCCAGAGAGAGCAGAGTAACCCTTATGCACATACTGGGAGTATTTATGTCTGGCACTTTCTGACTAGTGGCAGTATGATGGACTGAACCAGAAAACTTGTTCCAGGCTTCCTGTCCCAAAACTTGCCCTGCATATAGAAGGCAGCTCACAGAACTCTCCTTTTGAATGCCATGGGAGAGCAGTCAAGTCATTGCTGCCTGGGGCAAGAGATTGCTGACTGTAGGCCATACAGTGCAGTTCCCAGGATCATGAGGACTGTTTCCTAGGAAAGAGGGAATATTTGTGTCTGTGTAATTGGGGGAATTCCTAGGGCCACGTGCACATGCCTAAGATAAGACACTTATGCAGAAAGGATCACTTTTGGCTGGTCATATTCTCTAAGCTCATTATTTGGATAAGCCCTGAAGGAGAGCACTTGCACAGGTCAGTCAGCAAAGACTGGGGAAGGTGTACTTTTTTTTTTCCTTCTTTTTTTTTTTGTTAGCTTCTGGCATTCAAGGAAATCTCTGTCATAACATAGCGGGATACAATCTTAAGGAACAGATGCCTCAGAGTCTAAATTCTAGGGATACATTAAAGAATCAAAACGTCCAGGTTTCAACAAAAGGTTACAAAACATATAAAGAGACAGGAATCAATAGCCCAGGCGAAGAAAAAGATTAAAACATAAGAAACTATAAATGAAGAGAACCAGATCCGGGACATACCAGAAAAAGACTTTTAAAAATTGACCTAAATAGCTCAAAGAGCTAAAGAAAAACATGGACAAAGAACTAAAGGAAATCAGGAAAATGATAGAGAAACAAAGGGAATATGAATAGAGAGATGGAAATTATGAAAGGAACCAACCAGAGCTGAAGACCACAGTAAAAGAAATAAAAAATTCCTTAGAGGGGTTCAACAGCAGATTGGAACACAAGGAAGAATCAGAGAACTAGAAGATAACACAATTGAAATCAACCAGTCTGAGGAGCATAAAGAAGAAAGAATGAAGAAAAGTGAACAGAACCTGAGGAATCGGTGGGACACCATCAAGTGTACTGATATATGCATTGTGGGAATCCCAGAAGGAGAAGAAAGAGAGGAAGGGGCATAGAGAATATTCAAAGAAATATTGGCTATTTTAGTTTCCTCTTTATTAAAGCAAATAACATGTAATGGGTTGGCTTAAACAATGGGAATTTATTGGCTCATCATCAAGGCAATGCTTTCTTCCTGAAGACTGGCATTCTGGGACTCACTGTCAGCAATCCTTGGTCCTTGACTCCTCTGTCACATGGCAATGCACATGGTGACCTCTCCTGGCCTCTCCCTTCTCTTTCAAGTTCTGTTGATTTTCAGCTTCTGGCTGCACTCTCTGTGACTTTCCCTCTCTGAGTCTGAATTTCATTCTCCTTATAAAGGACTCCAATAAAGGATTAAGACCCATCCTGGCTGAGTTGGGTCACACCTTCATTGAAGTAACCTCATCCAAAGGTTCTACTTACAATGGGTTCACATCCACAGGAATGGATTAAGTCTAAGAACATGTTTTTTCTGGGGTACATAGCTCCATACTACCACAATGGTTGGCAACTTCCCAAATTTGACAAAAACATAAATACACATTTACCGATGAACTCCAAACAGGATCAACACAGACTGACCCTCTCTGAGGCATATTATAATCAAAGTGTCAAATCAGAATGCCAACAATAAAGAGAAAATTCTGAAATCCACAAGGAAAATAAATGTGTCCCATACAAGGGAACTTCCATAAGATTAAGTGCTGATTTCTCATCAGAAACTGTGGAGGCAAGGGAAGAGGATGTGGTTCAAGAGGTTGGGCCCCTGTTTACCATATGGGAGGCCCTGGGTTCGATTCCTGGGGCCTCCTGGTGAAGGCAAGCCGGACCGTGCGGTGCGGTGAGCTGATGGCCCAGGCGGTGCATTGAACTGGTGCAGCAAGATGACCCAACAAAGGGAGACAAGCAGACACACAAAAAAAGGCATAGTAAATGGACACAGCAAACACAAGCAGCAAGGGGGGGATTAAAAAAAAAAAAAGCCAACCCAATTTTGGTACAGAGGTGTACCAGAAGGGTACACAGGGGGATTCAACTGTATCTTTAAAAAAAAAAAGAAAGAAAGAAACTGTGGAGGCAAGAAGGCAGTGGAATGATGTATTTAAAGTGTTGAAAGCAAAAACCTGCTAATCAAGAATTCTATAACTGGCAAAATTGCCATTCAAAAATGAGGGAGAGATTAAGACATTCACAGATAAACAAAAGCTGAGGGAGTTCATAACTACTAGACTGGCCCTACACAAGATGCTAAAGAGAGTTCTTCAGGCTGAAAGGAAAGGACAATAGACAATGGATGGAAACCACATGAAGAACTAGAGATCTCTGGTGAGCATAACAACATGGATAAATATAAATGTAGGAAAATTGTAATTTTGCTTTGTAACTTCACTTTTTACTTCCTAAAGAATCTAAAAGGCAAATGCATAAAATGTAAAGATAAATTAGTAGTTCTGGATTCATAATGTATATACATATAATTTGTGACAAGAACTACATAAAGAATGGAGGGATTAAGGGATATAGGAACATAGTTTGTGTATACTATTGAAGTGAAATTGGTATCAAAGCAAACAAGAGTGTTATAGATTTAAGATGTTAAATTTCAGCCCCATGATGACTACAAAGAAAATATTTGAGAATATGCAAGCTCATAGAGACAGAAATTAGTGTATAGGTTTCCAGGAGAAGGGGCAGAAGGAATCGGGAGTTAATGTATAATGGGTGTGTAGGGTTTTGTTTGGAGAGATGGAAACGTTTTAGTATTGGAAGGAGGTTAGGGTACTGCAATATTGCGAATGTCAATAATCAATTGAATGGTATGCTTGAGAGTGGTTGAGATAAGTTTATGTTATGTATATAGTCCTACAACTAAAATTAAAAAAAGAAAGAGCAACTAAAAAGAGAAAGACAATGACAAATGCAATATAAGCTCCTGGATGGGATCTAACAAGAGACAAGAAAATGTGATTGGTTTGTTAAGTTCTTGTATTTCTTGTAGCATCAGTGTAGGTTGGTTGTGCATTTCTAGAAATTTGTCCATTTCATCTAGGTTGTCTAGTTTGTTGGCATATAGTTTCTCATAATATCCTCTATGATTCTTTTTATTTCTGTGGGGTCATTGTACAAAGCTTTTTAAAAACTAAATTGTTCACTTTCAGCCAGAACTGCTATCTTGCGGTAATTCACCAAAATGATGAACAGAAAGCGAAAGAAGAGAGGTACCACTACATGTTTTCTAGGCCTTTTAGAATATGTGGAGTTGTTCCTTTGTCCACGTACCTGTGAATCTATAAGAAAGGTGATAACATAGACATCAAGGGAATGGGCAATGGTCAAAAGGAATGCCCCACACATGTTACCATGGCAAAAACAGAAAAGTCTACACTGTTACCCAACATGCTTTTGGTATCGTGGTGAACAAACAGGTTAAGGGCAATATTCTTGCCAAGAGAATGAATGTATGAATTGAGCATATTAAGCACTCTTAAGGGCTGAGATAGCTTCCTGAAATGTGTGAAGGAAAATGACCAGAAAATAAGGAAGCCAAAGAGGAAGGCACCTGAAGCACCAGCCTGCTCCACCCAGAGAAGCACACTTTGTGAGAACTAATGGAAAGGAGCCTGAGCTACTGGAACCTATTCCCTATCAATTCATGGCATAAGAATTGTAAAAAATAAGTAAATAAAATACTTTCCACTACATCATATTTTACATAATAATCCATTTGAGCCTGGGCTCCTGCAAAAAGCAGAGCATGAGATAAGCCATTACACAGGTAGTTCATTTTGGAAAATGATCACAAAGAACAGAACTGGGGACTGGGAAGAGAGAAGGTGGGTGTTGTAGTTTGCTAAAGCTGCTCAAAGCAGATACCATAAAATGGGTCAGATTTTAACAGTGGGAATTTATTAGCTTACAAGCTTACAGTTTTGAGGCTGAGAAAAATGTCCAAATCAAGTCATCATCAAGGCAATGCTTTCTTTCCAAAGACTGCCGGTGATCCTGGGCACCTCTGTCACATGGCAAGGCACATGGCGGCATCTGCTGTTCTCTCCCTTCTCTTTCAGGTTTCGTTGCTTTCAGCTTCCTTCCATGGCTTTCTCTTTGTCTGAATTTCATTCTCTAATAAAGGACTCCAGTAAGAAAATGAGCCCACCTGATGAGGTGGGTCATATCTTAACTTAAGATCCTACTCACCAAAAGATCCTACTTACACAGTGTCTACACCCACAGGAATGGATTAACTTTAAGAACATACTTTTCTGGAGCACATACAGCTTCAAACCATCACACTGGGAAAGAGGGAAAACCCATCCATGAGTGTGATATTGAACTGGTCACCACTCTGAAGTTGTAAAGCATTATGACAACATGGATGAACCTGGAGGACATTATGTTGAGCCAAGCAAGCCAGACACGAAAGGACAAATACTGTATGAATGCATTACTATGAACCAAATATATTGTGTAACATATTATTTAATTAACATTTTTTATATATATCTAGTACATTTAATTGAGAAATGTATATATTTAAAAAAAAGCTTTGCAGGTGTATTAATTTGATAAAATTTTATATAAAAATAGAAGATGCACCACACAAAAAAATTAAAAATCATTTGTAATTTTATGAAAAAAATATGGTGTAGTGGAATAAGCACTAGACAAGGACCCAGAAGTCCTGAGTTCCAGGCCTAGCTCTGTCACTAATCTGATCTTGTGAAAATCACTTTATCAACTGCAAAGGTGGGCAACTTTATCACCATTTTCAGATGCATGTGTACTGAAAAATCTCCAAGCCATTTGTTAATTGAGAAAAAAAAAAAGCAAGTCAATAAAAATGCTTGTAGTATGATCTTAAGTGCATAAAAAGAGAATGTGTGCCTAAATAAATATATGCATACAGAAATGATGGACTATCGTGGTTTGTTACATATTTTTAAATATGTCCTATTACTTAAAATTTTTTAAATTAGAGAAGTTGTAGGTTTACAGAAGAATCATGTAAAAAATATAGCATTCCCACACACCTCCCTATTGTTGGCACTTTGTATTAGTGTGGTGCCTTTGTTACAACTGATGAAAGATGATTAAAATAGTACTATTAACTATCATCCATAGTTTACAGTAGGTGTATTTTTCCCATATAAAACCCTATTGTTAACACCTTGTATTATTATTAGTGTCATACATTTGTTATAATTCATGAAAGAACATTCTTATACTTGTACTATTAACTATATAGTCCATGGTCTACAATAGGGTTCACTGTTATACAGTCCTATGTTTTATCTTTTACTTTTTCATTTATTTATTTATATTTATTTCTCCCCATCCCCATTGTTTTTCACTTGTTGAGTCTGTTCATCTTCCTTGTTTCTTTGGAAGGCACCAGGAACCAAACCTGGGACCTCTGATGTAGTAGGGAGGTGTCTAATTGCTTGAGCCACCTTTGCTCCCTGCTTTGTTCTGTTTCTCATTTTGTTTTTCCTCCCCACGTCTCTTGTTGTGTCATCTTGTTGGGTCAGCTCGCTGTCTTCTTTAGGAGGCACGGGAACCTCTTCTCCCTGCTTTGTTGGGTCTCCCACTATGTTCTTTTCTTCTTGTGTCTCTTGTTGTGTCAGCTCACTGCGCTTGCCCATTGTGCCAGCTCACTGTCTTCTTTAGGAGACTCCAGGATCCAAACCAGCGACCTGCCCAGTAACCCTAGCTACATCTGCTTCCCTATCTTTTACTGTTTATTCTAGTAACATATATGATCTAAAGTTTCCCTTTAACCACATTCACATATATAATTCAGTGCCATTAATTGCACTCACAATAATGTGCTACCATTGCTACCATCCATTTCTAAACCTTGACAATCAACCTAAGTAGAAATTCTGTACAAATTAAACATCAACTCCCCATTCTATATTCTAACCTATATTCTAGATTCTAACTCTATGAGCTTGCTTATTATAATTAGTTCCTATCAGTGAGATCAAACAATATTTGTCCTTTTGTGTCTGACATTTCACTCAGTGTAATGTCTTCAAGGTTCATCCATGCTGTCACATGCATCAGGACTTCATTCCTTTTTATGGCCGAATAATACTTCATTTTATGTATATACCACATTTTGTTTATCCATTCATTGGTTGATATGCACTTAGATTGCTTCCATCTTTTGGCACTTGTGAATAATACCGCTATGAACATTGGTGTGCAAATATCTTTTCAAGTTCCTCCTTTCAGTTCTTCTGGGTATGTACCTAGTAGCAGGATAGCCGGGTCATATGGTAATTTTTACCTAGTTTCCTGAGATGCCACAGCGGCTGTGGCATCTTCCACAGCGGCTGCACCATTTTACATTGCCACCATCAATGAATAAGTATTTCTATTTCTCCACATCCTCTCCAACACTTGTAGTTTTTTGTATATATTTTTTAATAGCAGTCATTCTAGTGGGTGTGAAATATCTCGTGATTTTTTGATTTGCTTTTCCCTAAAAGCTAATGATGTTGAGCATCTTTTCATGCGCTTTTTACTACATATGTTTGTATGACTTGAACCGTTGCAAGGAGAAAGCATCCTGTGTAATAAAAAGAAAGTAACGTCCTCCTCACGGGGCTGTTGATTTATGCTTGCGAAAGTGGAGCGAGAAGAAGGTAAAGCGTTCTACAAACGCAAGGTAAGAAAGCTGCGCTGCGCTTAGGGGAGCGCGCTAGGGGGCACAGCAGAGCCAGCACGAAGGCAAGGCGGGGCGAGCAGCCAAGCGCCGAGAGAGCGCTTGGCTGCAGTCTTCGTGGATGCCAGGGGGCAGAAGTGTAGGGCAACCTAAACCTACAACTACTCGCTCTTCTCCAGGCTTCAACACCAGGAGGGACATTTCAGAAGTCAGATGTTCCATCCCTCTGCTGCAGCCGAAACAGATGGGAGCATTTCCAGAGTCGAGGGAATCCTCCCCCTGCGCCAGGCAAGCTTGTCAGTCTGAACAGCCTCCCAGCTTCTTCGTATCAAATTTGCGCTCAACAACTCTCTTCTGTGCTCTCTTTTTCCACCCCACACCCGCAGAGAGGGGAAATTGAGTCACTGGAAAGAGAGGCCAGAGCCACAGGGGAAGGAGCGCCGACGCCAGCCCTCAGGGCCTTCCAGATGCTAGGAGGAGGGGGAGGGTTCACCAGGAAAATATACAAAAGGGGGGGGGTGAGGGGGAGGCGGCAGGCTGGGCAGGAGCTGAGCCAGACACATGGAGAAACGCTGCCCAGGATCAAAGGAAATATGACATTTGAAAAGAATGTGCGCGTCTGCTGGTGCTGGAGCGGGGGGAGGGAGGGTTGTGGGGGAGCAGGGTCTGGGCCTGGAACTCGGGGTCTCTACCGCAGCCCTTCTGGTTTCCGCCTCCCACCTCCCCCAGCTCTGCTTCAGCGCGCCCCTCGGGGTCTGTGCTACTCTTAGGTAGAAGCTGGCCGCCAGCCTCGGGTGTTCCTCGCTTTCCTTCCCCGCGTGTCTCCACTTTATTTCTGAGATGAAGATGGAAGGGAAGTGTAACCTAAGGAGACAAGGAGACCAACCAAAAAAAAAAAAAAAAAAAAATCAAACCAGGCCGCCTCCCCGCTCGGCCTCGGAACATTCTTCTCTCCCCGCGGCCAGGCCTCTCTCTCTTCCCCGCCCCTCCTGCGTCGCGGCCCTGGGCTCGGAGCAGCTCCGCACGTCACTGGGGTCCCCGGGGGTTGGGGGAGGGGGTCCCCTGGGCGGGCCAGAGGGAGGACGGGGGTGGGGAGGGTGGAGCGCCGCCCGGCCAGCCCGCCCCTCTCCCCCTTCCTCCGGCTCCGAAGAGCCTGTTTCTCATTAGAGTAACGGGCGCGGTCTCCGCCCGGCTCCCGAGTGTTTGTAAACGTCTGACCCAGGGGCCGTCGCTTAACCCTTTACGCACAGGGCTGGGGCGGGACTGGGGGTGCGGGCGCCAAGCCGGAGGTTTTAGAGATTGGAGAGCGCTGCGGTTTGAGGTAGACTGTACGCGTGGGGGAAAGAGTAACCACCCCTTCTCCCTCCCACCCTAAGTCCGAGTCACGAGACTTTAACTCTTTCTACTACAACCGAGGCCCCCGCCGTGCCTGCCCTTCCTGGAAACTCCACTCCTCGTCTTTCTTCCTACCCCGCCCAGGTGACAGGTGTCAGGCCCAGGGGCCCACCAGGTCGCGGGGCTCCGGGCCCTTAGCAAACCTGGCCAGGATTTCCAGGAGAGCAGGAGCGGGATGCCAGTGGATCAGAGATTCATTCCAGACTACAGTTCTAGGGAGGAAGGAGCGAACTTCCCTTGGAGGCTAATTAATGGCCCCTCTGGGTGGCTGGGACAAGGGTAGAGGTAAAGTCCGGCCTGGATCACCACCATGGGTCTTTTTGAACAGTTCCCCAAGACGTTTCGGCTCGGACTGCTCCGGGAGGCTCCACGACCATCTAAAAGCTCTTCACCTTTGGGGGAAGGGGAGACCGCGGATGGACGGGCTGACTCGGCAGGGCAAAGGCTCCAGGCGAGGGACTTCGAAAGAATGGCTTTTCCCTCTTTGGAGCAGCCTGGAGTCACTCTGTACCCCAGAGCCATACGGCCTCAGGCTTGGAGAGAAAGGGGAGGGGAGGTGGTGCTGCTTTGCTAGTTGCTGGCTACACAAGCCCTCAGAACTTCAGGAAGTGTCCTTCTTGGGCCTGCTACACTGGGGGCCTCGGAATGTGGCCCCTTTAAGGCTCTCGGACCCGGAGTCGCGACTAAGTGGGGGTGGGGTGGGGTGGCTGGACTCTAGACGGAAAATGATTGTCACAGCCGCTAGCCAATAGGGATCATTAGGGTCGTATTATGCTTGAGGGACCGTTTTCCAATTCAGTTTTTTTTTTTTTTTTTTTGGGGGGGGGGGAGGGGGGAGAGGACAGAGGGAAGGAGGGTGGGGGAGGACGAGGGGCGCGTGGTTTTCCCATCTCATCCTAGGAGGAGGGGTTGGAGCATCCCGGGCAGCCAATCAGAGATAAGCTGGGGGGGCCGCTTTGAAGAAGTTTGGGGGAAAAAAGTTTGGAAAAGTTTCTATAATAACGAGGGGGCGTCGGGAGGGAGGCGGCAGCGGCCGAGGAGGGGGCGTCTCAGAAAAGGGGAGGGAGGGAGCCGCGGGTGAAGAACCAGCGGCCTCCTGAGTTCCCCCCTCCCGCCCAGGCAGGGACCTGGGGGCTCTGGCCGGATCCATGGGGGCAGCAAGCTGCGAGGATGAGGAGCTGGAATTTAAGCTGGTGTTCGGGGAGGAAAAGGAGACCCCACCGCTGGGCGCGGGGGGGTCGGGGGAAGGTTAGTGCGGGACTGGGAAGGGCTCTTGGGGTCAGTGAGAGAAGGGTCCGGGGATCCTGAGATTGGGGGATTTAGGGCAGTGAACTTGGGGTGGAGGATGAGGGGGATCAGAGGTTGAGGGGAGCCGGTGGGGTGTGTCCGGGGTCTGTGGAGATGAGGCTGGGGGCCCGGGCACCACTTTCTCCTTTTTAGGTCGTGACTTGCGTGGGGGTGGGGGTGCCGCTGGCCGCGCGCCGCCTCCCGGCGGGGCTGTCACTGGGATGGGGGGCGGGCAGGAACCGCGGCCCCAAGAGCCGGGGCGCCGCGGGATAAGGGGAGGTCCAGCTCTGGAACTTGTATCTGGTGGACCGAGTCTTGGGCCCACCGACGGGACTTCCTGGGCTGGGGGCGCTTTCAGGCCCTGGTAGGGCGCCCCTCCCCCCCCCCCTGGTCTGGCCGCAATAAGAGGCAGATGGCGGGGACTGAGCCGGGGGCGGCGGCCGCCGCTCGCACGGAATCCGCGCTGTCCGCGGCCCCCCCGCCCCCCGTTCCCCCCCGCCTGGGCTGGGATTGGGGGGAGCGAGGGAGGAGCCACCTCATCTTCGTCACCACAGCCCTAGCGCCCCCCCCCTGGCCAAGGTTGCGATGGCAACTGGGGCTCCTGCCAATGCCGTTTGGGGGTTTGGGAACCGCTGCTAATTGGGTTCATGTGTGAGTCGACCCCAACCCAGCCCAACACCTCCCTAAACACGCCCCCAGGCCCAGCTCCCGCCCCTCTTGACCCGCCTCCCTTGCCTTAGGACCCGCCCCTACGGTACCCCAAGTCCCAGGGCCGGGGTCTCCTTGTGGAAAAGTTCTGGCACGCCTGGATCTATTTCCTCCACACCCTGAGGCCCGACTTTGCTTTTGTCTTTGTGGCTCCGAAGGGCTCCTCAGAAACACCTCCTTGCTGAAGTGGGGAGTGCATGGCAGGACTTGGGAAACTGGCCACTTCCTTGAGTGACCAGGCCTAAGCCTGGACACCTCACCTGCTCCTCTCTCTCCCCATCTCTTGTGGCATCCCTCCCTCTGTTGTTCCCCCCCCTTTCTTCCCACTCTCACAGAACTGGACTCAGAGGACGCCCCACCATGCTGCCGTCTGGCCCTGGGGGAGCCCCCTCCCTATGGCGCTGCTCCCATTGGCATTCCCCGGCCTCCACCCCCTCGGCCTGGTATGCACTCGCCACCGCCGCGCCCGGCCCCCTCACCTGGCACCTGGGAGAGCCAACCCGCCCGGTCAGTGAGACTGGGGGGGCCGGGAGGCGCCTCCGGGGGAACTGGGGGCGGCCGGGTTTTCGAGTGCCCCAGCATCCGCATCACCTCTATCTCTCCCACGTCCGACCTGCCGGCTCCGTTGGAGGACAACGCCGATGCCTGGGGGGACGGCTCTCCCCGAGATTACCCGCTACCAGAAGGCTTTGGGGGCTACCGAGAGGCTGGGGGTCAGGGAGGGGGCCCTTTCTTCAGCCCGAGCCCGGGTAGCAGCAGCTTGTCCTCGTGGAGCTTCTTTTCGGATGCCTCGGACGAGGCAGCTCTCTATGCGGCCTGCGACGAGGTGGAGTCTGAGTTAAATGAGGCGGCCTCCCGCTTTGGCCTGGGTTCTCCACTGCCCTCGCCCCGGGCCTCTCCTAGGCCATGGACCCCTGAGGATTCCTGGAGCCTGTACGGTCCGAGCCCAGGAACCCGGGGGCCGGAGGAGAGCTGGCTACTCCTCAGCGCTCCTGGGCCAACTCCGGCCTCCCCCCGACCCGCCTCTCCGTGTGGCAAAAGGCGCTACTCCAGCTCGGGAACCCCATCTTCAGCCTCCCCAGCCCTGTCCCGCCGCGGCAGCCTGGGGGAGGAGGGGCCTGAGCCACCTCCACCACCCCCATTGCCTCCGGCACGGGATCCCGGCTCACCTGGCCCCTTTGACTACGCGGGCGCCCCACCGGCTGAGAGCATCCCCCAGAAGACCCGCCGGACTTCCAGCGAGCAGGCGGTGGCCTTAGCTCGGCCGGAGGAGCCTGCCCCATGCAATGGGAAGCTGCCCTCGGGAGCGGAGGACGCCGCGGCTCCTCCCGTGGGGCCCCGGAAGGAGGCGGCCGGAATGGACTACCTGGCAGTGCCCTCCCCACTGGCTTGGTCCAAGGCCAGAATTGGGGGACACAGCCCCATCTTCAGGTGAGGGTCATGCATGGCAGCAACGCTCTCTCCAGCCATCCTTTGGGAGAGCAGGAGGGTAAAGGAATGAATGGATCTGAAGAAAGGCTCTGTGCCCTCCTCATTTCACAAGGGAATCTGCAACCAGAGTGGCAGCTGCCACCTACCACATTTTAGGGAGAATTAGAAAACCGTGCATCCTCAGAGACAGATGATTTGCAAATCGACAATGGCTCCCTGTGGACCAATTAGAAAAATACAAGTTCTTTGACTTGCAAAGATATGCTATTTTATTCAAATTAGCAGCTCTACTTTTAAAGCTGCTAGGTCAGGCCCTAGAAACCCGGGTATGGAGAATGGGGGCTGTCTGCAGCAGACAGAGTGCAAGGCTGGTACCTGTCTAGAGGGCGGGAACGGAAGACTACAGCCCAGTCCATGCTCCATGCCCAGCTCCACACCCAGCCTAGAGCCAGGACAGCCTGAAGACTGGTGCTTTTATCTAATTGGCACTCTTAGAACTTGTATTAAAGCAAGCAGTTCTACCTCTTCTACTCACAAAAAAACCCATAATCCTAACCTTTGAGATATCAGGCTGAGCTGGTTCCATCCAGAAAAAGTTTTTTGTAGAAAGAGACCTTAACCCGGGTTCCCCTGGGCCTCCCCTAGGGTAGGATTTCCTCTATCTTGCCACTATTGATACTTGGAGCAGGATAATTCTTTGTTCTGTGGGACTGTCCAGGGCATTGGTATCTAGCAGCATCCCTGGCCTCTACTGGCTAGATGCTAGTAGCATTCCCTCCCCCAGTGGTGCCAGCCAAAGATGTCCCCAGACATTGCCAAAGATCATCATGGGGCCAACATCACCACTACCCTAGGATAGCTGGGAGCTTAATATGGGAACTCTACCTATCCAGCCCCAACCAGTGTAAAGAGCTCTGGCCTCTGAGAACAGGCTCAGGCCTAGGTTCTGTCCCCAGCTGCTCACTTGGCCCTTTCAATTATGTAAAATGAAGGGATTCATTTCTGAGGCCTTTTCTGATCTGCAGTGATGCTTCCTTACCTCACTCTTCCCATTCAGAACAGGGGGATTAAGTTGGACTTGAGGTCTCTCTGTATCCAGGTGAAACCCACTTCTTCCTCTCCCCAAGCACAGGGCTCAGTTGTCTTTTCCATGCCTCACCTCAAGGGGCCCTGTGGGACCTGTCCCCTATCTCCCCTAGCTTCTGAGTTTTTAGAGTTCCTTATTTCTCCTGTGACTCTCCTTTTCTTCCCATGCCCACACCCCCTCCTCCCTCACAACCCAGGGATCTGGGACACAGGGCTGCCCTGACCGGGGTCTGAGGGTACAGATGGCCAGTGCTCTTCTCTCCCACCCAGGACCTCTGCCCTACCCCCGCTGGACTGGCCTTTGCCCAGTCAGTATGAGCAGCTGGAGCTGAGGATAGAAGTACAGCCTAGAGCCCACCACCGGGCCCACTACGAGACAGAGGGCAGCCGAGGAGCTGTCAAAGCCACCCCTGGGGGTCACCCAGTGGTCAAGGTAAGGGGTAGAGAGTAGGCCTGATATGCTTTCTCCTCTCCTAACCCAGATCCCTGCAGCCAGGCTCCAACTGTGCAGACCCATGGCACTGCCCTTTCCCACACTCCCTCTCAGCTCTGACCCTGCAGGCAGCCTGGGGGAGGGGCTGGAGTTGGGGAAGGAGGGATGTGCTTCAAGAACCCGGATATACTTTCTACTCCTCTGTTCTTCCACCCCCACTCAACTCATCCCCTGGGATACCAGCTTTATGTCCCCTGGAAAGTGGTGGCCTGCCAGATGTGGGGGAGGGGGTAGGCTGAGGCCAGAGATCACTGGGAATTAGGTTGTCCCTAAGTTGAATTCTTAGAGCTCTTCTCCCTCCCCCCAGCCTAGTTTGGGCCTTTTTCCAAGAATAACACTGTGAATTCCAGGCCACGTTTTCTCCACAACTAGCGCCCAGTTCCTCCAGGGAATCCCTTTCAGGATATCCTTTATCATTCACCATCCCTATCCCCTAGTGGGCTGAAAATCCAGGGATGGATGAAGGATGAGACAGTGGGACTTTCAGTTGGGTGGTCTCTGTCTCCCTCTGCCAGCTCCTAGGCTACAGCGAGAAGCCACTGACCCTGCAGATGTTCATTGGCACTGCAGATGAAAGGAACTTGAGGCCTCATGCCTTCTACCAAGTGCACCGCATCACAGGCAAGATGGTGGCCACGGCCAGCTATGAAGCTGTAGTCAGTGGTACCAAGGTGTTGGAGATGACCCTGCTCCCTGAGAACAATATGGCGGCCAAGTAAGTCCACACTCAACTTTCCCTAAGTCTGTAGGCTTTAGGACCAGCTTTTTCCATCAGGCCTAGACTAGGACCACTTCTTCGTCTTCCCAGAAGAGCTAGACATCATCCCTAGTAGCTGATTTCAGGCCTTCTTACCATGTGGAAGAGGACTTTTGGATCAGGAGGGCATTCTGAGAGGCCATCCTGGGTTAGAAGATAGCCCCCCTAGCTCCCATAGGAGGTCACTCAGGGCTTTGGAGGGAGAGTGGGGGCATCCCTCTTTGGAGGTGTCACCACTCTGGCTTCAGCTAGGAGGGCTTGCCATCCATTCTTTGCCTTCAGCATCGACTGTGCTGGAATCCTGAAGCTTCGGAATTCAGATATCGAGCTGCGGAAGGGTGAGACGGACATTGGACGCAAGAACACTCGTGTTCGACTGGTGTTCCGGGTCCATGTGCCGCAGGGCGGTGGGAAGGTCGTCTCGGTGCAGGCAGCGTCAGTGCCCATCGAGTGCTGTGAGCAAAGAGGCTCTGTGCCACCTCTCTCGTGACTCTCTTGTCTGTATGCCCATCTCCTCGAAACAGTGTCCCGTGCCCTGTCGTTCCTGAGTAGCCCTGTGGAGGACTCAGATCTTACTCCTAACATGGAGGACCCTGACACAGGCTCTCTTTGATCCCTGGGCTGGCCCTGAGTGCCCCTGGGGTGGCCCTGTGCATGTCCAGATAACTCCCTGGTCTATCCTTTTGCCTCTCTCTCTGCCCCAGGAGTGGCCCTTTACATGGCCTGTGTGACCCAGGGACACTGTTGGTTTACCAGTCTCTCTGCCCCTGGAGAGGGCTTCCCCCAGGGCCCTGTGGCAGTTTTTCCTAAAGGGGTGGGGGCAGAGGAGGTCCCCCCTTCACACCCAGCCCAGCCGGGTCTCTTCCCTGCACTGCTCTGCAGCTCAGCGCTCGGCCCAGGAGCTGCCCCAGGTGGAGGCCTACAGCCCCAGTGCCTGCTCCGTGAGAGGAGGTGAGGAGCTAGTGCTGACCGGCTCCAACTTCCTGCCTGACTCCAAGGTGGTGTTCATTGAGAGGGGTCCTGGTGAGTGCCCACCGGGAAGGGGAGGGGAGGCAGGCAGAGCTGGGGACTAGCAGGTGGGAGAGATCTCTGGCACTCTCACTAAACTAGCTAGTTGAGCCTCAGTTCTTTATCTGTAAAATGGGGCAGATTAACTTCCCCTGGGGAGATGTGTATGACAGCTATCTAAGATGTTGAGAATGCTGAACAAATGTAAGATATGCACATTCTATTTATTAAAGAGGAGTCAGCTTGGAGATAATTTACTCCCATATGGGTAGGGTATAGGAGTAGAAGAGAAGAGATGACTCACACCCTTGCAGCTCTACCCTGAGCCCCTCATCCTGAGCTATGGGCTTGTAGCACAGTGCTTTGTGCCTGGCTATGAGGTGCCCAGGATGAAACTGCAGGGGTGGAGATGGGGAAGACTGAAGCCTCCGGGTACACCCACCCACCTGAGGCTTTTGCCCTTCCCCCTAACCCTGCCTATCAAGAGCCCCAGCCTTTCTACCCAAATTTAGCACTGTGGAACCATGTCAGGGCAGGTTCCAGATGGTGAGAAGACTTGGGGGTGCTCATTGCCTTCCTTCAAGCCAGGACCCTTTCTTACCCTTGATCTTCCCCCCATCATTATCATGGGAGGGGATGTTTGGAGTGAGGTTTGGAGTGAGTTGCTTCTGCCACTTACTCCCTCTGGTCTTTGGGCTGGCCCTGCCATTTCTTGTGGTCTCAGTTTGCTGCTCTGTACTTTGGGGACAGTTTAAAACACTGGCTTTTCCATTCACTTGAGTAAATACAAGTGAGCTCCTCTGTGTTCCAGACCTTCCAGGGGCCTTCTGATTCTGGTCTTGGCTCTAGCAGGAGGGGAAATGGCAGAGGCTTGGGGCAGGGGCCCTCGTGGTGGGCTGGAGCTCTCTGTTCCCCCTGCACAGATGGAAAGCTGCAATGGGAGGAAGAGGCCACAGTGAACCGTTTGCAGAGCAATGAGGTACCAGTGTCACTAGGGTGCCCACTCTGGGGGATGGGGTGGGAGAACTCAGGAAATTCTCAACTAGATCCCCTTGCTCATGGGAGTGGACTCCAGAAGCTACCTACTCTTTTATGGCCATCTCTAGGGAATGAGCTTTGCTCCTTGGCAAATGGAAAAGGCCAGGAGGTAGAGTTTGGGTCCTTGGGAAGGCTGGGCTGGTCCTTGATCCCTGAGGGCTGCTCCCTGCCTCATCCTTTGTTCCTCCCCAGGTGACGCTGACCTTGACTGTCCCTGAGTACAGCAACAAGCGGGTATCACGGCCAGTCCAGGTCTACTTTTATGTCTCTAACGGGCGGAGGAAGCGCAGTCCTACCCAGAGTTTCAAGTTCCTGCCTGGTGCGCTCTAGGGCAGCCCATCGTGGGGGGATAGAGATGTGGGGAGCTGAGGCAGGGGTTTAAGGAGCAGTGACTCCATCATGAGGGGCCAAGGGGCAGGTGAAATCTGGGGGTGGATGGGAGGTGGTTGGAAGGTGTGCAGCAGAGAAATGGCCAGACCTCTCACCTGCACGTCCTTCTGCTTCCCCAGTGGTCTTCAAGGAGGAGCCTCTGTCGGACTCATCTCTCCGGGGCTTCCCTTCAGCATCAGGCCCCCCCTTTGGCACTGATATGGACTTCTCACCACCCAGGCCCCCTTACCCCTCCTATCCCCATGAAGACCCTGCTTACGAAACGCCTTACCTGTCAGAAGGCTTCGGCTATGGCACGCCCCCTCTGTATCCCCAGACGGGGCCCCCACCAGCCTACAGACCTGGCCTGCGGATGTTCCCTGAGACTGGGGGGACCACAGGTGGTGCTCACCCACCTCCAGTCTCCTTCCTTCCCCGCCCCTTCCCTAGTGACCCCTATGGAGGACGGGGCTCCCCTTTTTCCCTGGGGCTGCCATTCCCTCCTCCAGCCCCCTTTCGGCCCCCACTACCTTCATCACCTCCTCTCGAAGGCCCCTTCCCTCCCCCGAGTGGTGTTCATCCCCCACCTGCTGAGGGATACAATGAGGTAGGGCCAGGCTATGGCCCCGGGGAGGGGGCTCCGGAGCAGGAGAAATCCAGGGGTGGCTACAGCAGCGGCTTCCGAGACAGTGTCCCTATCCAGGGTATCACGCTGGAGGAAGGTGGGTGTGGGACTGGGGTCTGCGAGTGAGAGTATGAGTGTGTTTGAGAGATTGCTCTGCATGGTTGCTGAGCGGATTCTTAGACTGGGCATCCTTGGTCCCTGAGGGCCAGTTGCAGGATCTCAGGAGGCATGTTCTTAGTGCTGTGGTTATCTGCAACCAGTTAACTCTGAAGGACGCATGGAGTACCTGCCCCAGCTGCTCTCCTGCCCATGCTACAAATCACAAGATCTCAGCGCTAGAAGTGCTTTCAAGATCATTTCATTTTGCTCCCTCAATTTGCAGATTCAAGCACTGAGTTTCAGAGAGGGGCAAAGGCTTGCTGGGGTCCTAGTCAGGCACCTCTTGCCTGGCTTTAACAGTCCCCAAATGTAGTGAAAGTGGTCAGGATTTTGCCTCTCCTTCCTCCTACTGGCTATACCCACCTCTGGCCCTGTCAACACCGATTGCCCTGACATTATAGGTTAAATCAGCAGGAAAGAGGCTGGGGTGGGGGGTTCGGAGTCCATGTGGAAGGAGTTGGGCAACATTTGATCAGGAACAGATGTCAAGACATGATGGGAAAACTGAGGCCCAGTGGAAGGGAAGCCAGTGGAGGAGGGGCCTAGAGGCATCCTAGATGGAGGCCTGCCTGGAATGGATTGGAAGTCTCTGGAAGAAGAGGGGACCCAACCCTAGCCCAATCTTTCAACTGCCCCTCCTTTGCAGTGAGTGAGATCATTGGCCGAGACCTGAGTGGCTTTCCTGCGCCTCCTGGAGAAGAGCCTCCTGCCTGAATCATCGCCTGGCAACGCCAGCCCCCTGGCCCCTGCCCTCCCACTTCCCCTTCTTCCTGAGGTGGTGGTTCCAGAAGCCTGGGGCCAACTCTGGTTCCTCTTTCTCCTGCTTTGCCACCCTACTCCAACTATTCTTCCCCTCCCCCAGCTGAAGTGTTCCCCCCCCCCAGCCTGGTGCTGCCTAGGAAGGTTGGGGGAGAGGAAGTGTGGAGGACTAGGGTGGGTGGATAAGAGCTGGGTGGAAAGGACTGAGGGGAGTGAAGGCCGTGTCTAGACTGTGTACAGGCCGTGGACTGGGAGGCTGGGCACGGGTGGATGGGTAATAAACTGCTCACCGATTAGCTTAGCGCCTCAGGCTCCAGAGCTCTTTGGAGAGAGGGGTGGGGCAGGTTCCTGTAGACTGGGGACATTGAATCTCAAAGCCCTTCTTGGTGGAAGGGGACTGGGGAGGGGGCAAAGGGGTGCTGGGAGCTCCCTGACTGATGTTCCCTAAAGGCTAATGGGGAATAGAGCATAACTAAAGCCTCCATCCTCTCCTCCCTGGGAAATCCAAATTCCTTTAGGAGCTTGGGGATGGGGTCCGGGAATCTGTTTATTCAAGTTCTTTTTTCTCCCCACACCCAGATGATTCTGATTCATAACCAAGGTCAGTAACACTATTCTAGTCCCTTTCCTTCTTGTAGAGAGGTGGAACTTAAGGCTCAGAGAGGAAAAGGGGCTTGCCCAAGGTCACACAGCCACTTAGCAGCAGGATGAGATTACACTCCTGGGTTCCTGACTCCAGCACACCCTCAGGCACCCTGACCCAGGAGGCCTGGGCTTCTCACACTTATCTCCTTGGAGTGGGGAGGAGAAGGGGTTGGCACAGGTCTATCCACACTTTTATTCTCCCACCCTTGGATAGGTCTGTGCTTCAGCAGTAGGCTGCAGGAAGCCAAGAAGCCTCCCCAGCAGCTTGACTGCCACCTGCCCTGGGGCTCAGGGCATTGTAGAAGCTGCTAGCCCATCCTACAAACACACCCTCATTGGCCTTCTAAATAGCTGGTACATCCATCACCACTGACAGACCTGGGCTGGAAACCGGATTTGCTCCCCAGTCTCGATAGCCAATGGGGCCAAGTCCCCAGTAGGTTGGGGAAATTCAGATCTTTTCTGTCCTCACCTGGAGGCACTGAGTACCACTGGCCTGAGTGGGCTAGGCCTACCTGCAGTGGACAGTACCTAAAAGATATTTAGGGAGTTAGTGCTTGGGAAACTTGGCTCACCTCAAGACTGGTGGGGCCTCTCTAGGCCCAGGGAGTCCCTATAAGTCTGGCAAGCACCCGAAAATACAGGGGTGAGTGTGACAAAAGATGACTCTGGATGGGAGGGCAAAAGAACTCTGGTGACTGCCCTGGCTGGTTGCTGCTTTCCAATAAACGTTCCTTTAACTTCCTGAACACAAACTGCTGTAGACCAAACTGACATCAGGGGATCAGCTACCCTGGCTTTCACTGTTTTCCATAGCCCCTCACCAAAGTCATTATACTGTAATCTCCATGTTGGAAGGACCCCTGGGGCTTATGTGTCATATCCAGCGTTCTTCAGCTCTGCCCCCAATATCTGTGACAAGAGGTGGGTCAGCCTCTGAATGAAAGAAAAGCTATAGTTCTGGAGAATCACTGCCTCCCAAGGCAGACCATTCCATTTCCTGCCAGGGGAATGTCATTTATTCATTTGCTGTCAGATATTTATTTAGCACCTACTAATTGCCAGTCAGTGGGTCTTAGAGGACTTCTTAGTCTCATGGGGCAACAGCTAATTACAATTCAACAATCTAACTCAGAAAATATTTAATGTATAGATAGTAGCTCAGGCCATGGGGGGAGTGAACAATTTTAATACAGGTTACAGAGGGAGCAGAAAGCTGGGCATTCCATCCAGTTGAGGGGGTTTAGTGAGACTCCAGGGGTGATGTCCAAATTGAGAGCTGAAGAATGACTGGAAATTGACTGGGCTAAGAGTAGGGGAAGGGCAGACCAGGCAGAGAGACCAGGGGGGGCGAATATGGGGGGAGAGAGACAAGTGAGAAAGGTTAACAAATCTCAAGGACTTGGCATTCTTGGAGAAGAGTGATTCAGCTGGGGTGGGGAGCAGCAGGTCAGGTTCTGGAAGTGGGGAGCAGTGAGGAGAGGCTGGAGAGGGAAACAGGGGCTGAGCTCTGAAAGGACTTCTAAGTCATGCCAGGGGGGTTAGAGTTATCCCCAGGGTGGCAGGAACTAGACCCTAGGCCTTAAACTGGGAGTGATGCAAAAGTTCTTCCTCATGTCAAGCCCACATCTGCTTCCTTGGGACTGCTCTGCCCCGTGGGCGCACTGTACAGGCCCAACCCAGCTTCCCATTAGAATCCTGATGTGGGTCGGCCTCCTGGGGCCTCCGCACAAGTGATCTGTCTGGACTCCAAGGGTCATTGTCTCTTCCCAGGCACACACAGACACCCAGCTCCCTGAGGCTGTGGCTGGGAGACTGACAAGAACGAGGCTGGTGCCAGAAAAAACCTTCTTGGACAGAGTTTCTCAAAGTGTGGTCTGAGGATTATTTGTATCTGAATCACCAGAAAGTTTTTTTTTGTTTTGTTTGTGTTTTGTCTTTTTAAATGCAGATTCCTAGACTAACTTTGACCTACTCCATTATATTCTCTAGGGGCAGGGTCCAGGTATCCCATTTTAAAGAGTAACTCAAGGGTTTCTTCAGCCCAAGAAAACTTGAAAAACAGAGTCATCTGCCAATTAAGTGTCACCCTTCCCTCTCCAGGCTCTAAAATAGCTTCTTGTCCCCTTCTCACAAGCTTCCTCTGGGCTGCCCTAGGTGGAGGGTCACCTGGAAAAGCATACTTGGGGAAGGGGGAAGGGCACACACTCCTGACACCATAGCTCATCTCTCTCCTCACCTGGGCTATGTCCTCTACTTAGATAAACTTAGGATGGCCTTAGGGGCAGCCCGGAGCCCAGCTGCAGGAACAGCTGCCTGTGGACATTAGTGAGCTTCCCCTCCCTTCTCTGACACTAACACTGGGCCTCCCAGAGGCCTGGGGAGGAGCAGATGGGGGAACCTTCTGGTTGGGTTTTGAGCTCTTCTTTGAGCCTGCCACCAGACTTTCTAAGCTGTCCTGGAGAAGAGGCTGCAGAGAAGTGGAAATCTCATGTACTTCCTGGAAATTCCAGTTGCAGGACGTGCACAGGGGCTTGGCTGCCTTTTTGGGACCTGGTTTTAGTGGCCTCAGTGTCTGACTGTTGACTTAGCCAGCTTCCCACAAAGTCCTCTGGGGTTCCTGCTCTGTGCCAAGCCCTTTGGGGACCTGGGCATCTTGTGGGGGCCTTGCCCTGGAGGGGCTGACTCTCCCGTCTCTAGCAGGAGAGACCTTCCCACCCAGGGAACAGAGGGAGGTGGTTTGAACAGAGCTGTCTGAGAAGCCAAAATGATATGTTGCTATGGAAACATTGGGAACTGAGCCCAGCAGGGGAGGGTCAGAGAATATTTCACAGAGGGGGAGTGAGACTGAGTTGGGTCTTAAAGGAAGACCGGGAGTTTTCTGGGTAAACAAGATAGGGACAAGAGAGGGGGTCATGACCAGATAGGGGGAAGGAACCACACTTGGATGCTTTGTTAGGCTCTCCTGAGGAGTGTGGATAACGGGAAGTCATTCACTCATTTGGTTCGAGGACTACAGGTACGGATGTGTGTATATGTGTGTGTGTGTATGCGTGTGTGATTTAAGATTTAGAAACTATGTGGAAAGTCTAGTGGTTGGGTGACCAGATAGCAGGGTTTTGCTGTAGTACTGGGAAGGGAAGTCTGGGCTATACCCCCTGCTTAGTTCGGCTGAGTAGGAAAGGCCCTGGGCTGGAGTCCCATCTCGGCCATCAACTACCTGGGCAATCTTCAGCAAGTCAACAGACCTCAATGGGCCCTAGCTGCCTCATCTATAAGTGTTTACAGAGCTCCTTTTATGTGCCAGGTTCTGTGATAAGCACTGGGATAGAACAGTGAAGGAGGCAACACTTCCTTCCCTCATGGTTTTAAAAGTTGAGTGGAGGGTAGAGACAAATAGGCAATTATAGAACAATGTGTCTTGGTGCGGCGAAGTACAGGGGCTTTGGGACCTGAGACAAAGGACATTTAAGCTGTCCTCTCTTCTGCCGCTTGCATATTCTCTTGTAGTAATGGTGGACTACTATGTTTTTATATAACCTTTTGGGTTCATCCCTTTTGTGGGGAGTAAGACATTCTCTGAAAGGAATGGATTTCCCAGTGTCTGTCATCCTGGGACAAAGAGTATCTGAGGTCAGGAAATGTGGATTTGTTATGCAGTCTTGGATAGAGTTTAGAAGGCATATCTCTTTCTGCTTCTCTCCCTTGGGCCTGAACCCTGAGAATCTCAGTGGGCCTGAGTGTCCAAGAAGCCCCTGCCTCAGCAAAGCAGGATCCTAGCAGGGCAGGAAGCCAGGGGCCAAGGTTGGGCAAGGTGATAGCTCCACAACTGGGTGGCACTCCACTTTTACGTCCTCCTGAATAATTCCTTTTGGCCCTTCCTGAGCTTCTTGCTAAGTTTTGTCAATCAGCCTGGTTTCTCAGCTGTGCTCTGGAAAGTTAAGTGAAGGTGCCCATGTTTGGACCCAAGTGCTGAAGGGGAAAGCAGTGTCCTCTGATTCCAGCTTTGTGAATGCAGCTGTGATTTAGGGGCATTCCCAAGGGAAAGGTGGCTTTTGAAGAAGGGAAGAGTAGGAATTCTTTTATACTTTTTAAATTTTAATTTTTAAATTTTATTTCTCCATACCACCCCCCTCCCAGTTGTTTGTGCTCACTGTCTGCTCTCTGTGTCTGTTCATCTTCTTTTTTTTTTGGAGGCAACTGGGAACCAAACCCAGGACCATCTCATGTGAGAGGGAGGCGCCTAATCTCTGCTACTGCTTGTTGTGTCTCTCATTGTATCTCTTCATTGCATCATCTCATTGATCATCTTGTTGCATCAGCTCACTGAGCCATTCTGTCACATCAGCCCATCGTGTCATCTCACTGTCTTGCTTGTCTTCTTTAGGAGGCACTGGGGACTGAACCAGGACCTCCCATGTGGGAGGCAAGCGCCCAACTGCTTGAGCCACATTCGCTTCCCAAGAGTAGGAATTTTAAGGCCAACTCCCTCACTTTCCCTCTCCTGCTCTTCTTAGAAAATCTTTTTGTTATTTTATTTGGGATGCTGGGAGATTGTAGGTTTCCAAATTGGAAAGAGTTAAGATGAAAAAGGAGTGATCTATTTAACAGGAGTTGAGATTCTCAATGCACATTAGCATATTAGGTTCTGAAGATAAATAAACCCCTTTATGCAAATAAGCCCCTTTAACTATGTTTACTCCTGTGTTCTGCAAACTTATTTAACCATGGAACTCTTTTCTGTTTGACAATACGGTTTTCAGTTTTTATTATCTACTGCTGTGTAACATGCTACCCCAAACCTAGTGACTTAAAACAGCAATTAAAAAATTACCTCTCGGGAAGCGGCTGTGGCTCAATCAGTAGGGCTCCCGTTTACCATATGGGAGGCCCCGGGGCCTCCTGGTGAAGGCAAGCCCGCCCGCACGGCGTGGTTAGCTGACCCAGCGAGCACAAGCAGCAAGAGGGGGATAAATGAATAAATAAATAAAATCTTAAAAAAAAAAAAAAAAAATTACTTCTCAGAGTTTCTGTGGGTCAGGAATTTGGGAGTGGCTTGGCTGGGATGGTTTTGGCCTGGAGTCTTTCATGAGTCTTCAGTCATTTGAAGGATTGATGGCTTATTTAGGTGGCTGGCAAGTTGGTGCTGGTTGTCAGTCTCAGTTCTTCTTTTCATGGGCTTCTCCACAGAGCTGCTTGAGTGTCCTCATGACATGGCAGCTGCTTTCCCCAGAGCAAGCAATCCAAGAAGCCAGGCTGGAAACTTAAACGTAGTTACAGGTCATTCGCTGTCACCTCTGCCAACACTATGGGTCACACAGGCCAGCCCTGATTCAGTGTGGGATTACCAGGAAGTGAGGCTCATATGGGGCCATCTTGGAGGCTGGGTGCCACAAATCCCAATATTCATTCATTCAGCAAATAGTCACTGAATGACTATTCTATGCCAGACACTCTTCTAGACACTGAAGATGCAACAATGAACACAATAGATACGTTCCTGTTCTCACAGAGCTCACATTCTAGTGATGCCTCACTCTACATCTGCTTGAGAAAAGTTGGGAAGTGCTGCTTCACAGAGATGTAGGAGAGTAAGTGAGAAGTGTGAATATAGAATGATAGACGCTAGGATAGGGGAAACTCACAATACCATGGGAGCAGGGGCTCCTGACCTAGGCTTGGTGGGTGGTGAGGGATGTCCTCCTGAAAGACATGGCATGTGGAGTTAATCAAGTAAAGGAGGAGTGGGGAGAAGGAAAGAGTGTTGTGTTGCAGGCAGACAGAACAACATATAAAATGCCCCATGGCTTGATATGGTTGAGGAACTGAAAGAAGTTAAGTATGGCTGGAGCATTTTAGTATGGGGGAGAAGTGGTGAAAGATGAGACCAGATTTGGTGACTGGCTGTGGGAAGTGAGAGAGAGAAGAAGCAGTGATGGTGCCCTTTCTTCTGGTTTGGGCAACCTGTGGGTGGGAAAGAGAGTGGCATTGTCAGTTATAGAGAGTATAGAAGAAGCGAGAAGGGGTGGAGAGGAGGAGTAAGAGAGGGTTCAGTTGGCTGTAAGATGAAGAGCTCAGTTTTGTTCACACTGAATATTAAGTGCCTGTGGGATTGCCAAGAACAGACATTCAACAGGCTCCTGTGTTTAAGCATCTCCAGCCCAGGAAAGAGATCTGTAGGTGTCATATATAGAGAGAGGACGGTCGAAGTCATAGGACCTGAAATCACCCAGAGTCTGTGTTTTGGAGAGTGAGGGGAGGACTTAGGTCATACCCTAAGGAGCAGCCACATTTAAGGGATGGCCAGAGAAAGAAGTTACTGGAAGAGAGGAGAGAGCATCTAGAGAGGTAGGAAAAAAAAACCAGTAGAGCGTGGGTCATGAGACACGAAGGACAAGAGCATGTCAGGAAAGCGGGAGCAGTCAACAACAGAATGCTTATAAGTTTAATAAGAAACGGTGGAACCCCTGGCGGATGGCGCAGCCAGGCGCCTGCCGGCGGCCGCGGACGAAAGTGGCGGAGTCCCGCGGCGCTGGGTGCTCTTGCTCCCGGCCGGGGACTTCGCAGTGGACTCTCTGGTCTCGGTGGCCTCTCAGCATGTTAAGCAGGAAGACTATAGGTCAGCCGACTGTGACCAGTATAAATTGCCAGGAAGTCCTAGGGACTGCAGCCCCGTGTGTGGAACGACATGGCCACTTACCCAGTGAGTGCTCCCCGTGCCTGAAAATAAGGGAAGAAGTTCTTGATATTAAAATAATCCGAAGTGAACCATGCTAATGGAACAGTTTACAGAAAAGATGGACGAGCCATCTTAAAATGAGCATATTAAATGAATTCCAGCTTGTCCATTTTCCCTTTTCCTATACTTTTTTTGCATAAGATTTGTTAACCATTTTCTGACAGGCGGTGTGGAAGAGAGCCATGTATATTAACTAAATCAAAATAAACTTGCCTCTTGGCTTTTTGCCCTTGCCTTAAGCTAGTTTCCCAGAAAGAAAAAGAAAAAAAAAAAAAAAAAAAAGATATGGTGGTTAAGGGTTAAATTAGCAAGTCATTGGAGACTTTGATGAGAACTGCCTGATGAGGATAGAGACTGGTAAGTGACTACCAGGTGAAGGAATTGAGACCTCAAAGAGAAACACTTAAGAAATTTGGTTCTTAGTAACAGTCTCAATGTCCAGCAAATTCTTTGACATGCATTTCCTCCAGGAGGTAGAGCTAAATTTCTCTCCCCTTGAGGGTGGTCTAGACCCAGTGACTTGCTTCCAACAAATGGAGAACAGAAAGAGAGAAATAGTACCTTACAGTAGAGAACCCTGGCAGACACCACCTTAGCCAAGTGATCAAGGTCAACATGATAAGTCATGCTGCTATCACGTGGTCCCTGATGTGATGCAACGAGAAAGGCATCACCTCTGGTGTTCTCCTCACATCCATACCCTCACTTTGTTCATGAGAAAGCACCAGACAAACCCAAGTTGAGGGACATTCTACAAAATACATGACCCTTATTCTTTTTTTTTTTCCTTTTTAATATTTATTTATTTATTTTATTTTATTTTATTTTTTAATATATATTTTTTATTTTACCGGGAGGTCCCGGGGATCAAACCCAGGTCCCTCCATATGGCAGACGGACGCCCAACCATTTGAGCCACATCCATCCCCTAATATTTATTTAATTTATTTATTCCCCTTCCCCATCATTGTTTTGTGCTCGCTGTCTGCTCTCTGTGTGTTCTTCTATGTCTGGTTGTCTTCTCTTTAGGCAGCAACAGGAACTGATCCTGGGACCTTCCGGAGTGGGAGAGAGGTACTCAAACTCTTGCGCCACCTCAGCTCCCTGGTCTGCTGTGTCTCTTACTGTCTCTCCTCTGTGTGTCTTTTTGTTGCATCATCTTGCTGCACCAGCACTCCACGCGGGCCAGCACTCCTCATGGGCCAGCACTCTGCTCGGGCCAGCTCACCATGCAGGCCAGCTTGCCTTTCACCAGGAGGCCCTGGGAATCAAATTCTGGACCTCCTATACGGTAGACGGGAGCCTAGTCGCTTGAGCCACATCCGTTTCTCTGACCACTATTCTTGCAAAGTGTTGAGATTTTAATTTTTGTTATGAGGAAAAACATGAGCATATTGGAATATTGATGGGAAGTAGCCAGCCGGGGAGAGAAATTGAAGCTCCAGCAGATGGAGGAATAATCCTATCTAAGCTTTGTGATTCTGTGACTTTTGGGGACACAACCCCTGTGTCTGAGGTTCTCAGACTGAGGGCCAGGAGAGGGATGTGTGATAGGTATTCCACTTTGGGTGCAGTGTTTTCACTGGATAATAGTTTCTTCCCTCTCCTCTCTGTCCAGGCAGTCAGTCTTTGGGTCTTTGTCCAGGCTGGGAAATCTTCCTTCTCAGTGGGACCTGGCTCAGCTTCAAGTTCTGCTTGACTGGGCCCTTGGGTGGGTAGTTGCCTCCCTTCACCTTCCCTACCCCCTGGGGCAATTCCAGAGGTGACCAGTGCCTGGGTTATCACCCAGGGGTGCTAGGAAGGTGATTGACACCAGGAAGCAGCAGTAACAAGGTGGTGGGTGGGGTGGGCAGGTGGGAGAGTCTGAAACAGAAGAGAATCAGAAAGGTTGGGAAAAGAAATGCCCCTGTTCCTGTGAGGACTTCCCATCCCATATTCTCTCCCATGTTTTCTCCCATGTTTCCCTCTCACAGACTGGTTTTCCCTTCTCAGAATCATCCATCATTCAGCCCTTAATAGCTAGAAATTTGTGATAATTCTATTTTGAGATACTTCCCCTCCACCCGCCCCCGTTTCCCTTGCTGGGTCAGAGACATTGCCTTTAAATCTGAACCTCCTTGTGTGGTGAATACATAGCTGCCATGTTTGCCATTCGTATCCGGGGAGCACTTTCCAGGCTCTAATCCGAGTTCACTGCACTTTTAAACCAAGGCCCGGAGACATCTAATAAGAGCAGCAGCAACAGCAGCAGCAGAAATGGGTAACACTTAGGGACGGTTTGCTACCTCAACAAACCCTCATTCAATCTGATCTTCTCCCACAAACCTGAGAAATCGGACCTATTATCATACACACCTTACAATTGGGGAAACTGAGGTAAAAAGGGCTTAGGCAATGTCTAGGGCCACCCAGCTCACCAGGAAAGAGCTGGGCTTCCAAGGCCCTTAAGTCCTGGTCCAGAGATCTTTTCCATACCAATGCAGGAAATGCCTTATCACATGGGTGAAATCAGATTAAAAGTAAACATCCAGGGCAGCCTGAAGCAGCCAGACATCCCAGAGATTGAACTTCAGACTCTGAGTCAAAAGCCCAGGGATTTATGCCCCTGTTTGGATGTTGATCACTTCTTAAGAAGTGTTTTAGTCTGCTGGGCTGCTGAAAGTAATATACCAGATATGGGTTAACTTTTACAATGGGGATTTATTAACTTACAAGCTTATGGTTTTAAGGCCATGAAAATTTCCAAATCAAGGCATCATCAGGCGATGCTTTTTCCCTGAAGACTGGCTGCTGGAGATCCTGGACTCCTCTGTCACATGGCAAGGCACATTGTGGCATCTGCTTGTCTCTCTCTTCTTTTTCGGGTTTCCTTGCTTTCAGCTTCTTGCTTCTGTGGCTTTCTCTTTCTCTCTCTGTATTCATCCTGTTTATAAAGGACTCCAGTAAGAGGATTAAGACCTACCCTGGGCTATGCCTTACTGAAGTAACCTAATCAAAAGGTCTCACCTACAATAGGTTCACACCCACAGGAATGGAATAGCTTTAATAACATGATTTTCTGGGGTCCATCCAGCTTCAAACTATCACAAGAAGTAAAATGAGGGAGTTGAACTAGTCCAAACTGCCTAAGATCTCTTCCAATTCTAACAACCTAGGAGTTTAGGTCATGATAAGACAGCATGCAGAGGGGGCCTGCAAAAAGAGACCCTCCCACTTAGGGCTGCCAGATAAAATACAGGCTATCCAGGTTAGCTCTCACCTTAACGGGTGGGGTGGCAAAAGGGGGATATGGGCTGGGCATAGGTAGAGATGAGGGACCACTGGGTCCCTTTCCCCACTCCATTCTTTAAGTTCTTTACGGATGATACTCAGCTTCAGAGAGACTTTTTGGCTCCTTGTCTTCCCTGGTGGCAAAGGACAGAGGAAGAGAGAGGACCAAGGCCTTGGCCTGCCCTGGTGATAGGTCCGTACCCTTGGCTTTGGAGATGAAGCCATGACACTTAGATTCAAGCAGATGTTGTAACACTTTATTGTCCCTAATGTGAGTGATGAAATAGTACAGGAAAGGTTTTTCCAAGGCAGAGATCGGTTTCGATTTCATTTTGGGTTGCTTTTGCATTATTTTCTCCACCCTGAAAGTTACCATTCTCTTCTTAACTTACCCCTCCACTGGCTACTGATCATAGTCTTGGCTGGTTTTTGAGTCTTCCAATTTGTGGTGGATCTGGCTACACTCCATTTTCTGCCTCCTTCAAGACTCCCCATTATTTTTTTGAGGTTGTGTCTGGTTGGGATGATCTTCATTTTTTCTCCTTAGATGTAACAGTCACTGAAATTCTTGCTGGCTTAATTGTTTATTAGCTATCCAGAATTCCATTCTGTTATTCAGTTTGCACTATTAACTCATCAGTAAACAAATTTTCTTTTTATAAGGATTATAGTAACTGCAGGGGAAAGTGTGGCCTCTGTTGGGATTAAAAAGGCATTAAAAAAAAAAAAAAAGGCATATAAGGAGGAGTGGATGTAGCTCAAGTGATTGAGCACCTGCTTCCCAGGTACGAAGTCCTGGGTTCAATCCCCAGTATCTTCTAAAAAAAAATAAAGGCATATAAGATGAATCCCTATCCTCAAGGACACTGCAGTTGTGATCGAGAGTTTGTCATATAGCCACATTAATTTGTTTACAAAGGATTTATTAATTATTAAGTACTGGGCAATGGTAGGCACTGAGGATTCTAAGACCAATATGATATGATTCCCATCCTCGAAGGGTTCACAGTTTAGGGATCACTGACTGGTGACTTGATGTGTTTTGTTTGGTTTGCATGGTATTTTAACAATTTCTGTCTGTTATCTATTGTTTCATAACAAACTGCTCCAAAACTTAATGGCTTCACATAACAGCGATTTACTTTTTTTCATGGTTCTATGGTTTGCCCTAGAGGTTTTCCTGGTGTTCTCATCTGGGTGCACTCAAGTAGTTGTGTACAGAGTGGCTCAGCTGGTTGGTCCTAGATAGCCTCACTCCCACGTCTGAGGTCTTGGCTGCCATGACTGGGCTGGCTGTGCTTCTCTCCCACCATGTGGTCTCTCTTCAGGTGTTGACTTCCCCTCCTTTAGGGTATACTGGGCTCCTTTACCTGAAGGCAGAAGCATTCCAAGAGGGTGAAAGCCAAAGCTGTAAGGCCTATTGAGGTCTTGGCTCAGATGTTGCAAACAGTCATTCTCACCACATTCTATCAGTCAATGCAAGTCATGGGCCAGGCCAAATGCAGGGTGTGAAGGAGGACACTCCACCTCTTGATGGAACTGGTGACAATGTGACACAGCAAAGGGTGTGCATAAAGGGATGGGAGGAATCTGCGGCCAGGTTTTGCAGTCTAACATGGTTACCAACATTAAAAACAAATTAGATTTCACATGAACATTGGGTTACCTATTTTTTTTAAAGATTTATTTTATTCATTTATCCCCACCCTCGTTGTTCTGCAGTCACTGTCTGCTCTTTGTGTCCATTTGTTGTGTGCTCTCTGTGTCTGCTCATCTTCTCTTTGGGAGGCACTGGGAACTGAACCCAGGACCTCCTATGTGGAAGAGAGGCGCTCAATCACCTGAGCCACCTCATCTCCCTGGTTTGTTGTGTTTCTCATTGTCTTTCCTCTTTGTGTCTCTTTTTTGTTGTGTCATCTTGTTGCATCAGCTCACCATGCCTGCCTGCCGTGCCAGCTCGCCTTCTGCAGGAGGCACCGGGAACCGAACCTGGGGCATCCCATATGATAGGCAGAAACCCAACTGATTGAGCCACATCTGCTTCCCTATTTTTTTTTTTTAATTGAAAAAAAAAATGGGGAGATTTGCAGCAAGCTTCTGGAGCTGAGTAGCTGCTGGCCCCTTTATACTAGGCATTCCATCTCCAGCTCATCAGCGTCCTCACCACTCTCTTTTGCATATACCTGACTTACCTAGCTAATTATATCTCCTGCCTGGCCCCTGTTTGTGACTGCCATCCTCTAGAATTGTAGATGACAGTCATGGAGGATAGTATGTGTCCTACAGATCACACAATGACTTACCACCATGGGGTGATCCAAGGCATTATAAAGTGGGATCATGTTATTTGTTACACAAAATAATTTAAAGGTTGAATTTAGTGAATGATTCTTCTCGATGAAACAGAGCATCTTCAAGTGTATGCCTATAATAATGCCACCTTTCTTTTTTTAAAAAAGCAGTTTTATTGAGATATATTCATACACCATACAATCCATCCAAAGTGTACAATAAATGGCTTTTAGTATAATCACAGTGTTATGCATTCATCACCACAAAAAATTTTAGGACAATTTCATTACTCCAAAAAGAAAAACTCCACACCCCTTAGCAGTCATTTCTCAATCTTCCTATCCTTCCCCAACCCTACATAACCACTAATCTAATTCCATCTTTATAAACTAGTTTATATTTACAGTCTAATAGACTTTCCTGAGTGAGATTATGATAGAATTACTGCTAGGGATTCTGCTCAACTGTAGTCATGCTCAGAGAGTGCATCTGGCATATGAACTCTCCTAGGGGTGGGGGTGTTAGGAAGGCAGAGTTTGGGCACAGCCAGTAAAGACAGTGAGTGCTACCTGGTCAGAGAAGAGGTTGGAATGACCAAAAAGTGAGGCCTTGAACTGCAGATAGTGTTTAGATGGGTAGAGAGCAGGTAAAAGAACAGCACGGAGAGAAGTTCAGAGATTTCATGACATAGTGGGGCAAATAAATGATCAGTATGATCGGAATGTTGTTGCCGGGGGCGGGCGGGCGGCTGCCCAGAATGTGCAGGGACGGCTTCAGACGCCAGGCCGAGAGATTTGATGTGGTCTGGTAAGACTGTAGACCGTGTAGAGCACATGGTGTTCAAATCACACCAACTGATTTGATGCTTTGTACTTTGGACTTCCTTTATACTTTTTTAAAGGGATAATAATAATAATAAAAACACTAAGGGCTAATGATTATCAAGTACTGACTCTGCACTCTAGCAAGCACTTTATACGCTTCATCTCATTTAATGCCCCCCCACTTCCCCTCCTCCCTGACTTAGATAGTGTTCTCAGCTCCTTTCTAAAGACTAGGAAGTTGAAATTCTTAGAAATAGGATGTAGTCTCTGGGTTACAGATATCAGAGACTATGCTTCTAACCACTATACTCAACTGCCATCACCAAATGGATTCCATGGGTAATAATATTTGAAAACCACTGCTGATGAGTTACGGAAAATGTTTGAAGATGCTCATACCACAGAGAAAGTGGTGTTCTTCAATTAGTGGGGGAACAATTTAATTACTCCAAAATGAAAAACCCCACACCCCTTAGTAGTCACCTCTCAATCCCTCTATCCTTCCCCAGCCTTACATAACCACAAATCTAATTCCATCTTTGTAAATTCATTTATATTTACATTTTATATAAATGGAACCATACAATATGTAGTACTTTGTGTCTGGTTAATTTTACTTAGCTTTTCTCTCTTTTTTTTTTTTTTCCTGATATCTTGTAACATTAACATACATTTGCTCAGTTTCAAAGAAAATCAGTCTTATATATGCAATCTTACCCATATTCATATTTCACATGGAGGTTTACTATGCTAAACTGTCCCATGTCACATTTTTTAGCTTTCCTTCTAGTAATATGCATGGCCTTAGAGTTTCCCTTTCAACCACTGTCATACCCATATAATAACTCTGCTAGTTAAAAAACTCTATATTGTGTTTTCAACTTTTCTATTCATTTCCAAAGATTTGCAAACAATGTTTTTACCAATTCTGCACAGGTTAACCCTCAGCTTTCCATTCTCTAACCTCATTCTATTTTCTGGAGACCCATATTTTAGTTATCAACTCCATGAGTTTACACAATATATTTAGTTCATAATAGTGCAATCAAACAGTATTTGTCCTTTTGTGTCTGGCTTGCTTCAATCAACATAATGTCCTCAAGTTCATCCATGTTGTCATATGCTTCACGACTTCATTTCTTCTTACAGCTGCATAATATTCCATTGTGTGTATACACCACAGTTTGTTCATCCATTCATCAGTTGATGTACACCTGGGTTGTTTCCATCTTTTGGCAATCTTGAATAATGCCACTATGAACATTGGTGTGCAGATGTCTGTTTGTGTCACTGCTCTCAGTTCTTCTGGGTATATACTTAGTGATATTTCTGGGTCACATGGAAAATCTATTTTCAACTTCCTTAGGAAGTGCCAAACAGTCCTTCATGGTGGCTGTACCATTCTACATTCCTACCAACAGTGAATAAATGCTCCTATCTCTCCACATCCTCTCCAACATTTGTAGTTTTGTCTTTTTAATAGTGGACATTCTAATAAGTATGAAATGGTATCTCATTGTAGCTTTGATTTGCATTTCCCTAATCACTAGTGATGTTGAACATTTTTTCATGTGTCTTTTCACCATTTGTATTTCTTCTTTGGACAGATGTCTATTCAAGCCTTTTCCCCCCTTTTAAATTGGGTGTTTTTTCTTTTTATTGTTGAGTTGTAGCATCTCTATATATCATGAATATTAAACTCTTATTAGATATGTGATTTCCAAATTAGATATTTTCTCCCATTAAGTCAGCTGCCTTTTCACCCTTCTGGCAAAATCCTTTGAGGTGCAAAAGTGTGTAATTTTGAGGAGGTCCCATTAGATATATTTTTTCTTTCATTGCTCATGCTTTGGGTGTAGGATCTAAGAAACTACCACCTACCACACAATTTTGAAGATGTTTCCCTACTTTTTCTTCTAGTAGTTTTATGATCCTGGCTTTTAGGTCTTTGATCCATTTTGAGTTGATTCTTGTGTAAGGAGTGAGATAGGGGTCCTCTTTCATTCTTTTGATTATGGATATCCAGTTCTCCCAGCACCATTTGACTGTTTTGTCCTAGTAACCTGGACTTGGTAGGTTTGTCAAAGAACAGTTAGCTGTAGAGGTGAGGGTTTATTTATGGGTTCTCAATTGTATTCCAGTGATCGATGTGTCTATCTATATGTCAATACCATGCCATTTTTGACCACTGTAGTTTTGTAATATGTTTCAAGGTCAGGCAGTGAAAGTCCTCCCATATCACTCTTCTTTTTTTAGGATATTTTTGGCTTTTGGGTGCACTTTCCCTTCCAAATAAATTTGGCAATTGCCTTTTCTATTTCTGTAAAGTAGGCTATTGGAATTTTGATTGGTATTGCATTGAATCTATAGATCAGTTTAGGTAGGATTGACATCTTCATGATATTTAGTCTTCCAATCCAACATGGAATGTCTTTCTATTTGTTTAGGTCTTTGATTTCTTTTAGCATTGTTTTTGTAGTTTTCTGAATATAGGTCCTGTACTCCTTTGGTTAAACTGATTCCTAGGTATTTGAGTCTTTTTGTTGCTATTGCAAAAGGAATTTTTTTTTCCTGATTTCCTCCTCAGATTGTTCAGTGCTAGTGTATAGAAACATTACTGATTTTTGCATGTTGATCTTGTATCCTGCTACTTTGCAGAACTCATTTATTAGCTCAATTAGCTTTGTTGTAGACATTTCAGAATTTTCTAAATATAGGATCATGTCATTTGTGAATAGTGAGAGTTTTACCTCCTCTTTTTCTATATGGATATCTTTTATTTTATTTTTTTCTTGCCTAATTGCTCTAGGTAGAACTTTTAGTACAATGTTGAATAACAATGGTAACAGTGAGCATCCTTGTCTTATTCCCAATCTTAGAGGAAAAACTTTCAACCTTCCCCCACTGAGTACAATTTTGGCTGTGGGTATTTCGTATATGTCCTTTATCATACTGAGGAATTTTCCTTCTATTCTTATCTCTCCAAATGTTTTTTATCAGGAAAGGATGCTGGATTTTGTTGAATGCCTTTTCTGCATTGATCGAGATGATCATGTGTTTTTTTCCCTTCAATTTGTTAATGTAGTGTATTACATTGGTGGATTTTCTTATGTTGAACCACCCTTGCATACTAGGAATAAATTCCACTTCGTCATGATGTATAGTTCTTTTGTTATTCTGTTGGATTCTATGCAACTATTTTGTTAAGAATTTTTGCATCTATGTTCATTAGAGAGATTGCTCTCTAGTTTTCTTTTTTTGAAGTATATTTACCTGGCTTTGGTATTAGGGTGATGTTGGCTTCATAGAATGTGTTAGGTAATTTTCCCTACTCTTCAATTTTTTTGGAAGAGTTTAAACAGGATTGGTGTTAATTCTTCTTGAAATGCTGGTAGAATTCATCTGGGAAGCTATCTGTCCCGGACTTTTCTTTTTTGGGAGATTTTTGATGACTGTTTCAATCTCTTAAATGTGATTGGTTTGTTGTGCTCTTGTATATCTTGTAGAAGCAAAGGAGGGTGTTTGTGTGTTTCTAGGAATTTGTCCATTTCATCTAGGTTGTCTAATTTGTTGGCATACAGTTTCTCATAATATCCTCTTATGATCCTTTTTATTTCTATGGGGTCAGTAACTTCCCTCCTTGATTTCTGATTTTATTTATTTGCATCTTCTCTCTCTCTTGCTCTCTTTTTCTTTGTTAGTCTAGCTAAGGGTTTGTCAATTTTATTGATCTCAAAGAACTAGCTCTTGGTTTTGTTGATTTTCTCTATTTTTTTTCTCAGTTTTATTTATTTTTGCTCAAATCTTTATTATTTCTTTCATTCTGCTTGCTTTGTGAATGATTTGCTGTTCTTTTTCTAGTTTCTCCAGTTGTTCAGTTAGATCTTCGATTTTAGCTTTTTTTTTTTCTTTTTGCATATAGGCATTTAGGGCTATAAATTTCCCTCTCAGCTCTGCATTCACTGTATCCCATAAGTTTGATGAGTTGTTTTCTAATTTTCATTCATCTTAATATACTTTCTAATTTCTCTTACAATTTCTTCTTTGACCTACTGATTGTTTAAGAGTATATTGTTTAGCCTCCACACATTTGCGAATTTTCCCCTTCCCATCTATTATGATTTCCAGTTTCATTCCATTATGATCTGAGAAGGTACTTTGTATAATTGCAATCTTTTTATATTTATTGAGACCTGCCTTGTGACCCAACATGTGGTCTATCTTGGAGAAAGATCCATGGGTACTTGAGAAAAATGTATAATCCTCTGAGTTTGGGTGCTACATTCTGTATATGTCTACTAGGTCTAGCTTGTTTATAATATTGCTCAAGTTCTCTGTTTCCTTGTTGATCTTTCTAGTTGTTCTATCTAATGATGTGAGTGGTATGTTGAAGTCACCAACAATTATTGCAAAGATGTCTATTTCTCCCTTCAGTTTTGCTAGAGTTTGCCTCATGTATTTTGGGGCACCTTGGTTAGGTGCATAGATATTTATGAGTGTATTTCTTCCTGGTGGATTGTCCCTTTTATTAATGGCCTTCTGTATCTCATAACTTTTTTGCATTTAAAGTTTGTTTTGTCTGATATTAGTATAGCTACCCCTGCTCTTTTTTGGTTACTGCTTGCATGGAGTATCTTTTTCCATTCTTTTACTTTCAGCCAGTTTGTATCCCTTGATCTAAGGTGAGTCTCTTGTAGGCAGCATATGGATGGCTCATGTTTTTTTTTTTTTTTTTTTTTTAATCCATTGTCAGCCTATATCTTTTGATTGGTGAGTTTAATCCATTCACATTCAATGATACTACTGTAAATGCATTATTTACTTCCACCCTTTTATTCTTTGGTTTTCATATGTGGTATCTTATTTTCATCTGTCTTTTTACTCTTTTGGTTATCCTTTCTGCTATTCTTTCTTCTTTACTCTCCCCCAAGCTTCTCTCTCCTGTCTTCCCCCCCCCCCTCAGGCTATAAGGCTCCCTTTAATACTTTCTACAAAGTCGGATTCTTTTTAATGAATTTTCTTAGCTTCTGTTTATTTGTGACTATTTTAAACTCACCTTCATATTTGAAGGACAATTTTGCCAAATAAAGACTTCTTGGCCAGAAATTTTTCTCTTTCAGTATCTGAATTATGTTATACCATTGTCTTCTTGCCTCCATGGCTTCTGATGAGAAATCTGCACTAAGTCTTACTGGGAGTCCCCTGTATGTGATGGTTTGCTTCTCCCTTGCTTCTCTCTGAATTCTCTTTATCTTTGATGTTTGACACTCTGAGTAGTATGTGATTTGGAGTAGGTCTATTTGGATTTATTCTGATTAGGGTATGCTGGACTTCTTGGACATATAAACTCATTTCTTTCATGAGAGTAGGGACATTTTCAGCATTTATTCCCTCTAATATTCTTTCTTCCCCTTTACCCTCCTCTTCTCCTTCTGGAACTCCTATGACACGTATGTTGTTGTGCTTCATGTTATTGCTCAACTCCCTGAGCTCCTGCTCAATTTTTTCCATCCTTTTCTCTCTCTTCAATTTCAGATGTTCTGTCTTCTGCATGACTTATTTTTTCTTCTATCATTTCAAGTCTGCTGTTGTATGCCTCTAATGTGTTTTTTTATCTCATCTATTGTGTCTTTCATTCCCATAAGCTCTGTTATTTTTTTATTCAGTTTTTCAAATTCTTCTTTGTGCTTGCTCAGTGTCTTCTTCATCTTTTTTTTTTTTTGAAGGTTTATTAACATCGTGTCATCATCGCCCCCCCCTACACTTGCTGTTTGTGTCCATTCGCTGAGTGATCTTCTGTGTCTGTTTCTTGCCTTCTCTTCTCATTTTTCTTCTCCAGGCTTCACCAGGATTCGATCCTAAGGACCTCCGATGTGGGAGAGAGGCATGCTGTCACTTGTGCCACCTCAGTTCCTGATTTCTGGTGCGTCTCATCTTGACTCTCCCTGCATCTCTCTTTTGTTGTGTCATCATCTTGCTGCATGGTTCATTGCCCGGGCCTGAGTTGCCTGCTCGCCTTTTTACCAGGAGGTCCCAATCACTTGAGCCATATCTGCTTCCCATCTCAGTGTCTTCTTGATGTCCTTTATCTCTTTATTTATTTATTTTTTAAAAATTTTTTATTTTACCGGGAGGTCTCGGGGATCGAACCCAGGTCCCTCCATATGGGAGACGGACACCCAACCAGTTGAGCCACATCCGCCTCCTTTATCTCTTTAGTCTTGGTATCTTTCAACTCATTAATTTGATTTTGGAAATTTGTATGAATCTTGTTGATTAGTTGTCTCAAATCCTGTGTCACATCTGGAGATTTGATATCTTCCTTTGCTGGGGCCATTTCTTCTGTTTTATCAGTATGGCTTGTAATTTTTTCCCTTGATATCTATCTAGGCATCTGAATATGACGGTCAGTTTAGTCTGATGCTCAATTTTTCTCTCTCTTTCATAGGGATTTAGTGGCAGGAGGCTGTGTGTTACTGTTGTTCTTTCATTCTTGGTTCAACCCATCCTAGGTCTTTAAGCTTGTCCCTGTTAGTTGCTCAAATGTGGGCCATGGCCTCAGTAATGGATTGCAGGCCTGCTTCCAAGGTCCTTGGGGTGGGAGGCTGTAAAGACCAGTAAAAGCCTCTCTTATTTACTTTTAGTTTCTTCTCATGTATTTGCTTGGTCGACCAGCAGATGGTGCTCTTCAGAAGCCTTCACAGTGTATTTGTTGCAACACTGACTGCAACAACGTGACAAAGGATCCTGCCTCAAGGCTTGGAAACTCACAATTCAAACTTTCTCAGAGGCTGTTCTCTAACCTTTGCTAGCAGCCCCCTCCTTTTCCCAGGTAGGAAATAATGCCATTCCCCTCTGCATCCTCAACAATCAGTCTTGGTCAGTAGGGAGGGTGATTGAGAGGGTCAGATCTCTTTAGTCCCAGGCCAGCCTCCAGGGCAAACAATGGTGCAGCCCACCCAGCCTGGAAGGGCTCGTGGGACACAGCAGACCAAATTAGTTGGCCAAAAGCCAAATCAGCTTCAGGCTGCATCCTTCTCTTTCCCATTTCTTGGGGAAGTGGACCTTTGCCACCTCCTGTACCTGTAACTGCCAGCCAAAGGCTGCAGAATTCAAAGCTGTCTGAATGTAGGTGGGGTGAAGGGTGCTGGCAGCTGCAGCTGCAGCTTCTAGTCATTGTCTCTCCATTGAGATTCTTTTCCTGTGCCCCTCTCTCTTCTGGGTGGTGGCCAGCCTTCCCCTGGTGTCCTAAACCCTAAAACATTTTTTTCCCAGGCTGTTTCTGCCTGTTCTCTAGCTATTTTTCTGGGAGAGAAGTGAGTCCTGTGTCTCTCTAATCCGCCATCTTCTCTGAAGTCCCTTATATGTTAATTTTTTTTTTTTTAAAGATTTTATTTATTTATTCATTTATCCCCCCCTTGCTGCTTGTGCTCGCTGGGTCAGCTAACCATGCCGTGAGGGCGGGCTTGCCTTCACCAGGAGGCCCCTGGAACTGAACCCGGGGCCTCCCATATGGTAAACGGGAGCCCTACTGATTGAGCCACAGCCGCTTCCCAGTTAATTTTTAATATAATTGAGAGACAGGGAACAAGCCACATAGGTATGAGAAACTCTGGCTTTTGGGACCAAGTAGGAGAGGCAAAGACCTGTTACCAAATAGACTGTATGTGTTTCTAACTAATAAAAAGTTGTCATTTTGAGGGGAAAAAGGGTTTTTCAGGTACCTGTTCTGTAACCTGGACTCTAAGCCACTGGGAGAAACACCCCTATCAGTGGTTCTTCTTTTATTAATCACAAAAGTTAGAATGGTATTCTGCATCTTGTTTTTAATTTTTTGTACCAAAAATACAGAAATCAAACTAAATTATACATTCAGAAAATCTGAAAAATAGCACAAATTCCCTTAAATCCAGAAAATTAGCATGGCATTTTAAAAATTAATGAACTGCCTGACATGCGGTTTGCATGAGCTGCACCTTTGTGTGACCATCCAGGGAAGTGGCACAGTGGGCAGTAGGAATATTTCTGGAAGCCATTTCTACACAGGGACAGTAAGCAAGGCCTTAACTAGACATGGAAGTTATAGCAAGCCACATAAATATACCCCACTAAACCTACAATTAATATGTATGTCCTACTTTGCTTACCTTTTCCTTAGCCAGATCCCCAAAATATCCATGGCTGCTTCAATGCCATTTGACACAGAGGAAGTGCAACAGAGGGGAAGTTGGGAAAAACAAAGTGGTCTTAACCACTTGCAGTTAAAATATCGTTTGCAAATTTTAAGAAAACCCAGAACAGTGTGAACCCATTACTGGGTACTCATCCAGGGCCTTGCCTGGGGTTCTGTGCAATGACGAGTCCCTGAAGCTTCACCTTCCTGAGCTGCACAGTAAATGTGCCTCTGGGTTGGGTGCTGGGTGGTGGCCTGGGCAACCAGCAGCTGGATAATTCCCTCCAGCCCTCCTTCCCTTGTACTTGGCTTTTTAAAACTCACAATACGTCTTGGAGAGAGCTCCCGATTAGGACAAATAAAGGTGCCTAATTCTACCCCCACTTTTTTTTTTAGATGTTATATTCCATTGAATTAATATACACATTTAGAGTATTTCCAATCTGCTGTAACAAATGATGCTGCTAAGAATATCTTTGCTCATGTATATATATTTTTAAGCACAGGTGAGGATACATTTGTAAAATAAACCCTTAGAAGTATGATTGCTTGGTCACAGAGTATGTCCAGTTAAACTTTTGATAGATTTTATGAATTATTGTCCTTGGAGATTGTGAGACCATGTCAAGTGGGAATGAGAAAGGCCAACACTGAGTGTAATCAAAAGTTGTGATTCTGGCTGCTCTGGATGTGAAAAATGGTATCTTGCTGTAGCTTTAATTTGCATTTCACTTATTAAAGGTGAAGTTGAGCATCTTTTCATATCTTTAAGAATCGTTTACATTTTCTTTTATGGTGGATTTTTTTTGTTTATAGCAATTGTATGTTTTTTCTGCTGCGTTATTAGTTTTTTTCTTACTGATTTGTAAGAGCTGTTTAAATGAAGGAAATTAGCCTGTGACTTAATTGGCAAATATATTTTCCCAGAAAACAAACAAGCGGTTTATTCTCCCATGGAAAAAATTCCATACTGATTTAATTAAATGTATTAAACTACTTTAAAAATGATTTTTGATATAGCAGCATTCTTAGATAGGCCTGCCCCACCCAAATATAATAATAAAATTACCTCCTATGGCTTGAACTAGTACATTTATGATTTCATCTTTTAAAATCTTTGATGCTTTCACAATTTGTTTTGGTGTATGGTGTGAGTGTGGGTATAATTTTATCTCTGGAGGCTGCCCACTATCTTATCTCCACTGATAGAAAGGCTATCTCCAACATATAGTAAATTCCTATGCAGTAGGTCCTATTTTGTAGAGTTTTAGTCTGTTCCATTGAACAGTTTGATGTTCATTCACCAGTTGCTCACAGTAGTTTAATAATATGTTTTAAAATTTGGCAGAGGCTAATTCCCCTTCATTACTTTTCTTTTTGCAAACCATATGAATTTAAATCAACTTGTCTAGCACACCACCCTCCAGTCTATTCTAATTTTTAGTTTTTTATATTTAACTTTTAAAATTTTTATTGGAATTGCATTAAATTTATACATTAGCTTATTAACTGTACATAACATTTTTATTATGCTCTTTCCCTATTCGAGAACATGGTATGCCTTTCCATTTGTTTTTCTTTCTTTACATTTCTCAATAGTAATGTGTGTGGGTATATATTTTAAATATATATATATGTATTTATATTATATATATATATATATTTATTTTTATTTTTTTAATTTTTTTAGGAGGTACCAAGGATTGAACCTGGGTCCTTGTACATAGGAAGCAGGTACTCAACCACTGAACTATACCCACTCCCCAATAGTATTGCATTTAAAAAAATTTTTAAATTTTAATAGTGTATTTTAAAGTTTCTTAATGTTGGTTGTATATTTTTCTTAGTGCATTTATTCTTAGGTGTTTTATATTTCTTATTGCTCTTATCAATGGGTACTTTTCCTGTGTACTATCTTCTGACATATGTTGTTTTCCCTTTTGAAAGCAATTGACTTTCAGTCAACACTTATATTGTACTTACTCTGTGTCAAACAGTTATATATATTAACTCTTCATGGGAAGCGGCTGTGGCTCAATCAGTAGGGCTCCCGTTACCATATGGGAGGCCCTGGGTTCGGTTCCCGGGGACTCCTAGTGAAGGTAAGCCCGCCTGCACAGCGTGGTTAGCTGACCCAGCGAGCACAAGGAGCAAGGGGGGGATAAATGAATAAATAAATAAAATCTTAAAAAAATAATAATAATAACTTCACAACAATCCTAGAAAGTGAGCACTATTTTACAATGAGGAAACTGAGGCTCACAGAGGTTAAGTAACATGTTCAAGGTCACACAGCCAGAAAGTGGCTGACCCAGGGTTTCAGAACTTATTTACCCAAATTCTACACTACACTGAACCGAGTCACCACTTATCTGTAATGATACCATTTGTAGAGGGATCCTTTTGTAATATGCTTTCAGTTGAATGATTCTGTTGGGTTTTCCTCAAGAAAGTAATCATTATTTATAAATACTGATAAATTTTATACTTCTTAATTGATTCCTCTTGCCCAAAAATGATGGCTAGTACCTCCAAAACAATGTTAACTTTTACTGTTCTCTGAGAGTTTCTCATGAGTTCTTATTGCCTCCATGCCCAGTCGGACCTTATGTCTTTTAAGGACAGGATAGTTTATATCTTCTATATTTCCCATCAAGTTTAGCAAAGTGCTGGCTACTCAATAGATGCATGAAAGATCCTTCTAGGTTCTTTGTTTGGTGAACTCTAAGCTCATGGGACGTTAGAGCTTCTAGGAGATCTTAGGATCATGGTCTCGCTCACGAGCCCAGCCTGACCGTGAATTGGTATGCCTGAGGCCACTAAGCCCTCAGACAGTGCACCCATCCAGGTGCCGTTCCCCTCCATCTTCTAGAAACATGAATGGAGCCCTAGGCTCTTGCACTGGAGGAATCTTAGTGATCACCCAGTCCAATGGTGAACAAACCCTTTGTTTTAGACATGTAGCGCTTGGCTCAAATGAAGTGTTGCTCAGAAGATTAAACATATAAGCCTCTGTTGGAGGGTCCCAGAGGTCCTCTGCTTGTCTTCTCCTTCTCTATTGAAGATGGTCATGGAGTAGGTGACAGATCTGGGCTTTGAATACCAGTCTTTGACTCCAAGCCCTGTGTTCTGAATGGGAGTGTGGGGATATTCAAGGCCTACTGCTGACAGAGAGGTAAAAATGTCTAGCAGGTAAAGAGTATGAGAGAAAGAGTAGGAAATTTAGTATAATCTCATTTTCCTCAGCCTCACCAGCCTGTGGGTGTTAATGGAAGAAGGGATGTGTGAATATTCTCTCTGTGCCCTCCAGTTCTCCTCTTCACTCTTCCCTACCCTGCCCTGTGCCCAGGAACCGACACCAGTGGACTGTCTCAACTCAAATTCCTTGCCCTCTGGCTTCTGGTTGGGTTTGGCCAATGCTAGGCACTAGGAGAAACCTGGAAGGTGGGAGAAGTGATATTTACTCTCAGCTTCCTTGAAGCTGGACCACACGTTGTCAGCTGCTACGGATCATTGGTGCCAGTAACTACTTCTTTCCTTTGCCCTTTTGGGCCTATGGGTGTTAACAGCTTCCCACTGACACTAGCCCCAGGGTTCTATACCATCTCTTATTGGTTTTCCTCATCCTTGCCCGCATCTCTGTAAAAGGTCCATTTTTAAAATATTATAAATATTTTAAGTTAAATTTTCAAGCATCAAAGCATAAATGTTAATATTTGATTGTTGGAAAATACACATAACATCTTTTTCCTTGTGTTACCACAAGTATTGGTGTATGGAGACAATGTCACTTGAAACCAAGTCTTCTAGGCACTTAAGTGTTGAAAGAGCTGGAGAATAAACTACAACTTTACTGGCTAGTTATAAGAGATAAACCAAAATTAAATGATTATTCTATTTTCAGCACTGTTGGACCTATTGACTTAAGAAAAATTAGTATCCTTATATACTCATAAAACACTTGAAATTTCAAGATTTTTATTATTTTATTTTATTTTTTAGGAGGTACCAGGGATTGAACTTAGGACCTCATACATGGGAAGCAGGTGCTCAATCACTGAGCTACACCTGCTGCCCAAAGAGAGTTGGTTTTTTCATTCGTTTTTAGGATGAACCAACTGGAAATTGAAGCCAGGACCTCACACATGGAAGCAGGCGCTCAACCACTTAAACTATATCCACTCCCCTCCAGTATTTTTAAAATGGGAAAAATTTCACTAATGACAATTTTTAAGATTTCAGATTCCCTTTAGTCCAGGGTTCTAAACAGTTTTGGTTTTTTTTTTTTTTTTTTTTTTTGTTCCACAGACCCCTTTGCCAGTCAGGTGAAAACCATGGGCCCCTTCTCGGAATATAGTGGCAGATAGTTTTATGACACTCAACATTGAAGGTCAGAAAAACTAAAGATAATAAGTTATTTTTTTCAATTCAAGTTCACGGACCCCCTGAAATCTTTCTACGGGTTAAGACCCCAGGTTAAGAGCTCCTGCTTTAGTCTGTTCACTGAGATATTAAGAACAATGAAATACATTTTCATTTACTTTGTAAAAACCCCATTTTTAAAACTCCCTTCAGTCACCCCTTTTGAGGGCACCATTTGTTTCTGGCAGGGACCTTGACGAGTGTGCAGGAATGACCACTAAACAGTAATCCTGGTGTCCCTGGCTTTTGCCTCTACCTGCTCATTGGGAACAACCATAAGTCCTGATTATTCTGGGTACCTTCTGGAAGCTACTTCTGCTGTGATAGGAGCCCTCCAGGAATGAAAATGGCCCCGGGACTGTGGCAAAGTTGGGGAGAAGGCTGTCCCCCCTGGTTACTCAGACACAAAGGTCCCAGACAGGGCTGCCTGGATCTCAGAGCTCCCCACCCAGAAACGCAGACAGGAGGAGAGCTGGGCTGGGCTGGGAGGCACCTGAGTTGCAGAACCACCACTCCCTTGGCAGCCCAGGTGGTATAAAGGTCTGTTACTCTGTCAAGTTCACAGGGCAGGCCCCTCCTTTACTCAAGATGAGTTTTCTTCTTGGAGGCTTCTCATTTCTCCTGCAAACAGGCTCCTGGCAGGGTGTTGCCAGACGTGCCTGGACATATCTAATTCTACTTAGACTTGAGTTGTGATCCTTCTCTACAGGGTTGAGAAGGTAGATTTGGGCCAGATTGTTGAATGCCTCCAACCCACTCAAACACATTTTTTTTTTCCAAACACATTTTAACTTATTATTGTACACAAGAAATCACTGAACGTATTCACAATGGGAGTGACTTGGGTCAAAAATTGTTGAGATTAGTTTGTTCCCATCTCAGTGCTGGGGAGCAGATACAGATCTGGGAAGGGGGAGTTAACACATATTGGGTCTCTACTCTGAGCCAGGCACTGGGCTACATGCTTTACCTGTATAGTCTGACTTACAGCCTGTGCTATAGGCATTATTATCCCTGTTTTTATGAACTAAAGAAAGGAAGCACAAGAGTTTAAATGCATTGTCTTCTTTGATCCATTTATGAGTACCTGATCCCAAAGCTTGACCTCTTCCCACTCTCCACATGTCCTCTTTGAACATAAGATTAAACCTTCAAGATGGTCCCTGTGCTTGTGGCCTACAAGTTAGTTGGAAGAGGGCAACAAGAGCCAAATATTTACTAAGGGAAAGTGTAGAGAGCAGGGATCCACAGTTCTTACCTTGCTTTGGAGAAACTGAAGCAGAATAGGGCAGTTAGAGGTGGGCAGAGTGGGGAAACAGTTACCTTGCTAGAGACCTAAAGTTCACTCAGGGTTTCTGTTTCAAAGCGTGGGAGAGGAGCAGGGTGGGGGAGACAGACCAGGGCAGAGCAGAAGGCTTTTGAGCTGGAGGTCACACAGATCATCTTTTCCCTTTCTGGATTCCAATCTAGGAAGAAGCAGCAGGGGTGAAATGGGGTGGGGTGAGTCCAGTCCAGACTAGGAGCAGTATGAGCCCATGGCTCTCTTCCTCTCCAGGGAGCCCCTTCCTTGCACAGGGTGCACCTGGCTCCTTGCCTTGTGCACAAACATATGAAAGCCTTGCAGCCCAGATGTTCCAGGGCAGGCTTAATTAAAAACCCTCTGCCCTTTGGCCCCATAAGAACATTTGTGCCTGTCAGACTGTGGTTCTGGGGCTTTGGTTTGGAAAATAAGGTCACTGAGGCCCAGGACCTAGCCCCTGCCCTCCACAGAGCCAGGTTCTGTTCAGGCCACAGGGCTCTATAAGGTGTTCTTTGTGCTGAGGAAGCCTCCAGGGCCCAGGGATTGGAGGCGGCCCCCAAGACCAGGGCTTGGCCCAGACCACTGATGCCAGTCAGCTGGCTGTGGGCCAAGGGTTGAGGGAGACCTCAGTGATCAAGTTGCCAACCAGACCCTCACATCCATCCTAAAATTTCCCCTCACAGCACAACTCAAACTTGCTGCTGAAAAGGGCTTTCAAAAACAACTGGTCTTAAAAATCTTCTGCAGCTCTGCGGGCCCCTCCAGCCCTGGGGGGCTTCAGGAGGGTCTGGGCTGCCTGCCAGCAGCAGCTTGTCCCCAGCCTTCCGTGGGGAGTGGGGAGTGTGGGTCCTGTTACCCTTTCCTTCCTGCTTGGTCTCCAGCCCAGAGTTTCCTCAGGCCTCAGCCTCCCTGGGCTCCCCACCCTACTAGATCTTAACCCTTTCCTCTGAGGGGAGGCGTGGAACATGAGAGGGAAGGAGTGGCTGCGGTCCCGGTTCTCAGAGGGAGCCTGGGAAGTGGGAGAAAGAGGAAAGGGGAGAAAAGCCTGTCCCAAATCTTAAAAAACAAAACAAAACAAAGACAAAACAAAAACAAAAATCAAAAATCCCAAAACGGTCCCTGGAAGCCAAGTCCCTCTTCCCAATCCGAATGCTCTTCCTTCTCCTTCCCCTTCCTTCCAGTTAGGAAATAGGAATGTGGAAGGAAATTAACTCTGACCCCTAGATTCTGGCTCTGGGCCCAAAACCTGGGTAGAAGGCAGAGGTTTCCAGGACCCTCCCCGCCCCCTCTTCTCCGCCCCGTCTTTCCCTCCTCCGCCTCCCGCGCCCCTCTTAAGCTACCCAGAAGACCGAGAAAGAGTTTATCCAGGAGGGCTGACGGAGTGGCGAAGGAGGGAAGGCTGGGGGCGGAGGGAAGAGCGGCGGGAGTCTGACCAGTCCCACATCCAGCAGCAACCCCTGGCAGGAAGAGATTGTCGCGGAAGGCGCAGCCGAGAGGGGCCGAGCCCCGGAGGGCGGGCGCCAGAGCCGTGGCTGGTGGGTCCGGGAGCCTGGAAGCAGGAGGCCGAGGCCAGGGGCGAGCCGGGGCCGGGGTGGGGTGGGGTGGGGGAGGGGGCGTGGCTTAGGCTCCTTGGGCTGGGGATCCCGTGCTGGGACCCCGGTGACACTGTCGTCTCCCTTCCCCAGGGACGGGCGGGGCAGCCATGCTCCTGTCCGGGGGCGACCCTCTGGCGCAAGAATGGTTCATGGTGCAGACCAAATCCAAGCCCCGGGTGCAGCGGCAGCGGCCGCAAGTGCAGCGCATCTTCAGGGTCAAGCTCAACGCCTTCCAGAACCGCCCGGACAACCCGTACTTCTGGCTCCAGCTCGAGGGGCCCCGGGAGAACATAGGCAAGGCAAAGGTAATAAGCTTCTCGCTGCCACCCCCACCCGTCCCTGCCGGCCAGACCCTCCCTCTCCCTCCCACCCCCAGATGGTGGTCCCCGGAGGTCCCCGGACCTGGATTCAGGGGTATGGAGGGCAGGTAATGGGCCGTCCTCTGGCCTCTCTAGATCTGCAGCCTTCCCTTCTTTCCTATGCCCCCCTTCTCTCTGGTTCCTTCTTTCCTTTTGTCCCCACCCCTCTCTTGCATGTCACTTCTGCCCCTCAAGTACTATGAGAGAGTCTCTGTGGTTTCTGACCCCTGGCCAGCCCCCTACCCCCTCAACCCCCCCCCCACTAGCCTCTCTCCAGGGCCCCAGGATCCACAGCTTCTAGCTAGGAGCAACTTAAGGTCCTGCATTTCTGTGGTCTGTCACCACTTCTTTGTTCTCCCCCAAGTCTCTGGAAGGCCCAGGCCCTCCTGTCACCTTTTTAAGTCTCTTTAAATCCTGGGTGGCCCCTTGGAGCCTCTGAGAGTGATGGGATTGGAGGACACCTTAGAGATGCTTCTAGAGCCACCCTGGTATTTTACAACTGGGGACCAGAGAGGGGAAGGGCCTTCCTGGAGGGCTCAGGGTTTAGTAGGTTGGGGTGCCAGGGGCTGGGACCAGAAACCAGGGCTCTGGGCTCCCTGCCTCAGGCTCTTGATGCCCTAGACAGCCTCCTGTAGGGGCCCAGGGATGGGGGTGCAGCTGCTGGAAGGCACCAGCCCTTGGGGGTGAGCGGGAGGGAATCTGGGAGGAGGGCTGTGGGCTTTCAGATGAAAGGGCCTGCTGTGTGAGGCTGGACGTTGGACCATGGCACAGTGCGCCTCTCTTGCATTCTCCCTGGCTCCTCTCACAAGCTTCTTCTCTGGCTTGGGCCTCTCATATTCCCCCTGTCCCCCAGTCATGGCTAAGGTCTCCCCCTCTTCCTCCAGTTTGCCTTATCTTATCACTCTCTGGTAGGAATGCTGCAGCCTCCCTGTGGCCCAGACCCACACCCCCACAACCAACACACCTTCCCCAGCTGGGTCTATATCAAATATCCCAATTGGTCAAGGCCGTGGGTGGGAGAGGCCCAGAACACAGGCAGGCAGGCAGGCTGGGAAGTTCCTCCCTCAGCCCCTCAGTGGAGCTGCTGTGTCAGCAGTTTTTCCAATTCTGACAGAGGTACTAGGGGAGGGGAGGGGTGCCTGTCTGGGAACAGATGTGCAGGGGCCCCTCAGGGTAAGAATAGTCAGTAGCTGGGATAAGGTGGGTTAGCAAGAGGAGGCTTTAAGGCTCTTAATCTTTCGTTCATATGAAATACAACAGCTCAGCCTTTTATGGCTTTTCTGAGGTGTCCTGCTTCCCACCCCCCACCCCCCTTTTTAAATCCTCTCAGTTTCTCCAGGCCAGTTTGCTCTAACTTCCACTGCTGCCTCAGGGTTCTTTGGGCCCCTGATGTCCTCCCTCACACCACCTCAGGTTCCAGCTTCAGGCCCTGCTAGTGTAATGATGGGGCTCCCGCAGTTCCCTCCCCATTTGCCCCCCATTCCCCACTGCCTTCCCTTTGGGAGAGGCCTCCTTTAAGGTAGAAACAGAATGCAGGAAGATTCTGGGTAACTCCTTCCTTTATTGCACAGAATGAGCAGAAAGAAGAGATTGTTTGACATTTGGAGCAGGAGTCCAGGGAGGGAGGAGAGGATGGGATTCAGGATTCAGGAGGTCTGGTCAGGGCAGAGGGGTGTAGTGGAGAAAGTTTGGGACTGAGGATCAGGACTGGGTTTTCTGCCTTCTAACTGGATGACCTGGGTCAAATCATTTTCCCTCTCTTGAGTCTCTTTCCTCATCTATAAAACAGAGTACAACACCCAGCCCATGGAGGGTTTGTTTTTTCAGCTAAATAATGCATACTTAAATGCTGTTGCAGGACCTGGAGAGCTGTAGGGTATAAATATCTGTTACTGTTGTTGCTAACTAGCTATATACCTTTCCCTCCCTGAGACCTGGTCCCCTTGTTTGTGAAGTATGAGGTCCTGCTTTAAATTTTCTCCAAGGGACAGTGATTTGATACATGTAAACGTCCCAGGTAATGTCTTGGGGTTTCCCTTTGGGGGTGGCTGACCCCAAGCCATGCTGTAGGGACACAGACTCGTGCACTCTGATAATAGCCTAGTGTATACAGGTCAACCGGTCCAGCAGACTCAGGGAGACTAAGGGTTGCAGGAGGGGTGTGGGGAAGGGGATAGGAACAGTAGCAGTGAGGGTAGGGGTGGCTTGTCTGAGTCTGAGGGGAGGAGTCGTCAAGGATAGAGGCTCATCTGGAGAAGGGCCTGCCTGTGTTTCTACATTATATGTGGTTTATTTTCCAGGAAAAGCTCAGTTAGAGCTGGAGTGCTTCTAAATTGTTTTGTTGTGGTAGGATTTAAAAAATAGCGAAGACATTGCTGGAAATCACATTCTCGTGCAGCAAAGACAAACATTGGGGAGGCCTGGCCTCTCTGAATTGCAATCAGAAGGTGGACAGTAGGGCTTTAATAATGATTATATCTCCCAGGGACCAGCCCTGCTCAGCTCCTGGCAATTATGGGGCTAGGCAGCAGAGGAAAGAGGTGACATGTTCACTTCTCTCCTTTCTGAGGGTGATGAAGGGAGGGGATGGGAGCCCAGGGAAGGGGCCATGCGAGAGGGTGATTCTAGAGACTGGGACAGGGCGTGGTCTGCTGTCCTTGGGCTGGGCTGCCAGGTGGAAGCTGAGTCTGTCGCAGTTCCACACGCGCTGTGAGCAGCCCTGCGCAAGTTGGCTGTGGGCAGTGGTGTGCTGGTGCCGGCTTCCACTGGCCCATGGTTAACATTTCAGGAACTTTGCCAGCCAGTGGAGTCCCATTGGTAGCTGGAAATCGGTCGTGGTGCAGGTATTTACACTACAGAAACTGGTAAATGCTACAAATCTCAGGGACCCCTCCCCTCCCCCCATCTAATTGTTCAACATCTACCAGCACACTGCTGGTTGTGGGCACCTAATTCTTATTTTTCTTTAAACTTAAATTTTAGTTTATCAGAATAATACACATTTGAAAAGTCCAATGATTTGTAAAAAGCTTGTAACAGAACATAGCGGTTCCCTACCCTGTCCCTCCTTACTCCTCTTCAGCATTCTGATATTTGCTCTGGCATTTGTATACCACGTTTCTGAAAAATGTGGATATACTGTTAGCTTTTGCTTAACCAGTTTTAGATGAAAACTTTGTACTTCCTGTTGTCATAGGTGAGGACTGAGCTCTCTTACACTACTATCTCCTCTCTCCTCCCAAATATTGTATATTCCAATTCTCTGTTAAATCTATGTTTAGTATTTGCATCACTACGCCTATGTGAATATCCTTCACATTTAATTATTGAAATATATTGTGATTATGTTTTTCTTTCTTATTTTTTTGGTTTCCCTGAGGTTAACAACACCTTGTTTTTCAGTTTGCTTGTTTTCTTTGTACCTATTTGTCATTCTTACAACTTCCAGTAGACTCTTTTTAAGTTTTTTTTTAAATAAAATTTTATTAAAGCATATCATTCATCTATTAACATATATAAACAACAAGTGTATAGTAAAAGTAGTGAACTTACAAAACAAGCATGCATATCATCATATAAGGCTCCCATACATCACCCCACCACCAATACCCTACATTCTTGTGAAATATTTCTTACGAACTATGAAAGAGCATCGTCAAAGTATTACTACTAACTGTAGCCCTAATCTTACATTTGGTGTATTTTTTTCCCCAACCCACCCAAGTATTAATACCCTGTCTTAGTATTATACATTGGTTATTGTTCATGAGAGAATGTGCTCATATTTGTCCTATTAACCACAGTCCATCTTCCACCACTGGATTTTCTGTGTTATTCAGTCCCATGTTTTGTACAATCCATTCAGAGTGTACACCCAGTGGCTCTTGTTTTCATCACAGTGTTGTGTTGTCATCACTTCAGTCAATTTTAGAATGATTTCATTGCTCCAGTAGCCTCTTGGTACAATTTTCTACAAGATCAATCTCAGTTCAAGGTGTGCTTTCAGTTTCAAATATTTTCCTGGCAATAACCTCCTTCTGTCTGGTCAGTTGCTTTCCAGGCTTGCACAACTGTCATCCAGAGACTTCAGTTTGCTGTGATTCTTGGTGTCACTTTGCCATTTTTCTTTGTCAGTGCCTAGTTTGCTGGCCCACATGTCTTTCTCTTCCATGGGTTGGTGGAGCACATTCATAAGTGGTTTCATCGGGTTAAAAACTTGGTGCTGGAGTGGAGGGTGTGCTTATAGCCGCTCTCAATGTGCTTGTCTCTTGAGTTGTACTCTCCAATCTAAACTAGTTGTCCTCTACACCTGTTGACAAATGTCATCCGAGAAGAGTGTCTGGCACGTGGTATGTGTTCAGTAATGATCTTGTGAATGAATGGTTTCTTGACTCCAAGCCCGAGTGTCCTGGGATCTCTCTTCACTATCATCCTGGAGATTGTCCTTGCTTCTTTCTTATGTTACCTCCCCTTTCTTGGTTTCCTTCCTAGGTTTTTGGAAAATGCTCTTCAGTAGCTTCCTGAGAAAGGTTTTAGAAGAGCTAAATTTTTTGGGAATCTTTCATATCTGAAGGCCACTTGATTGATAGTTTGGCTGATACAGGATTTTAAACGGAAAATGATTATCTTTGAAAGTTGTGCAGGCATCACTCCATTGACGTCTTCCTTTTGAGAAGTCTGACGTATTCTGATCCCTGGTCCTTGTATGTGATGGTTTTTGCTCCCTGAAAGTTTACAGGATCTTCTCATTTCTCCCAGGGTTCTGAGGTCCTGAGATGCTTTTGTGTGGCTCTAGTCTCACCTGTTGTGCCCAGTACGTGGTGGGCCCTTCTATCTAGACACTTATGTTCTTCAAATCTAGGACATTTTTTGGAGAATTATTTTGTTTATAATTTCCTCCCCTATGTTTTCTCTGTCTTCTCTTTTCGGAACTCCTATTCAGACACTGGGCTTTCTGGGCCAGTCCACTAATTTTCTTGTTTTTTTCTTCTATTTTCCAACTCTTTGATTTTTTTGCTCTGCTTTCTGGAGGTTTCTTCAACTTTACCTTCCATCGTTTTTCTCAAGTTTTTCATTTCTGCCCTCACAATTTTAATGTCTAAAAGTCTTTTTTGTTCTCTATGAATGCTCCTTTTTTAAAAAAAACACCACCCTAGTCTTGTTTAGATTCTCTATTATAATCTCTCTGAGGAGAATAATGATAGTAAATGTTAAAAATGTTTCTTCTCCCTGGCTTGTTTTTTTTTTTTTTTTTTTTTTTTTTTTTTTGTTGTTGTTGTTGTTGCATTTTCCTTCAAGGTGCTTTTTTTCTCCTTTATGTTGTATGTTTCAGATTAGGAGTTTTCCTCATGCCTCCTGTTAACCAGAGTTGCTTGTCTTTTAGACACTGTTAGAGTGGAGGACAAAAAGCTGATTGGGATCTGAGGCTGTGGGAAAGATTTGTTGATTTTGAGCTTCTTTGTAGGGAGATTTGAGGTAAGAAACCCACTTGGTGATCTTTAGCTCTTTGCTCTTGGGCTAGTCATACTTCCTGGAAGGCATTCCTCTACTCTGGGCTGAAGGGTCAGGGTCTGACAGCAGGCTCTGAAAGGGAAGAAGACTGAGAGGCTCTGTGATCAGTTTGCATTACACGCCTCATTATTTACCCCTCTCTCCCATGCTTTTCTTAGGTACCTAGGCCCTCAGTGTGCTGATTGACTTCTAACCCTAAAACTCTGTTTTCCTTCTCTCTAGAGAACAAACATCCAGCCATATGCTGGGGTGGGGAGGTACTTGCCCGGCTGTGTGTGTCAGGGCCTGGAATTCCAAATATAACTGCTCCTCAAACAACTTTAACCCAGTCCTCCTTATTTTAGGTCGCCTTTCCTAATTCCAGAGATTCTTGGTGCTGCCATTTTCTGAGCCTTTTGAGTGTTCTGCTTGTAAATTAGGTTGGTTCTGGAAAGCAGATGATGAATGGTCACTTAGGAGAAAGGATAATCCTAAGTAAGACAGGTATGAATGAGGAAGTACTTTGGCCAAGTGTAGACCAATATTGACAAACTTCGTGTTACAGCTTTTCTTTCAATTACGAGTTGACAAAGGACCTGTGGGACACTGGGCAATATATTTTTACAAAGACATCATTCTTTTTCTGTGCTTATTTTCTATTCCTGTTTAGCATTTATCTATCCAGTCATTCCTGCCTCTTCTCTAGATCTTCTCTTCTCTTAGAGACAAAAAGGTCTGGGTGGGCTTTAAGCAGGAAAGCTGTCCCAGGTATTTTCTGGGATGTAAATGCCTGTTTTTTTTTCCCCTTTATCTTCTCTTGCTCTGTGGTGTAGACAACACTGGGGGGCAGACCCTAGTCTGAGGAGTCAGCGTGTCTGAGTGTTCTAGCTTACTATCTGTGTGACGCAGGACATGTGACTTTCCTTGCTTATCTAAAATGAGAGAGGAATAAATGAGATTGTGTGTGTCAAGAGCTTGGCCCAATAAATATTAATTCATGGTTATTATTTTGAAAATTATCTCAGTCCCTATATGTCTTTTCAAGAAAAGATAGTGAACAGATGATAGGTCAATAAAGATTTAAGCTCTTTGCAGAAGGAAAAAGAAGTCACCTGTAATCTTCCTTCCTGACCCCTCTTCAGTTACATATTGATTTATGTGGTTGGAATTTGGGGAGCATTTGCTAAGGTCTGTGAGGGTTATCTCGCACCTGGTCAGAGTCACCCTTGCAGGGCAGTGGGACAAGCTGATTCCAGGTGGGAGGGGTTGGCTTGGGATACCCATCGGGGTTTGGACTTGTTTGAACTGATTGAAAGCAGTTAGATTTGGGCCTAAGTGCCTGGTTTTATATAAGAACCTTTGGGGAGAGGGTTGGAGACCCATGGCCTGGGCCAGGTGGAAGAGGTCAGCCAAGGCCTGAGGGGAGAAGGCTGGCCTAGGCACTGAGCAGAGGAGCTGGGGAGGTCTTTAGGATGGCCACTGGAGATCCAAAATGGAGCTTTTGTTCCCTAATGAAACCGTCTGGGGGAAAGCTGGAAGAAGGGTGACACTCAGAGACATGGGCATATTGGTCTGTCCAGAGAGCCAGAGACTTGCCCCTGCCTTGTGCTTCTGTGCAGTGTTCCCTTGGACACCGGCTCAGCAACTTATCTATCGCCTCCTCTGCCCCTCTAGGCAGCAGAGTTGCCATGGTTACGGGTACAGGTTGTGCTGGAAGACCTTCTGGAGGGGGATTAAGCCAGAATCTTATAGGATTACTCTGCAGTCCACATGCAATCAGCCAGAGGATGTGAAACTCCGGTTTCAGGGTCAGACAGACATGGGTGGTGATCCTGGCCCCTTCACCCCTGAGCTGTGTGCCCTTGGGCAAGCCACATAGTCCTTCTGAGCCTGCACAGTGGGACTAGGCCGTGCCAGGCACCAGCCTAAGCACTTCCCGTGTACCAATCCCCACAGCTTCATAATAGCCTAACGAAGCAGGAATGTCACTATCCCCATTTTACAGATGAGGAAATGTAGGCACAGGGAGGTTAAGTAATTTGCCCCAGGTCACACAGCTAGGAAGTGGCTGAGCCATAATTCAAACCTAGCTAGTCTTGTTTCAAGCTTGTTTGCTTAGACATCAAAGTCAAGCTCCTAGCACATGGCCCGTGGAGGGTGCTCAGTAGTGTTCTCCCCTTCCCCTTATCTGTTATAGGATCTTAGAATGCCAGAGTAGGAATGGCCTTATCTGGTTGGACCTGCCATTTTACAGGGCAAGAGACAGAGGTCCTGAGAATATGATAATTTCCCCACAAGTAACCTGATCCTTTGAGGTCAAGATGGAACTAGAACCAGCTGACTCTAAGCCCACGGCTTCCTCCACTCTAAGTGTTCCCAGGAAACTGGGTGTGTGAGGACTGCAAGACCAGGGAGAAAGGGGCTGGCCACGGGGGAGTCACCAGGGGAGTCTTGGCTTGCGGCGGGCAGGGGGAGGGCTGCGTGCCTAGTGAGGGGTGGGCACCGGGGTGGGGGAGGACCATGCCAGGGCCAAGCCCATAAAGGGCTGATTTCTTCTGTGCTCTACTCACCGTGCCCAGGAGTATCTGAAGGGCCTGTGTAGCCCAGAGCTGTGGAAGGAGGTTCGCTACCCGCCAGTCCTCCACTGCGCCTTTCTTGGGGCCCAGGGCCTCTTCCTCGACTGCCTCTGCTGGAGCACCCTGGCCTACCTGGTGCCTGGCCCCACCGGCTCCCTGATGGTGGGCGGGCTGACCGAGTCATTCATCATGACCCAGAACTGGCTGGAGGAGCTGGTGGGGCGGCTGCGCTGGGGCCCTGCCCCTCTCCTGACCCCCCGGGGGATCTGGGAGGCTGAGGTGACCCGTGCTTTTGGGGCCCTGGTCTGGATTCGTGGTGACCAGCATGCAGGGGACCTGCTGCAGCTGCCCCCGGCGGTTCAGGAGTTGCTGCTGAGCCTGGTGCGGGATGCGGCTGGCACGGAGAACATCCTCGAGTGGCTGGGCCACGTCGGCATCTCGGACTCCCTCTCCGACCCTGAGGTCCTGGTCTGTCCTTCCCACCAGCAGAAGGAAGGCCCAGCCATGGTGTCCATGGGAGAGGGTCCTGGGCCTTTCCTGGAGATGGGGACCCTCCAGAATGGGGGCTCAGAGGATTCAAAGAGATTATCTAGCCTGGGAGCTGCTGGGCCCCTGGTCACAGGCATCCTTGGCCCTCAGGAGATCCCAGCCAAGAACACGCAGCAGGAGAAGGCAAACCAGCTGGTACGGTAAGTTCTGGAGACTGAGTCTGGCTTCTCTGACCCTCCCCCTGACCCCCCACCCCAAGGAAATAGCAGTAGTTTGGGGCTGACCTAGCCCTCCTAATTTTCCAACAAACTTGGACTTCCTCCAGGGTCGGTTCCAACAACCGAGGTGGTACGGACAGTGCTCGCCAGGAATCCGCCGGCAATAAGGACCCTGTGAACCACACCCAAGCTCTATTGAGGCACAGGCAGGTCAAGAGGGTGGAAGCTACACTTGCCTTCCGGGCTCCGGTGTCAGCTCTAGGTGTGTGCCCTCCCTGGAAGGCCTGGAGCCCAGGGCCAGCCTTTGGGACCTTGTGGCCAGGGGCAATTGCCACAACTTTCTGGAGGATCAATGAACTTCACTCTCTCCACCTGGCCTGGCTCCTGTCCCAGGCATGCTTCAGTTTCCCCTTCTGGCAGAGGCCACTGGGCCCCATTCAGTTCAAGCTGCCAGGACAGAATCCTTTGCCCTTAAATCTGGAGTGGAAGCAGAAGGAGCTGTCTCCTTTGCCCAGTGTGGAGGGCCCAGCTTGTAGACCAGATGGGGGCCTGGGAGTAGAGGAAGCCCTACAGAATTGCTCAAAGCCAGAGACCCCCAGAAAAGTCCTGAGCTTATTGGTGGTCCCAGGGGGCTCGGATGTAAAGGACAGGGTTAGCCCAGGCCTTCCACAGATAGGGCCACCTCCTACATCTATACCCCAATTACAAGCTGGAGATGAGCTGGAGGATCAGGGAACTAGGCAGTGGGATTGTAAGGGGCTGAAGGAGGAGCCCTTTCTGGCGCTGCCTGCAGGGCAGGGGATGCCCACGGCTCAAGGGGGGCCTATGGCTCATGGGGGTCTGGCCACTCTATTAGTCCCTGAAGCTGAAACAGTGCCTCATACTCGAAAAGTGCCCATGGCTGCAGCAGCACCCACAGCAGTGCCCCCAGCTCAACAATCACCCACCACCCAAAAGCTGCCTGCAGCTCAAAAAGTGCCTACAGCTCAGCTGATGCCCATGGTCCCCATGGGCCCTGCAGCTCGCGAAGTGCCTTCGGCTCCAACGCCAGCAGCTCAAGCGGTGCCCGCAGCTCCCAAAGCAGCTGTGGCTCCACCAGCCTCTCCAATTCAGAAGGTGTCCACGACTCCCAAAGCAGCCACAGCTCAAAAGATGCCCACCATGAAAACGTCACCTGCAGGTCCCAAAACACCCAAAGCTCAAACTGTGTCTGCACCTAGAGAAGGGGCCACAGCTCCCAAAGCACCTGCAGCCCCCAAAGCCACTGCAGCCCCTAAAGCCACCACAGTCCCCAAAGCACCTGCAGTTTCCAAAGGCTCCCAAGCTCCCCAAATGCCTGCAGCCCAGAAGGTGCCCACAGAGACAAGAGCCTCCCTGGATGAAGCCAAAGTCCTGAAGGGCCAGGGGGAGGCTGGGAGGCAGGGTTCCCAACCCAGCAGCACTCTGGAACCCAGCAGTAAGCACCAGCCCCAGGCAGACGGGCTCCTGGGGGTTTGGGAGGAGGCCCCAAAGCAGTCGCCCTGCCACCCCCGGGTGAACAGCACAGTGACCAGCTTCCAGAGGTACCACGAGGCCCTGAACACACCCTTTGAGCTGAGCCTGTCGGGGGAACCCGGGAACCAGGGTTTGCGACGAGTGGTCATTGATGGCAGCAGCGTGGCCATGGTGTGAGTAGCCGTGGGGATGCTGGGGGGCCCGGGCAGGGCATCCTTGGGGGTGGAGTGTGGGCATCCTTTCCTGACCTCTGGATGGGTGACATGGGCTCAAATGGGGGAAACGACAGGGAGGGAAGTGGCCCATGTTGGGTGGCTACTGCCTGCCAGGCAGCATGCCTTGAATTCTCACGGCAGCCCTGCACAGGTGGGTAGCTGCTCCCCTGCTCTGATGGATGCAGAAACAGCCTCAGAGAGGTGAAGGATCTTGCCCCAAGGTTCCAGAGCCAGTAAGGGGCCAAACTGGCCTTTGGGTTTAGGTTTGTCCAGTGCCAAGGCCGGTGCCTTTTCCACTCTTAGCCTGCTTCCCAGAGCCAGCCCCAGGCTGCCTTTTAAACTCTTAGCCCGAACTTCCAGGTAGGGCACATACCTCTTCTCTGTGGGCCTTTTCCTGGTTGTGCTGACCCTTCCCCTCATGGCATCTTCTGGCAGCACCATTCATTTTGCCTCGAGGTGCAGAGGCTGCTCCCTGCTCACTGGAAGTGGTTAATGGATGTTTGCTTCCAGCTCTAAGCTTCTCCTTATGTCACCATCCCTTTGCACGCTTGCACGTGCGTGCAACACACAGTGTCTGGCAAGTGCCCTGCACCCCGTGGGTGCCCATAGGATGTCTGCTGATGGAGGGAGAAGGGAGTTGTTGGTGTCTTTGACACTGAAGCTGGTCCCTGGACGTTGCCAACCTGGCCGTCCCTCCCCCCCACCAGGCTGGCTTTGCGAGGGGAGCCGTGAGGCAGGGCCATGCCGGGTATGGGAAGCTGCCCCCCTCACCACCACCCATCCTACAGGCATGGCCTCCAGCACTTCTTTTCCTGCCGTGGCATTGCCATGGCTGTGCAGTATTTCTGGAACCGGGGACACCGAGAGGTCACGGTGTTTGTACCCACCTGGCAGCTGAAGAAGAACCGGAGGGTGAGAGGTAAGACGTCCACTGTCCACCCAGTCCCAAGTCTAGCATCACCAGGCTCTCCCTGCCCACCCCCCCCATGACTGTGGCTACGTAGGCCTCCTGCTGACCATCTCTGTCTTCTGCCTTTTGCCCCAGAGAGCCACTTTCTGACCAAGCTGCACTCCCTCAAGATGCTTTCAATCACCCCCTCCCAGCTAGAGAATGGCAAAAAGATCACCACTTATGACTACAGGTAGGCCGGGTCCTCAGGCCTCTCTGAGGGCTTAGGGGGTGTCTGGCTGTATAGCAGGGGGGAGTCCTGCTTCATCTGCTCAGGGGAAATGGATGCAAACATCTCAGAGGGTGTCATGTCCAGAGAGGATGGGGAGAGGCACAGGCTCTTTGTAGGAAGAGGCAGGGGCATAAGTGAGGAGAGAGCTCCAAGCTGGCTCTAGCCAAGCCGAGGGATGGCACCTGACTTTGAGACACTGCCTTAGTTTCCCCGTGACCTATGGGCTGAGACCCAGCTGCTTTGGGTCAGGCTAGCCCTGGTGACTCCTCGTGTTTCAAATGAGTGTCAGAGGTCCCGTAGGCAGCTGGTTTGGGGTGCCAGTTTGGGTTGAAGTGAATGTCTCAAGGAGCTGCCTCCGTCTTTCCCTCAATCCACACCTGGCACGGGAGGAAGTGTGTATGTGTCCAGAAGTGGTTGGGGCTGACCAGGTCTCCTAGCTGAACTCTGCATGCCTCCCTGCTTGTCAACCCTGAGCTCCCACTCCCTGACATGGCTGCAGGACCAGTGTGCTGGGCTCTCATCTGGCCCTCGGGTCTGGGAGAGCCTGTGATCCTACCCTTGTTAGGGCAGGGAGGGCTCTGCCATAGTCACTGGTCCCGGACTGGCGTTGATGCTGAAGGAGTTGATGGAAGTCTTGGCTTCTTTCAGGCACTTCCCATGCTAGGCAGGAAGTTCTTTTCCTCTCCAATTTCCCCAAAACCTGGCACCCACCTCGCCTTCATGCCTGGAAAGGGCTTGGGCAGGGCAGCTCATGCACCCACCCTTGGAGAGCTACCCCCTGGCTAAGGCCTTTAAGTGCCTCTGAATTTGAGCCTGGGTTTGAGGGAAGATGACTTTCCTGTAGAAGTGCCCTCTGCTGTCCACTCGTGGAATAGCATGCTGGGGAAGGGGAATGGGAATCTGGGAATGCACAGAAGTAGGTAGCCGTTGGGAAAAATAGGTTTGTTCATTCAGGCATCATATGTTTGTTTGTCTAGGCATTCAGTCATGTGTTTGTGGTTTGTCTGTATACGTGAGTGTCTTTCTCTCTCTAGACACACACACATATATGTATATATATAATATCTTGGCATGTGTATGAATGTTGTGCATTAGTATGGAATAATATTGGAATATTTATGTGTATGCTGTGCAGCAGGACGGAGCTAGACACTTAAGTGCATTATCTCATTCAATTTAATCCTCACCACAACATAGGGTAGATATTTTATTTCAGTTTTACAGATGCAGAAACTTAAGCTCTCTCTCCATCTGTGTGTGTGTGAATGTGGAGGAGTGGGTGCGTTTCTCTGTATCTGTTTGTGCGTGTTGTATGTCTATGCCTACGTGTAAACTAGAGGTGGTATGTATAGTTGGGTGTGCATGGATCTAAGACCACCCTCCCAGAGGGCCGTTGGTGAAACGGTAGAGGTGGCTGCATAGAGGAGGGGAGGGTCTCCTGGAGCCTCCCTGACTAGGAAGGGCATTTTTGTCCGACTCAGCTCAGTGAGGGGGCTGGTTACTGGGTGGTGAGTGATTCCTTCTGCCCCTGCAGGTTCATGGTAAAGTTGGCAGAGGAGACAGATGGCATCATCGTCACCAATGAGCAGATCCACGTCCTGATGAATAATTCTAAGAAACTGATGGTCAAGGATCGGTGAGGCAGCTCCCCAGGGGCACATGCTGTCCTTCCCCCTGGATATCAGGCAGCCCCTGGGAGGGGAAATGTTGGGTCAGGGAGAGGGGCCTTGGTGGTACTTGGCAGTACCTTCCAGGAGGGGACCTTGGCTGTGGAGATGCCCCAAGTGGCCCTCTGTACCATGCCTCCTCTCTCCCGGCCCAGCCTGCTGCCCTTCACCTTTGCGGGAAATCTCTTCATGGTGCCAGATGACCCCCTGGGCCGGGATGGCCCCACCCTGGATGAGTTTCTGAAGAAGCCAAACAGGTAACGGGTCAGTCCTCCCCTATCTCCCAGCCCCTCCCTGATGGGGTGGAAACTTCCTCTTTGTGCCAAGCAACATTTGTCTTGCACTTCACCATGAACAGAGTGATTTGACTTCTTCATGTCTTTATGTATCCTAACACATATTTATGTATCTATTTTTTTTTTTTTTAAAAACAACCTATTTCTGGTATATATTTATGTATCTATAAACCACTTACAGTATGGTTTTGCAGTTATAAACCTTTACATACATGCTGTAATACCATATGCATCTTTCCACCACTTGCAATTGTCTTCAACATTATAGCATTTTTTCCCCAGATGTACACCACGTTAATTCATGCAGCCCTCTTTAATGGCTGGGAAGGAGCCCCTTCCTTAAGTGCCCAATGTATTTATCTGTTCCGTTGCGGGGCATTTTTGGGACTGTTTCCATTTTATGCTATTGGTACCAGTGCTTCAGTGAACAGACTTGAGCTTGCTCCTTTGTGTACAAGAGGGAGGGGTAGAATTTTTTTTCCATATTCATTATTCCATTCCCCCCCCCCATATTCATTATTTTATTCGATCCTCACTATGAGTTGGATGTAAAGGACCACTAGCCTCACTTTACAGATGAAGACTCTGAGACCAAAGTGACTTTCCCGAGTCATGGTCCTGGTGCCAGCAGAACACAGCTCCTGTGACCCCCACCTCCACGGAGCCACCTGCTGCCCCGCTTCCTGTTCCCTGGGCAGCAGGGCACCACGGTCGGGACGTTCTGGGCAGGGCGCTGCTTCCTGGGCCAAGTTCCACAGGCCTGTTTTACCAGTGTGGGAAAAGTGATGTGGATGAGGTGTGTCTGGTATTCTGCCAAGTCCCTGGACAGGTCTCCTTCCCTTCCCTCCCCCTCAACTGCTTATCCGGGGGTCAGCTTGGAAGCCGCCAGTCAGCTGAGTCTTAGTGAACCTCTGGCTTGAAACCGGTTTCCCATGTTACTTGGTCAGTGAGCCTTCGAGGCACAGAGGAACCTCTAATGTTGAGGTCGTGGTGCTCGCAGGAGGCCGGGCGAGGCTCTGCGGGGTGGCACTGTGCCCTCTCCCTCTCTGTCAGGCGCCTCACCCCCTCTGCTCTGCTGCCTTGGCATAGGTTGGACACCGACATTGGTAACTTTCTGAAGGTGTGGAAGACCCTCCCTCCCAGCTCAGCCAGCGTCTCTGGGCTGACTGATGCTGCTGTCCCTGGGCCCCCGGAGAGCCTGCAGCACGTACAAGATGTTGAGGAGGAGCCGGAGAGGCAGGCTGAGGAGCAGAGAGAGGCGCAGGGCACGCAGCAGCCGGCCGAGGAGGCTGACCTCGACCCTTCCCGGGCCTCGCTGTTCCAAGCCGAGTGCCCCTCCCTTTCAGAAGACATCCTCCGGTGCCTCAGCCTCCACGACCCCTCTGGCGGGGCCCTGGACATCGATCTCCTGCCGGGGGTGTCTTCTCCCTGCCCGGGCATCCCCTGGGATGGGAAGGCTCCCTGCCAACAGGTGTTGGCGCACCTGGCCCAGCTGGCCATCCCTAGCAACTTCACTGCCCTCTCCTTCTTCGTGGGGTTCATGGACTCCCACCGGGAGGCCATCCCCGACTACGAAGCCCTCGTGGGTCCCCTGCACAGCCTCCTCAAGCAGAAGCCAGACTGGCAGTGGGACCGGGAGCACGAGAAGGCTTTCCTGGCCCTGAAGCGGGCCCTGGTGTCCGCCCTCTGCCTGACGGCCCCCGACTCCCAGCTGCCCTGCCGCCTGGACGTGACGGTGAGCAGAGTGGCCCTGACGGCCTCTCTCTACCAGGAGCACTCGGGGAGGAAGCACCCCATAGCCTATACCTCGAAACCCCTCCTCCCCGACGAGGAGAGCGAGGGCCCACAGTCAGGGGGAGACAGCCCCTACGCCGTGGCCTGGGCCCTCAAGCACTTTTCCCGCTGCATTGGAGACACCCCAGTGGTGCTGGGCCTTTCCTATGCTGCCAGGGCCACTGTGGACCAGGAGGCAGGGGAGGGCCGCAGGGTCTCTGAAGCGTGGTTGATCCGTTGGTCCCTCCTGGTACAGGATAAAGGCAAGAGGGCCCTGGAATTGACCCTGCTCCAGGGCCTGCTGGGGGAAAACCAACTCCTGACGCCCGCTGCCTCCATGCCGCGTTTCTTCCAGGTTCTGCCCCCTTTCTCTGACCTGTCCACTTTCGTCTGCATCCACATGTCAGGCTATTGCTTCTACCGGGAGGATGAGTGGTGTGCTGGTTTTGGTCTCTATGTTCTGTCTCCCACCAGCGCCCCCATTTCCCTGTCCTTCTCCTGTTCCCCGCACACGCCAACCTACGCCCACCTGGCCGCCGTGGCCTGTGGGCTGGAGCGCTTTGGCCAGTCCAGCCTCCCCGTGGTTTTCCTCACCCACTGCAACTGGATCTTCAGCCTCCTCTGGGAGCTCCTTCCCCTCTGGCAGGCTCGGGGCTTCCTCTCCTCCGACGGAGCTCCACTACCTCACCCGAGCCTGCTCTCCTACATAATATCCCTTACCTCCAGCCTCTCGTCCCTTCCATTCATCTACCGAACCTCTTACCGGGGTTCCCTGTTTGCTGTGACAGTGGACACTCTGGCCAAGCAGGGTGCCCAGGGGGGCGGGCAGTGGTGGAATTTGCCAAAGGATGTGCCAGCCCCCTCAGTTACCCCCCGTACCCTGGGCAAGAGGCCTAACTTGCTGGCTTTACAGCTGAGTGACAGCACCTTGGCAGAGGTCATGGCCAAGCTGCAGGCAGGGCAGAAATTGCCCAGCTCCTCGCCCTTCAGCTCCTCCTTTAACTCACTCAGCCTTGACAAGGAGAGCGGCCTACTCATGTTCAAGGGAGATAAGAAGCCCAGGGTCTGGGTAGTCCCAAAGCAGCTCCGGAGGGATCTGATCTTTTCTGTGCATGACCTCCCTGTGGGGGCCCACCAGAGGCCAGAGGAGACCTATCAGAAGTTGCGTTTGCTGGGCTGGTGGCCCGGGATGCAGGAGCACGTGAGGGATTACTGCAGGAGCTGCTTGTTCTGCATTCCCAGAAATCTCATAGGCAGCGAGTTGAAGGTGATCGAGTCCCTGTGGCCCCTCAGGTCGAACGCCCCCTGGTCGAACCTGCAGATCGAGGTGGTGGGCCCTATTACCACAAGCGAGGAGGGCCACAAGCACGTGCTCATTGTGGCCGACCCCCACACCAGGTGGGTGGAGGCTTTCCCCCTGAAGCCCTACACGCACATGGCCGTGGCACAGGTGCTGCTTCAGCACGTGTTTGCCAGGTGGGGCGTCCCTGTGAGGCTGGAGGCAACCCAGGGCCCCCAGTTTGCCCGGCATGTCCTGGTGAGCTGCGGGCTGGCCCTGGGAGCCCAGGTGGTCTCCCTGAGCAGGGACCTGCAGTTCCCTTGCCCGACGAGCTCAGGGGCCTACTGGGAGTTCAAGAGGGCCCTCAAGGAGTTCATCTTCCTGCATGGGAAGAAGTGGGCGGCTTCCCTGCCCTTGCTTCACCTGGCCTTCAGGGCCTCCTCCACCGAGGCCACACCATTCCAGGTCCTGACTGGGAGCGAGCTGAGGTTGACCGAGCCCCTGTGGTGGGAGATGAGCAGTGCCAACATCGAAGGGCTCAAGATGGACATCTTCCTGCTACAGCTGATTGGGGAGCTGCTGGAGCTCCACTGGAGAGTTGCCGACAGGGTCTCTGAAAAGGTGGGGAACAGGCGCTTCAAGCGGGAGAGCCAGGAGAAGGAGTGGAACGTGGGGGACCAAGTCCTCCTGCTGTCCCTCCCCAGGAATGGCAGCAGTGCCAAATGGGTGGGTCCCTTCTATATCGGGGACCGGCTGAGCCTGTCACTCTACAGGGTCTGGGGCTTCCCGACCCCAGAGAAGCTGGGGTGCATCTATCCCAGCAGTCTGATGAAGGCCTTTGCCAAGAGTGGCACACCCCTGTCCTTTAAGGTGCTGGAGCAGTGAGCTAGAGCGGTGGCGGAGCCCCTCTCCTGCCCCAGAGGCCCTGAGTTTCTGCTGCTAGGCCTCCCCCTGCCCCCCACAGTGCTCTCACAGCCCCTTGGAGGCCCTTGGTTGTGCCTTTTATAGAGAAGCTGCTTCATAAAATTTTGCTAAATTGTGTTGTACTAGGGACCAATGTCCCTTTGGAAACATCCCCAGTTTGGGGTATTCAGAGAGTCTGCCAAAGGCTGTCAGATATGGGCCTCTGGCGATTTTACCATGGGAGTAAAAAGTCTCCTAAGCTCAGCCAGGCTCAGTTTCTTTTCCCTAAGTATTCTCTTTATTCCATTACATATGGGCGCACATGTGTAATGTGTAATGTAAAACTATGTGGCTCTGTCTAGACCTCAGACTCAGAACCACATTCCTCTCTCAGACAGAAACCTCCAGTGTGGGCTCCACCCTTCAACCTGTTCATTTGGGGACCTTTTGTCCCTGGCATCATCATAGCTGACACAAATCCATGCCAGCCGTGGGGAGGCAGGTGGGTCCCCAGTCTCATGGGTGGCTTTCTCAGGCCAGGCTCGGCCTGTCTGGCTGCCAGTCTTCTTGGGCCTCCAGGGTAGTGGCTCAGAGCTGGAGCGGGTGGGGGTGGGGGGTGGGGGGTGGGGCAGGATGGCTGGCCACAAGCGGTCCCCTGGTCAGCACGGGAAGGGGAGGGGAGAGAATGGGTCTGGTCTACCTCATTTCACTCCAGCCCATGGAGACAACCCCTGACCCCATGCTTTGAGGGTGTCAGCCTCACAAGAATCAAGGATCTCGATGCCAAGTGTGGCATCTCTACCTGAAGAGCTGCTTCAACTAGACCAAGGGGCCCTGGCCTCTGTTTCGGGGGGTGGGGGGTGTCTTGAACGAGCAGTTTGGGACACATCGAGGTGCCAGCATGGCTCTACCCCCAACCCATCCCAGTCCCATCCCAAAGTCCACAGCCCTCGTCTGCTCCTGCCTCTGCTTTACCCTGTCTCCAGGACCTTGCAGAATGTGTGATTGCTTTGGATCATTCCTTAGCCCCTCCGGACCTGCCTTCTGTGTAGAGAAAAGCCCAGACTCCTTTGTAGCCACTCTTGCAGAGAGGGCGAGTTTCTCACAGGGGTGTGTGCTGCCTGCTTGGTGCACTTCTGCTCAGCCCCCTGAATTGCTGCCACCACTGACAGAGTGGGCTCCGGTGAAGGGCAGCACTGGGTCACCGCACCTGGGCTTCCGAGTAGTTTTATGCCTCCTGGCCTGGCTCAGGTTGCCAGAACACTTGGCATTGCAGAGTGCTGGAGGCAGAGGAGAATCTGCCATCGAGTCCAATTTGCTTGTTTTATAACCAAGGAAAGAGTCCCAGAGAGGGGAAGTGACTTGCCCAAAGTAACACAGCTAGTTTGTGGCTGTACCTGGGCTGGGATTAAGCTTCCTGATGCCCGGTTCACCATAAACAGGGTTCCAGGGATGGGTTCAAGCTCGAGAATCCCTCAAAACCCTACACACATGTTCCTTCCCACTCCCCAACCCCCAGTCTTATAGACAGCCTACCTAGATGTTGCCCTTAAACCGTTTCCAGCTGTTGACCCTGTCCAGGAAAGAATGATTGGGTGCTGGCTGAGAAATTGAAAGGTGAGCTGTGGGAATTTTAGCAGATACTCCCTTTCTTTCCCCTCCTCTTCCTTTAATGGTTTTTCCAGCCTCCCTCTTCCTTCCCAGCATTCTACCCAGTCCCCCTGTTTACCACATTTATGACCATATACCTCCCTTTTAAGTGACTTTTTTTCCATTTGATTTGTCAATAAACAGATTAAACTGGAGCCAATGTCTAGTTCTTTTTTCAGCCTTGGACTCAATTATGGGAGTGAGGCAGGTGGAGGTGGCTGTTGGGTATGGTTGCCATGTTTCCTGGGCAGGCCTGGAGAAGACCTTTTCGAGATCATCTGGCCAACCTCTTACTTTGCAGATGAGGAGACCAGGGCTTGGAAAGTGATATGCTTACGGCCCTTTTGGACTTTTGAGGCAGTGCTCTTTCCAGTTCATGTCTTGGTAGCTGGTGTGAGAAAATGGCATTAGTGCTGAATGAGTGTAGTTGCATTGTTAATACGATGGACCTCCATTTGGATACTGGCTCTAAATTTGCTAGCTATGTGGTCTGTTTCCTGAGGCCCCCATTTCCCCATCTGAAAATGCAGGCTCACAATTTCTAAATTATGGGGTGGTGCCAGGATAGCACGCCATACTCTGTGTGAAGAGGCCAGCATGATGCTGGGTGCAGAGTGAGCACTCACTACATGCCAGCCAACAGTATCTTCCTGCTCCTGGAACTCTTGTTGTTATCCCCACTCAGACTCGGAGACCATCCTAGCCCTGGCCCAGCTTCCAGACTTCGGGCCTCCACAGCTTGGGCCTCTGCTTCTTGCTTCCAGAGCTCTGCTCAGGCCCAGCAGGGGTCTGCAGTGGCAGGAGGGAGTGGTCCTTCCTGAGAACTCCCCAGCTCATGCATACACTGTATTCAGTATTGACAGAGCACCTACTAAGTGCCAGGCTCTGTGCTAGGTGTGGGGTGCATGCCAGGTAACAAGAGTGACATGATTTTGGCCCTTTCAGAGCTTATAGTTGCGTGGAGGACACAGATGATGCAACTGGCAAATAGAACACGGTGGTAAGAACAGAGCCTGGTATAGAAGCCCATGGCACAGCTGCCTGGGGTCTCGGCTCACATGTCATAGAGAGGTTTTCCCTGACCCCACTCACCCAAAAGTAATGCATAGGTTCTCACTAGAGGTCAGAGAGTGAGAGGGGCAGAACTCTTGAGTGGAAGACACGGATCAGAAAAGTGCTCAGGGAAATCCCGTTGCTTCCTACCCAAGATAACTTTAAGCAATAGTCAGCTTTTACCCACACTGGCTTCTCAGCACTCTGTTGGTGAGATTTCTCTTCGCTATTGAACAATTTCCAAAGCCCTAGCAGTGACTTGAAATTGCTCCTGTTTTGGAAGAAGTGAATGAAAGAGGCATGCTCACACTTGAGTACCGTGCACACTAGAGATTCCTACTTGTCACCGCTTTGTTTATATCCAAGTTTTCCTTCTCCTTTGGGGCACTGGCGTTCTGTGTCTCTAACAGAGAAGTTACAAAGTAGCCAGTATGCAAACAGTCTCATGACAGCATGCAAACTAGATCAAGAATATCCTGTGCTCTATCCCCATCCCATTTTAAAACTTAGATAAATTCTCTTGTGAGGTGGGGGCCACCCAAGCCTTGCTATACCATGATTTCCTAGGGGCCATTTCCCTATACCCATGTGTTCATGGATCAAAGTGAAAACAGCTGAAAGAAAGAAGCACTGTGACAAGTAAACAGACACAATAAAACAAAAATCCCACCTGCTTTAAAAAGACTGTACAAGAGTTCCTGGAACATGCACTTTTAAATCATATGGTAGCAGTAACTTGGATACATTGAGTACTTGCTCTCTGCCGGGCATTGTTCTAAATGCTTTTCAATCCTGTAGGGTAGGTACAATTATTAGCTTCATTTTATGGGTGAAGAAAAGGAGGCTTGGAGAGGTTAAGTAACTTGCTTATGGTCATATGTGGCTACTGAGAGGTTGGATTTGAACTCTGGCCCCAGTGCCCACTGTGCTCATTGCCTTATTGTTAGAGCCTCCCCCCCACCCCCCCATCTATGGCCTTTTCATCTTTTATTAATGTATCGTATAGTGGCAGCTAAGATGGCTCCATTTTAGTTTCATCCGGATTAAGATGTTTCATGAACGAAAACGGGTCCCGATTTACTTCGGTTGGGTCCAAGAAGGATTTTCTAGGCCCAGGGGAGTTTTGCCTTAAGTGCCTTACCCTCTTCTACCCTCAGCTAACAAGTGGCACTATTCTTAGGTCTCTACATTCCTGTAGATGATGAACAAGGTAGCAGGGGAGCCTGCGGCAGCTGGTTCGTGAAGGGCTTTGCAAACCATGGTACGAAATATGGATTTCATTCGGGAGCCCACTGGAAGCCCCCTGAAGGGGCAATGAAGTTCACTTAGGGCAAATCTAGTGTGGAAAATGGATTGAGGGAGGAAAAACTGAAGGCCAAGGGGCCAGTCAGGAGGTTTTTGTACAAAGCTAGTTCAAAGACTGGTAGTTTGAAGCAGGGTGAATGGAAAGCAATGGATGGAACTGTTGGGTGGGAGTGACTGAATATGGGGGTTAGGGGAGAGGGAGAAATTGAGGATAACCATGAATTTTTGGCTTTGGCACCAGAGAAGTTTCTCTTACAGACATAGAGAACAAGGGAGGGAGAATGTTTCTAAGGAGGAAAGCCTACACTTTCAGGTGTTTTGCAGTTGACTTTACTGTGGGACATCCTAATGTATGGTTCTGAAGCTTAGGAGGGAGATCCTGGCTAGAGATAAAAGTGTGGATGGAAATCTGTGCTTTTGAGAGTGCGTCACGTCAGGACAGAAGAAATCCAAGAGTGGAATCTTGAGGGAAGCCAACACTTAAGCAATGGGCAGAGATAAAGGAGCTTGGAAAAGAAATTGGGTCACAGCCAGAAAGGCTGGGGGAAAGTCCAGGCACTGCACAGTCATGGAAGGAGGGCAGAGAGTGCTTCTAGAAGGAGGGAGAGCTCACAGGGTCAAAGGTGAGGAAGAGGCTGAGTAACAGGACTAGGAAGTGTCCACTGACTATAGTGACAAGAAATTGCGAGTGATTGGCTGAGGACAGTTCAGGTAGAGGGGTGGAGGCCACCAGTGGAGCAACTGGTTAGCATAGATGTTTTTTTAAAGGTACTTGGCTCTAAAGAGGAGGAGAGATGACGCTAGCTAGCTGCAGGGGCACATAGGGCTGAGTACATCTATGTCTATATTTTCAATCATGTACTTATCTATTTTTTTTTTTTCTCTTTTAGATTTAGGGACTTGAACATACTTAACTGCTGAAGGAAAGAAGTGAGTAGAGGGGGAGAAGATAAACATATGGGAGAGAGGAGAGTAGAAGATGAGAGTATGTTTGGAGGAAATGGGGTCCAGGAAGTGGAATCAGGGCTTGAACTGGATTCTGAAGATGAGCAAAGAAGCTGGCAAAGGAAACCTGAGAAGAACTGCTTGGAGTGTTGAGGGCCAGGTGGGGCTGGAGGCCATGAATTTAGACTGACTGTGAACCCTCCAGTGGTGGGAGTTTTCTCTGTACAATTAGCTGCCAGGGCATGGGTATAGGGAAGGTGGGCAGTTGGACTCTATTGTTAGAACCCTTCATATCAGAGGAGCTTTTTGTACACGGAGAGGAACACAAACCACCCATGTTTTATGGTTTAATCTACTAACTTCATAAATCTACTTAAGCAGAAACTGTCAAAACATTAAAATGCTATTGTATAATCAATAAAGTCTCTATATTTTACAGATCAAATGATTTAAACACTGATTACAAACTTAATCAAAGTCTCTTGCATATTTCAATAGGATTACCAGTCATAGCTCAGCTTATCTAAAAGCTTCCGATATTTTGGAAAAGCACACAAATTATTATAAAGATTCTAAAATTTATTACACATACACTTAACCCACTATAAAAAAATGGGTTTGTAGACCCAATGGACATTACCTCTCATTTCAGACCAAATTTTGAATTTAATTACTCAAAAGAAGAACAATATCTGTTTCAGCCCAAGTTTTGGAGTATCAGTCAAATAATTCTTGGTTGGGACCTGGGAACTGGTTAACCCAAGATGATTAAACCTGAGTCAGTGTTCAGCTTGTACGTCATGGACCTTCTTCAAAACCATAACTTTTGCATGCATTTTAGTATATTGTAACTGGATGCCTTTGCTACAAGTGATTTCATCTTTAAGCTTAATGACTGAAGAGGCAGAATGGGCACCAAAGCTGTCCATGCCCTGATCTCTGGAACCTGTGACATATTATGTTACATGCAGAAGGGATGGAATTAAGGTTATAGAGCTTAAATAGGAAGATGATCCTGGATTTCCTGGCTGGGCCCAATCTAATCACATAAGCCCTTACCCTTAAAATCAAATAACTTTCTGTAAGGGAGTCAGAACGATATGGCAAAGGGGAGGGAGGAGAAATGAGAAGTGTGAGAGGGACTTGGCCTGCCACTGATGTCTGAAGATGGAGGGGGCCAGGGACCCCAGTCCTTTAACCACAAGGAACTGAATTCTGCCAACAACCTGAATGAGCGTGGAAGGCGACTGCTCACTTCCTGTGAGGAACTCAGCCCTGCATGCCGAAACCTTGCTATTGGCCTTGTGAAATCCGAGCAGAGATTTCAGTCATGCTGTGCAGAGCCGGATGTCTGACCTACAGGGACTGAGAAAATAAGTAGGTGCTGTTTTAAGCCAAAAGGTATGTGGCAATATGTTACACAGCAAAAGAAACACACTGCCTTTCCTGTCATTATTTGCAAATTGATCTGCTAGTTGTTTACCCCAGTATCCAATCTCTTCTTATTATAAAACTCCTGATTTTCAGCTGGGCAGGAGTGCCTGGAATAATGACCGTATTTCCTAGTTTCCCTCCCTGGTTTGGTGGGGTCATGTGACCAAATATTAGCCAATGAGATCTAATCAGAAATGTTGTGTGCACCCTTCAGAAGGCTTCTTAGAGGGGAGGATGTGTCTTTCTCTTTTCCTCCTTCCTTCCCACTGGCTACAGGGCTGATGTAATGGCGGGAGTTCAAGGAGAGATCTTGGGTCATGAGTTGGGATGCTAAGAATAGTAGAACAGCAAGAGGGGAAACTGGTCTTTGATGATCATAAAATTGCCATCCCATCCCTGTACTTTTAATTTGCACACTCTTCTATGTGAGAGAGAAATAACCTTCTAGCTTAAGTCATGGTTTGGGGTTTTACTGTTACAGACCAAACCTAATCCTTAACATTTTCCCTTTTTTCTTTTTTTAAGATTTATTTATTTCTCCCCACCCCCTCGTTGTTTACATTTGCTGTGCCTGTTTGTTGTGTGCTGGCTTTCTTTTTAGGAGGCAACCGGAACTGAACCCAGGACCCCTGATGTGGGAGGGAGGCACCTAATTGTTTGAGCCACCTCCGCTCCCTGCTTTGTTGTGTCTCTCATTATGTTTTCCTTGTATCTCTTGTTGCATCATCTTGTTCCATCAGCTCACCGTGCCTGCCCATTGTGTCAGCTCGCTGTATTGTTCGTCTTCTTTAGGAGGCACAGGGAACCGAACCAGGGACCTCTCATGTGGTAGGCAGGAACTCAATTGCTTGAGCCACATCTTCCCCATTTTGCCTTATTAATATCTGACTATATTAGTAGGGCTACAGAGTGGCTTCATTTCCTAGATGAAGGATCATGTTTGAGCAGAGAACAATTCTCTTTTGACTAATTCATCACCTTGTAATACACTGTTAGACTCTTTTTTCCTAGTTGTAATGTTTGACCAAATGGAGCTGATCTGTCCCTTTCATTCTTGGCATGGCTCCAATTTTTTCTGTTATTTGTTTTACTCAGAGTTCTTTGTATCCACCCTTCCCTATGTATACAGTTAAAGAAAAAGAAATGTATTTTATGGACAGACAAAATGCCTACCATATTTCCATTCTCATACTTACCAAAATTCATTTTATTTATTTTTATTTATTTTTATTTATTTATTCATTTATCCCCCCCTTGCTGCTTGTGCTCGCTGGGTCAGCTAACCACGCCGTTCAGGCGGGCTTGCCTGCACCAGGAGGCCCCGGGAACCGAACCCGGGGCCTCCCATATGGTAAACAGGAGCCCCACTGATTGAGCCACAGCCGCTTCCCCCAAAATTCATTTTAAAACATCCTATTATATTCACTATTCTTCACTCCTTAGTACATTAACTATCTTTTTGTACACTTTATAGTTATTTCTTCTTTCCTGAGTATCGTCATTATGCGTTCATGGATTTTAAAAATTCACTTTGTTCCAATTATCTACGTTATTTCCTTTTTAAAAAATTAACATTTTCCTTTTGTTGATCAAATTGTCACAACATGGCAAGTGGGAGGCTCTTTGAATTGATTCTTTTGTCTTTTCACCTCTACTATATACATTTAAAAAAGTATCCTTGCTTTCTGTCATCAGCAACACGTTCCAGGCCTAGTGTTATTTAAGGCATGGAGTTATTTTCCAAGGAATCCTGGGTCCTCAAATATTATATTTAAGACTGAAATCCTGGGGCTAAGAACACATAAAATAAGAACACATAAAATTGTTCCTGATGCTTCTATGATACTTTAGTGACATGGTTTGAAAAAGATATTTCTTCCTAAAACCACAAATTCACATTGGCATTTCCTATTTCAATCAAACACTAAATTCTTTTTTTTATTTGATTCTAATACACAATTTTACATTTATTTCCTCTATATCTGATTATACCCTTTCACCTCTGACCCAAACTACAATTGCATTCTCTCTTTTTAGTGATCTTACAGTGTCTCATCCATCATCATACTCTAGCGGCTTTAGTGAGAGATTCATCCATGGTGGGCCAATGGGACCAGTGTGTGTGTGTGTGTGTGTGTGTGTGTGTGTGTGTGTGTGAGAGAGAGAGAGAGAGAGAGAGAGAGAGAGAGAGAGAGAGATAAAGATATCAGCAGGAGAGTGGTAAAGGGATGGATCATAGAATCCAAGGTCATAGGAAGTTTAAGAAGGAGTATAAGACTGCATGGATCAGGAGAAAGAAGAGAAGTTATGTCATAGATGAGAACAGGTACAGTGAAGGTAACTGAGTGAGACATCTGGGAGGAAAGAGGTGTTAGCCAAAGTGTGGCGAGACTGAAGTTCAGACTTCAGAGGTGGAGCAGGTCCAGGAGGTGGCCAAGTGAGAGAGGATACATGGTCAGGGATGTGTTCCATGGCATGGAGCTCTGTTACTTGTCCATCTTTGAGCCTCTCTACACCCCTCCAGCTGTCTAAGGCAGTTCCAGGATCCCACTCTTGGCTCCACTCATGGAACAACTGCCAGAGCAAATACCCACACCCCCATGTCCTGGGTGGGGAGGTGAGAGTCAGAGTTCACCCAGGACCTAACCCAGATGGACGCCAAGGCTCCCTGCAGACACTGGTGTACTTGCAGAGCATGTACCACGTTCAGGCTGGGTGCACCTGCCTTCCTGCCCCACCAGCCACAGACCCAGGCTGCTCTATGGCCCTCTCCATACTTCTCTGCTCATGGCCGAGCTGCCCGCCCTTGCCTGTACCGTGCTGGATCAGCTCCTGACTGCGTGGGCTGAGATCCGTGATGCTGGCACTCCTCAGAGGAAGGAGCCTGCAGGGTCTGCGGAGGCTGGTCCATCTGGTTCCCTGTGGGGGTCTGTCAGGCTCACCTGTGCCACCTGCCTGCCAAACTGCACTGAGCAGGAAGCTGGGGGAGGATGGACAGGAAAAGCAGGTCTCCCTAACTGCCCAAATCCTGCACTGATCCTGGGGCTGCAGGCACAAGAGATGCAGTGGGGAGGCTGAGAGGGCAGGTGGGAGGGAGCCAGGTCCAGAGACATCAGAGCTCTGATCTTTGCTATTCTTAATCTTGGCTGTTTGGTACAGGGTCTCATGCAAAGAGTGGGATATAGGCGGCCAGAGAGAGACTCTCTCCTGCCTGAAAGATGCTGCTTCTGGGGCAGGAGAGGGCAGAGGGCAGAAGGCAGCAGTCAGAGGCTGGATTCTCATCCTTTAAAAGCCTGGGCCCTTAGAGTGGGAAGATGAGGAAGCCAGAAAAGCTTGAGTATTTCCAGCCACCCAGTAGGTTCCCCCGGCGCAGGCGCAGGGACACCCGGTCCCCAGGGTCCAGGGGCAGCAGCACAGAGCTGGTGGCTGCCTCCCGGGTCACGTCAGGGTCGTTGGCGAAGGCTGAGACGACAGGCCATGTGTTCAGCATCAGGCTCACCTGGGGAGGGGAGCCCAGTCAGCACCCCTTCTCCAGAACTGGGCTCCCCTTATCTCAGGGCCCCACTTTTCCAAGGCCTTCCTCTCTTTTCTGCAGCCCCAGTGAGGGAGACTCTGGAATCCTGGAAACCTGGGGCTGAGTGGACTCTCCTTGGGGACAGAGGGGCGGCCAGCATCTGACTGCACATCCTCCACACTCTCTGCTAGGCTTTCCTCCCAGTCTCCCAGGACACAGGGCAGTGGAGGGCCTGCTCTGGGGACAGCCGGGCCCAACTCATCCCCCATCCCCCTCTGACCCCATCCCTTCCTGAGCTGGAGGCCGCATTCAGTGCTCAGGTCACCTGGACAGTTTGGCGGTTGTACACCTTCACCACGTGGAAGCGGAAGCTGTAGACGCCACGGACGGGGGCCACGAAGGAACCCGAGGTCCGGTCAAAGCCACCACCCTCATTCACCAGGACCTGGGGAAGCAGACCCTGCTGAGTGGGCCTCGTGGGGGGTGCCGGTGGCTCAGGGCAGGTACTGCTTGCTGTATTGGGGGAAGGGGTAGTGAGCAAGGAAGAGAAGGGGGTGGCAAAAAGGAGCAAACAGGAGGAATGTATGGATTCAAAAGAAATGGCGAGAAGGGGCAAGAAGGGGCGTTTGTGAGTTTAGAGAAAGGAAACAGTGGAGTTGAGGGGCGACTGGCCACGTTAGGGGAAGATGTAAGGGGCTGTTTCCTTAAAATCTGAGGGGTGGCAAAGTGGGTGTGAATGGTTGATTCCAGGTCCTTTCAGGGTTCTTCTGGGTTCCATGGTAGGGACGGGGGTGGGGGCAGGATTACCTGGTCAAAGTAGATGGCCCCACTGGTGCCGTTGCCTGTCTCCTCTGCTGGCTCATGGTGGTGGCTTCGGACTGCAGCGAATGCCACTCTTCCGGGGGGTGCCTCTCCCAGGGCTGCTCCCCCAGGCTCCCCTGCAGCTGCTCTGCCGGGCTCACAGACCACCAGGCACTCACCCTCTAGCAGGATGGGCTCTGACCCATCTTGGGCCCACCCGGCCCCAAGGACCAAAAGTATCAGGGCCAAGGGCAGCATGGGACTGGCCAGGAGACCTACTGGCTGGCCTTGCTTTGCTCTCAACATGTCTGAGTGGCCCAGAGATCCACCAGGTAGGTCTTCTGTCCCTTCCCTGCTCCTTTCGGTTTCTGCTCCTCTCCCCAAGGTGCTCACCACCCCTCACCCTGCTCCTCAGCCCTCTCTCTCATGGTCACCTGGCCTTGGCACCTCCCTCTCCATGCCTCTCTGAGTCCCACGACTCTGTCCAGTCTTTCAGTCCCTCACTCCTTCTGCCACTGCAGTTCCCTCCCCCTTGGCAGGGCAGGGCATGACAGCAGTTGGGCCCTAGGAGGGAGAGGAGGGATGAAGCGCCTGACAGGACCACAGCGCAACCCCAGGGCAGCTGCTCCCATAGCAGGACAGGGCAGAAGGAGAAGAGCAGGGTGTGTGCTGTGTAAATACCCATATGTCTCTGAGTGTGAATGTGTTTTTGCATGTATACGTGCCTGTGTGCATGCGTGCTTGTGAAACAGTTCCTACAGCTCCTTCCTCATTCCTCCCCTTTCTTCACAATACCTCACAAGTCTACAATCCTTCTCCGTGGTATCTTTCCCATTTGTGGAAGAAGAAATGCCTTGTCTTTTCCCCATAACTGCTTTGGCGGGAAGTGCCTGGGGCAAGAGCGTCACTAACTTGTGACCTTGGGTCAGTCACTTTCCCTCGTTGGTCGTCCTAATCCTCATCCTGGACCGGATGAACTGTTAAGACTCTCTTTACCTCCGACTTTTAATGAGCGGCTTCTCTTTACCAAAAAACAACTGCCGGGAACTAGCGAGAACCCAGAGGGACGCGGAGGGAGGCAGAGAGAACTGCTCGAGGGCGGGCTGGGCTCAGCGACAGCCAGAGCACGGTCAGTGACCCGAGGGGTCGGGCCACAGGAGGAGGATGGGAGGGAAGGAGAGGAGGGGGGAGGGGAGGGGGAGGGGACGGGGAGGGGAGGGGGAGGAGGCTGCCGCCGGGCGCCTTCCCCCGCCGCGGGGCCGTGAGCCCCCGCCCCGTGCAGGCCCAGCCCCCAGGTGGAGCCGCGCTGTCTCCGCCCCAGGCCAGGAAGTGATTCAAAAAACATTTCGCGAGGTTGGGAGAAGAGGTCCCCGTTGGGTGAAGAATCCGGGAAGGCCCGCCCACAGGTTCGCGCCCCCCCGCCCCTCTCCCCTGGGCGTGGGGGCCCGGGCGAAGTTGGGGGCCCGACGGGCACGCGGAGGCGCGGGCTGGACTCGGTCCTGGAGCGGGCGGCCGAGGCTGGTAGGCGCCCCCATCCCCCTTCCCCGGGAGCTGGGACCTGGAAGCTGGAGTTGGGTATGCGACCCAGGCCGCGGCATCCCCCGGCGGCTGCGCGGGGCGGCCAAGCGGGCAGTGGGCGGAACCCGCCCAGCGCCGGGGGCCGGGGGTGGGACGCCAGATACGAGTTCAGCGCGGACCGCGGAGGGAAAGGGAGGGCGGGTAGTGTCGGGAACCTTGGAAATGGCAGACGAGGGACCCGAAAAGACAGTTCCGTTCAAGGCCCTGGTGAGGATTCATCTTTAAGAGACCGTTTTGGACTCGAGATTGCAGAGCCCCCCGAGGAGAGGCGACCCAGGACTCTCTGGCCTGCAGACCCAGCTGGAGTCCCCCACCCTTCTTGCCAATGCCTGCGGCCATTTTTAAAAGACCGGAGGCCCGTCCCATATTACGACCTTTTTGATCCATGATTCTTCTCGAGAGGAAAGGCCCGTGTTGGGATAATCTGATGTTCCCTCCCTACTCTCAAGATGGACTCAGATGCCTGTTACCTCCTGGGGTTGTTTACCAGATTTGGTAACTTGGTGCGGACTCCTGATAGCTGGTATGGGCTGGGAGACACAGGGCCCGTGAGGCTCTGAGCTCCCTTCTTACCTTCCAGGGCTGGGCAAAGCAGCCATGCCTACCTGGGGGGCTGGCTCCTCGTCCCCCGACCGCTTTGCAGTGTCTGCGGGGGCCGAGGTCAAGGTGAGGGGGCAGCAGCCCCACGTGGAGCGCATCTTCGGCGTGGGGATGAGCGTCCTCCCCAAGGACTGTACTGAGAACCCGCACATCTGGCTGCAGCTCGAGGGCCCCAAGGAGAACACCAGCAGGGCCAAGGTAAATGCCCCTCCTGTGATCTGTCCAGCGATGGATGACGCCCACCCCACGGAGGCAGAGGGGAGAAGTAAACTGGGCGGGATTTTTGACTCCTTGGTTGTCTCATCTTAGTGCTCCAGGGCTTTGAGGGACTTCTCACTTATATATTTGTCTGAAGTTTTGGTTTCGTTTCTACAAGTTTCTGCAGTGACATACCTGGGAGTGACTCTATTCAAATCAATTTGTGCTTCTTGGGAAGAGTAATCAGGCCAAACAGGCTGGCCCACCAAGGAATCCACTGTGGGTTGGGAGGCTGGGCCTCATCGGTTCCTTTGGAGTTAGACGGGTTTCAGCACATGATCTACCACCTACCAGACTTGTGGCGAGAGTCAGTTTTCTTTTTTATAAAATGGGAGTAGTAGCATTATCCACTTCATTGCACTTACTGTGAATGTGATAAAGCACGTAAAGCATAAGTTCAGTAACAGTTAGCAATGACGATCATTATGGAAGTACACAACACATACATATAGACATAAATATTTTGAGAGAGATGATCTTGTAACCAATTAATTAGAATAGCATCTTAAATTGAGTTAAGTTCTTAATGGAAATACTAGTCAAAGGCTGTCAGCTGAAAAGGGAAAGAACTGAGATTCTTGATTTCTTTTCATCCCTGTGGGGCTCCATTGCTTTGTTCAGGCATCCTGGAACTCAGAGCAATGAGGCTGAAGGGGTGACCTGGCCACTTAGGATTCCAGCAGTTTCCTTTTTTTCTGTCCCTTCTTCCCCCCTCCCCAGGAGTACCTGAAGGGTCTGTGCAGCCCAGAGTTGCAGGATGAAATCCACTACCCACCCAGACTACACTGCATTTTCCTCGGAGCCCAGGGCTTCTTTCTTGACTGCCTGGCCTGGAGCACATCAGCCCACCTGGTGCCCGGGGCGCCTGGCTCAGTGATGATCAGTGGCCTGACTGAGGCCTTCGTTATGGCTCAGAGCCGGGTGGAGGAGCTGGTGGAGCGGCTGAGCTGGGACCTGCAGCCAAGGCCATCCCTTGGAGCCTCTCAGAACTCTGAAGTGCTGAGAGACTTCTCTGCCTTGCTGCAGTCCCGGGGGGATGCCCACACAGAGGCCCTCCTGCAGCTGCCCCTGGCTGTCCAGGAGGAGCTGTTGAGCCTGGTGCGGGAGGCGTCCAGGGGACAGGGGCTGCGAGTGCTCCCCTCCTGGGAGGGGAGGAGCCCAGGCCTGCTGGGTGCTCAGCACCTGGGAGTCAGAGCTACCCTCAATGAAGGCAGGGAGTCCCAGGACACTGGATCTAGGGGGTGGGGAGAGTGTAGGGGAGGCAGACATGGTATGGAGAAGGAGGCAGGGAGACAAGGGGGTCCCAGGGAGATGAATTTGGGATGGAAGGAGCTGTTGGGGGAAGAGAGTTGGGAGAGAGGAATGGCTTTCAGGCCAGAGTCAGAGGGCAGAGAGGTAGGGGAGGCAGGGCCCTTGAAGGGGAAGGTTCTGGAGAAGGAGGGGGTGACTCAGCAGAGAGGAGGGGTGTATGTCCAGGGTGAGCTGTCCATTGCCCATGGCTCTTCTCAGAGAGCAAATCAGCCTCGGGGAGCCTCCCTTCTCCAGAGACTGCACAATGGGAGAGCCTCACCTCCAAGAGTGCCTAGCCCTCCTCCTGCACCTGAACCCCCGTGGCACCGTGGAGATCGAGGAGACAGGGGAGACAAGCAGCAGACCGTGGCTCGGGGCCGGGGGTCTCCATGGAAAAGAGGAACCCGGGGGTCCAACTTGGTAACTGGCACGCAGCGTTTCCAGGAGGCCCTGCAGGACCCTTTCACCCTGTGCCTTGCCAATGTCCCTGGCCAGCCAGACCTCCGCCATATTGTCATTGATGGCAGCAATGTGGCCATGGTGTGAGTACCCAGTGGGGCTGGGGGCCCTGGGGAGGAGCTTGAGACAGGCGCCTTTGTCTACCTTGAGGACCAGTGCTGAGGGGTGGAGTTCTGCCCCCAGAGTTCTGAATCCTTGCCCCTGCAGGCACGGCCTCCAGCACTACTTCTCCAGCCGGGGCATTGCCATTGCTGTGCAGTACTTCTGGGACCGTGGGCACCGTGACATAACCGTCTTCGTGCCTCAGTGGCGCTTCAGTAAGGATGCCAAAGTTAGAGGTGAGTTGGGCCTGGTCTTTTGTAGCCTGGGATAGACCCTGTTTCCACCTTGAGGATAATCCTGTGTGTTTCTCTTCTGTAGAGGGTCACTTCCTGCAAAAGCTGTACTCCCTCAGCCTGCTCTCCCTCACCCCCTCACGAGTCATGGATGGCAAGAGGATCTCCTCCTATGATGACAGGTACCTTCTTTCCCAGCCTCAGGCTTGATATATTCAAGGAGCCCAGTGAGAGACTGAGGTGGCAGGGAAGGGGCTGGTTATTCCTCCACGTGCCCTTATGATTGGGTAGGTAAACCTGGCCCTGCAGGTGAGATGAAGTAGATTGAGGCAACCGGGTTTGTACATTCGCCATATGTCGGACAACCTCATGATCCCTCATTTTTTTTTTTTTTTTTTTTTTTACCGGGAGGTCCCAGGGATCGAACCCGGGTCCCTCCTTATGGGAGACGGACGCCCAACCAGTTGAGCCACATCCGACCCCATGATCCCTCATCTTGATACAGTGCCTTGCTGTCTAGAAAATATGGGTTTAATGGAGAGATTGGAAAGCTGGTGGCATGAAGAGCTGACATATGCCATCTTACAACCCAGATTTCTAAATACAGAGAAATGCTCTCAAGAATCTCCAACAACATTAACAAAGGAAAAACCAAAGTATAGGGAAACGGCTGTGGCTCAATCAATAGGGCTCCCGTTTACCATATGGAAGGCCCCGGGTTCGGTTCCCAGGGCCTCCTGGTGAAGGCGGGCCCGCCTGCGCGGCGTGGTTAGCTGACCCAGCGAGCACAAGCAGCAAGGGGGGGATAAATGAATAAATAAATAAAATCTTAAAAAAAAAAAAAAAAAAAAAGCCATTTATTTAAAAAAAAAACAAAAAAAAAAAACCAAAGTATACCTTCAAAATAACGGTTTAAGTGAAGAGACACAATCCATGAATAATAAGACTATACAAATCCATAAGAGAAAGATCATTGGACTTAGAATTTGAAGATCTGAATTTGAGCCCCAGGTTGCACTACTCCTTGACTTTGTGTCCCAGGTATCTTAGTGAGTTAACCTCTTTGTCTCAACAAGGTCCTCTTCCATTCATTCCCCCTCCTTGTGAATATCAAAAGAAGAGGTGTGTGCTTGCCTAACTCAAAGTGCTTGGCAAGAGTAGAGTGTTAATACCTCTTAACTTTGCATGGACCCAGACAAGTGTGGCAGAGGGTTTTATCTCTATTGGAGACTAAGGGTAAGAGTGATTAACTATCTTGGCAAAGGCTACTAGAGACAGAGAGAGAATGAGAACACAAGGCTGATGAGTAGAGTTGCCAGGTGGTTTAAACAAACAAACAAACAAGAAAACACTCCGTCCCCAGTATACATACATGGTATGGAAAATGGACAGATTTTAAAGGTTAATTAAGCAGTTAAAATTTTTTGCAACTACAAGTTTTTTATTCTCTGGCATATTATTCAGTTTTAAATGAACAGATAGTTTCTAAACCATAGTGAACATATATTTTGCCTTTCCAAATATTTAACTTTTACCTTCAAACAAGTAAATGGTATTTTACAGAAAGGCAATTCACTTTCTCCCAATATTATTCTGTTTTATACTAGATTCACAGATTATCTGTGACATAGAACATTCTTTTCCACATCAGCATTTAAACAGAATTGAAACTGAAGGTTGAGCCAGTTTTAATGAATTTTAAAGGCACATGTCTACACACTGTGTAGGACCTGGTGCATAGAGAATACACTGTGAATCTGGAATTTTGTCTAGTAACAGTGAATAAGCATGGTGGTTCATAGCACAGACCTACTGTGAGAACACTGCTGAACAAGATACAACACAACACAATAATAAACTATACTTAACCAGAAAATACCAGGAATATACACTTATGCTCATCCCCTTGTTTCCCAGACAGAAACTCAGAGCCAGACGTCTGTTACATCTGATCCTAATTCTCAGTCCCCTCTCTACCACAGTCTTTCAAATACTGACTGCCCAGCCAGTACTGGGTGTGTGGCTTGCGGAAGGAAGTGGGAAACCCAGGAACAAAACTTCCTGGAATTCAAAGAACCAGAACTCTTTACCAAACACTGTAGGAACTCAAGAGGAAGGGGAGCCTACTTCTGGGGTGGGGTTTTGTGGCATTTTCTCTTGATTAAGTAAGGAGGTGGGATGGTCTGGCTCTCTCAGTTTCTAACCTATTAAAAGATCCCCACGCACCACCTTATGACTCCTATCCGAGTAGAATTTTGCAGAATTACAAAAGTGGGGCCCAGGCATCTATTTTCTTTTTTTTTCTACATTTTTTTTTTAACTTTATTTTGTACATTTAATAATTGAAAACAAACAATTAAAAACTAAGAAGTAAACCATGAATAAATATATACATTTCTCAATTAAATGTAATAGCTACATGTAAATTTTTTTTTATTTTTTTTTTTGAATCAAACAATATATTACACAATATATTTGGTTCATAGTAATGCATTCATACAGTATTTGTCATTTTGTGTCTGGCTTGCTTCACTCAACATAATGTCCTTCAGGTTCATCCATGTTGCCAGGCATCTATTTTTAAAGGAGGTTTGGGAACCACCTTCCAGGTAGAGGGAAGTTTGAGACACATGGAAGTCAGGAAGCACAGGGCATGTTTGGAGAAGAGGTTGGAATCTGATCATTGTTTTTGGCTGGAGCTGTAGGTACATGAGAGAGAAGGCTGTAAGGGTGGCTGGGAGAGGGCCTTGGCTGCCAGGTGTCAGTTTGTGGACTTTATTCGGTAAAGGGCAACTGAAGAAGAGTTTTTGCGTAGGGGAAGAGCATGTTTTCTTGGGTGAGGGCAGGGTAGACTGAAGGGTGGCAAATGGCAGAAGGCAAGGGACTCCCCCACCCTGTTCCCCCGTTCGGAGGCTATTGCAATATCCCAGGTGCAGCATCCTAATAGGTAGGGTGATACTGGTGGGGCTTTTCAGAGAAAGAACATGCTGGATTTGTGAGTGGTGGGAGTAGGGTAGAAGAAGACAGGGTCAGAGCCGGTTCTTACAGTCCCTTACTAATGAGGTACGAAGTGTTGGCTGAGGGATTGTGGGAGTAGAGGGGATGCTATTGGGGGGCCACCTTAGACTTATCTTTGTTTCCGAACCCACGGCTCCCGAATCCAGCCAGTCACCTGGTGACTGGGTCAAGGTGCGGCCAGGGGCCAGATCTCTGTCACCAGAAGTGGGCTGTGAGAGTCTGTAACACTCTGGGGTTGGAGCCTTTGACAATCCAAGAATGGCTCCTGTGGTTCTTGAGACAGGTTCATGGTGAAGCTGGCTGAAGAGACCGACGGGATCATTGTCTCCAACGACCAGTTTCGGGACCTGGCGGAGGAGTCCAAGAAGTGGATGGCAATTATCAGAGAGCGGTGAGGAAGCCCTTGCCCAAGAACAGGGCCCGGACTCAGACCTTTCTCTAAAACCAGCTCTGCTTTGGAATCCAGGTGGGAACTCTGGGAAGGGGTTGAAGTTGCCTTGAAGGTTGGTAGCCAGCAACTTATGGTGGTGGTGGTTTCATCTGTCTGGGAGTTGGGCAAGGCCCCCACTATGACCACATGTTCTCTGTCTCCAACCAGCCTGCTGCCCTTTACCTTCGTGGGAAACCTCTTTATGGTTCCTGATGACCCCCTCGGGCGAAATGGCCCCACCCTGGATGAGTTCCTGAAGAAGCCAGTTAGGTAATGCCCCAAACTTCTGCAGGCAGCCCCTCCAGCCCTGACCCTCCCTCAGCAGGGGAGGAGCTTGCCAGTCTGGAGACTTGGGTGGGACTGTGATCTCGATTTGGGTCAGCTGAATTCTGTAGTAGTTTTGAGTTGCCTCCGGCTTCGCATTTAACTGCCTCCCAGTGAATCCTGACTCAAAACCTCCTGGCTGGGAGGGAAGCTCCCCTAATTACATAATCATCGTTTTTAATGGTGTTATTTGAAAGACGGTTGCTTTTAGATATAGCCAGCTGTATTCAGAATGCCCTTTGCTGAACTCTTAAGTAATTGATTTACTAGACTAGAATTAGATCACATTAATGGCAGGGTTCACCTTCTTGGTTTTGAAAACGGCTCTCTCCTTCAGAGTTAAGTTGATACTGCCACTTAGTGGTCAGCTTGGAGAATTTCAGGATTGCGCCCCCAGAGCCAAGACTAGGCCGGGCAGTTAAATGGGGGTGGGGAGTTGGGAGGCTCGCTGAGCTCTTATTTTCCTCCAGGATGCTCTTTGGCTCTTTCTGTTCTCTCTGCTTCTTTCCAGGACAAAGGAGTCTTCTGAGGCTCAGCATCCTTCCAGGGGCTTTGCAGAACATGGTAAAGAGCAGCAGGAGAGAGAAGATGAGGAAAAAGGCCGTGGTGGCATTCGGAAGACCCGTGAAACAGAGCGGCTCCGGCGCCAGCTGCTAGAGGTGTTTTGGGGCCAGGATCACAAGGTGGACTTTATCCTGCAGCGGGAGCCGTACTGCCGGGACATCAATCAACTCTCTGAGGCCCTGCTCAGTCTCAATTTTTGAGCCTCACCTGCCTGGGTGGCTGCTGCCCCATCAGCTCCAAACCCACCATGCTCAGTCTCTTTTGTGAAAGTCCCTTTGCTGTTCAGACCCTGACTTACTGTAAGTTGATGCTTTTGAGTCAGGGAAGCAGCAAGGAGAGCATACAGAGTGTGGGGAATGCTCTTGCTTGGGGCACTTTGGGGATAGGGCCATAAAGTGACCTGGTCTCATCTTGAGTCAGGACCTCAGTCAGCTTTCAAGAAGCAGAAGCTCAGCCTTAACTTCTCAACCTTGCCTTAGCAGAGGGTTTCTGTAGAGAGTCAGGACTGCTAGAAAGTTGAAGTCCTGGAGACTGGGATTGCTGGCTCCATCTTCAAGCTGAGTTGAGAATGGAGGCGGGGTTGGGTGGGAGGGAAATAAGGAGGGGACAGGTAGCAAGGAAGCTAAGCCTTTTCTCCCCTTTGGCTTCTGCTTTGGGATCCTGGAAAGGCTCTGTAGGGTTACGTGGGCTAGGTCGCAGTCGGGCATCAGGGAACAGGTGGAGAGGGCAGGGGAGACTTGGCTTTTGGTCTCAGCTATGCCTGTCTGTGGTCATGATCAAGCTGCTTGGCTTTTACTCTGTCTATAAATCAGGAGTAAAAATACCTGTTGGGAGGAGAAATGAGAACCTATGGGAAAGTTGGAGGAAAGGTACTGAGACCAAGTCTCAGGTATATGCCTGTGCCTACACAGGATTCCTAATTTGGACCTCACTTTCAGAGCAAGCTGTAGGGTCCTCTATCTCCAAGGCATCCACCTGTGCCCTGGATTTTAATATGCCTTATAATGGCTGCGTCCATTTTGGGCAACCCCCAAATCCACATTTACAAAAGTTAAATTTGGGGGTGACTGTTTGCATTACCAAAATACTCAGGGTTCCTTTAAATGGCAGCTCTCCTATTGCATTCAGGTATGTTTATGTATTAACGATTGTGTGGGAAACTCCGTGGTTAGAAGCACTTGCTAAAGTGTTGGGAGCAATTGCCAAACCAATGAAGATGTGCTCTTCAGTGACAATGTTAATGTGATCTGGCCCTAACATTTCTCTACAGAACATGTTTGTATGTTGCATAAAGCAAGGCACACTTCTGCTGTGTGTGTGTGAGTATGGGGATGGGAGGGTTTACAGAGTTTGTATCTTGATGAACCAATTATCTGGAAAATGAAAACCAAAGAATCAAAGTCGGAAGGTACCAGACCAAGTCCACTGTCACACCAGGACATTTTCTCTCCACCTCGATTACAACAGGTCATCCATCATCCTGTATCTGGAAGTATTTCTGTGTCAGGGAATTTACTATCTCACAAGGTAGTTTGTTCCATTTTGGACAATATCAATCATTAGTCCTTCCTTTAGTGCTTTTCTATTACTTCTACCTTTGAGGCTGTTTATTCCCTCAGGAACAACACAGAGCCAGTCAAATTTCTTTAGAAATTTAGGGTTTCTAAAGAACCTAAGGCCAGATAAATCACTAGGCCAGGAGCCCTGAATTCTCTTCTGTCTAGGCCCTGCAGCAGACTCCTGGGCATGATTCTTTTCAGGCTCTTTCTGCTTCTCTTGAGTGGTATGGGGAGTTGAGTATTGCTACCCAGTTCCTCCTTCCAGCAACTGGCACTGGGAGCAGAATTATGATAGAAGGGGTCCCTAAGTTCCAGAATGCTTGTCCCCCACCCTGATAATTGGTCATTACACCACTAGACGGTATTGACCCGGGCTGGGGCTCGATGTACGGGAGAGGCTGGCTAGGGAGGTGACAATGACTCAAAGACAACCCATACTCCCCAGGGAGGAAAGGAGATTGATTACCCTGACCTGAACTGGGAGCTGGAAGGACTTCTGGTCAAGTTTTGGTAGATAAAAAGGGAAAGGGTCCTAGATGAACATGTGGGACTCTTTCCTAGTAGGATTGAATTTGTACTATTTGGTTGCTGCATCCTTGGTTTCTTGCTCTTTTCACTTTCAGTATGATGATGGGATATGCAATAGGCCAGGCGCTGACCAAGGACCCGGGCTGACTAAAGTGGCCCCATTCAGATAGGAGGGAAGCCCTAAGCTTACAGGCAGCCCTAAGCTTGTTGGCTTTGTCCTGCTGCAGCTTGATGAACCAGGACCAATTTGTAATAGCCTTATTAACTCACTGCCATTTGGTGACACGGACTGAATGCTCTCCTAGACCTAGGCCTTGTCTCCCACTGTCAACATCCTGACAGCGGTCTGTGAACAGGTATGCAGGCTGACCACAGAATTCAATAGAAATGGGTCATTCTTTCTTCCTCTAGTCTCTACTTTTACTATGACTTCATGCCCCACATTTGCACCCACTTCTTTTAGCAACTGAGGGACCAAGAAGGGGCCGGTGAGTGAGGAGAGATGTTGCCCATTGTAACTTCAAATCCCCATTTAGAGGAGTCAATCTAGCATGACATCTTGAAATAAATTCCAAGAGAACCTAGGCCAGAGAGATGAGCCAAAGCTAGTGAGATAATTTATCTTTATTGCCTAAACTGTAGAGCACTCTACATAGCATAAAGGGGAAGTGAGGTAGGAATGAACTGGGACAGAGACATCAAGCTTGGAAATCCTTTGGGAAGGGGTTAAAGGGGTTGAGGTCCTAACTTGATGGGATCACAACCTTGAGACAGGACAGTTAAATAGGTTGGAGCAAAAGAATAATGGAGAGAAATATGGAGATTGAATCTCTAAAAACTGGATGGTTTCAGAGCTCAAGTAGAGAAGCACCTGAGCCTATTCACAGTATCTACCCAGGAGGTCTCTGTTGGAGGGAGAGGACTCAGGCCCCTGCCATGAACCTTCCTTCTTAGGCTATGACTTCCTTCAAGGCGGCTCCTAGTTCTGGGAAGGTATACTGGTAGCCAGCGGCCAGTGTCCGCCGTGGGACCACCTTCTGGCCCTCCAGCAACATGATGGCACGCTCTCGCCCAAAGATAGCTTGTATCATAGTGCTGGGGAGGGGGATGAATGCTGGGCGGCCTAGGGCAGCCCCCAAAGCCTGGGCAAAATCGGCATTGGTAGTGGTGGAGGCTGGAGCCACTCCATTCAGGACCCCCTGCACATGGCTTGTTTCAAGGGCATGGGCCAGGATTCCTGCCAGGTCCCCGATGTGAATCCAGGGGAAGAATTGGTGGCCTGAGCCGATGGGCCCCCCCAGGCCCAGGCGGAAGGGTAGCAGCATGTGGCTGATGGCACCGCCTCCACGGCCCAGCACAATTCCTAGGGCAGGCAAGAGGGATGGTACAGGGGGAGCCCCTCAGCCTCCAAACAGCCCCACTGCTCGTCCCTGTTTGTCAGTTTCTACTTCCTCATTCTCCCCAAGCTGCCTTGGCTCTGTAACAGAGCTGAGTGGTATGGCTCTCTTCCCATCCTCCCACCTGAAGGTTGGCCAGAAGTAGTAGCACTCTCACTCTCTGTAAACTCCTCTCCCCCTGATCTCACCACTCCCCCAGCCCATAGAGGGTGCCCCAACCCTATCCCATACCCAGGCCCCTGGTCTCACCAGAGCGCACAACCACCTGGCGTGTGGAATCTCCAGGAAGCCTGGCTGCTGCTTCCCACTTGGTTACGAGGTTGGAGAAAAAGTCAAAATCCCCTCCGGGGCTGTCCTCATCATACTCTGCAGTCAGGCTGGGCTGGTAGAAAGCTGCCGGTGGAACAGCACTTGTTTGTCCAGGGTGTCCTTAGTCCTGCCTGGCCCTTTGCGGTCAAGGCTCCATTCCCCTTGGTCTCAACTTCCTTGGCCCTTGGGATTTCCCCACAGGAAGAGAGTCATGGATTCTTTCTCCCTGAGCGTCTCCATAGCACCAGCCTGTTCCTGCCCTGCAGGGTAAGCTGAGAGGCCACTGGAGTGCAGTGGTTGAGAATGAAGACTTGGGTGTCAGGCTGCAGAGTTTTAATCATGGTTTCACCATTTATTAGCTCTGTGACCGTAGCAAGTTACTTAACTTCTCTGAGTGGAATGCCTGCATGTTTAAAATGGGAATGAATAATAGTACCTACCTCATAAAGTTGTTCTTAGGATAAAAATGATGTAATATGTATAAAACATTTAGATTAGTGGCTGATATATACATTATACTTGTCTGTAGTTATTTGGTCCCCCAAGTGAAATACAAGAAACAAGAACACTGGTCCTAAAGAACTGTGGCATGAGAAGCAAGGGACTTGAGAGTCGGTGGAATTTTCCCTGGCACTGGGAGGATGCCTGTTTTTCACTGAATGTACACAAAGATCAGGAGAATGTATGGATCCAGGGCCTAAGAAATTACTGTGCTTACTTATATAAGACCAGGGCTCTGGGGCATGTATAGCCAGAAAGGCCTGGGCTACTCCCACACTCTCACCCCCCTACCCTTGGCTAATGTAAGTGGATGGTGATTTGGTGCATACCTACACCTGTAACTAAGACCCAGGCCTTGAGGGGTTGTGGGGCCTTGGTGATGGCTCTAGCCAGCATGTCTGTGGTCTCCAGGCGGCTGCTGAGTACCTCTTTTTGGAAGGCTTCATTCCACCTGCAGGAGAAATGTAAGGGAAATAAGCCACACTAAACAGTGTGTGCACATACACGTCCCTCTCTCTGTCCTGGGACACTTTCTTTACCCGCTTCTAGTAAAATGCTGCAGAGAAATGGCCCATGTCTCCCGCAAAGGGAAAAGCCATATCAAGTGAGTTGACTGAAGAGAGGAGCAGGTGGGTGTGTAGGGGTAGGGAGGGATAAGGATTCAGAGATGTCTGCTTAGTTCTGGCAGTTCCATTGTCCGCAGCTCATGGGTTCTCATCAGAGTCGGGCCCTCTCCCAGCTTTAGGACCCGGGCTGACCTTCGGAGAGGGTTGAGGATGTTCACTCCGGCCAGGTTGACAGCAGCATCGCAGGGAGGCAGCCCAGAGATTGAGAGTTCATCCTGTCAGAGGAAGTAGACAGTGCCCAGAAGCCCCGCCCCGCGTCGCCAAACCATCCCTTTCCACCAGCTTCTGGAGGATAGACATACCCACGTTATCCGATCAGGCCCAGGCTTCCGGGAGACCAACGTCACTTCGTGGCCCCTGGCTTTCAGCAGCTGGGTTAGGGCCGTCCCAATGAAGCCTGTCCCGCCACCTGGTAGGAAAACACGAATTGTTTACCTTCTCAGGGTCTCCTCCAGTCCCCGCATGTGGCCCCTCCTCTGGTGCCAACCCTTCTGACTCCAGACTTCTCCCCTCCTTCTCCTCGTCCCCTTTCCCCCGCGATGTAGAGATGATACAGGCCAGACGAATTTGGGAAATTCGGCTTCCCGGGCCAGGAGACCAAGGCCCAGCTGTCCGTCCACAACAGTGTCGTTTCTCGGAGAGAGCCTTCCTTCTGGCAACCTCTGGCGAACCCTCCGTCCCATAAACCCGCCCCAACCCTGCCTTTCCGCCCTCCCTCACCAACAAGCACTCGCATAGCGACCAGGACCTATCGCGCCTGTGCAAGATTTAGAGCTACCCCTCCCCCGCTACCGCCCGCAGTCTGTCTTTTCCTAAACCTGCGAGGTGGATTGAGAATGGGCGTGCCCAGCCTGACTACCCGGATGAATTTAAAGAGCTAGGTCTTTCATTTCACTGGGAGATGGGAGGGTTGGTGTGGGCATGTGACGGAGGGGGCGGGAGGGGGCTGGGAAGGTCATAGTGCAGGAAAAAAATTCGTTTAAAACCGAAGCCACCCAACCCCCCGAATTTTGGATGTCCCTTCGGTTTGGTGGGTCAGTAGTCTAAGAGAATCTGATCAGAGGTACTGTGTGTGTTTTCCTACTTGGCCTGTTCTCTTCTCCTAGCTCTTGCTCCTTCCTATTAGCATTTAAACATTTCAAATTTTTCTCATCTTAAAATAATCAGTTTCCTGGAGACAACCGAAGTGGCTATTAAGAGACAGTGGATAAAATGTGATATATACATACAATGGAATATTATTCCACTGTAAAAAAAAGAATGACCTTCTGATGGATGTGACAACGTGAATGAAGCTTGAAGGAATCACGTTTGGTGAAGTAAACCTGACACCAAAGAACAGATATTGTATGATCGCATTTATATGAAATAATTAGAATATGCAAATTCACGGAGTCGGAAACTAGACTGCAGGTTACCATGGGCCAGGGTGGGTGGCAAATGAGGACATAACACTTAATTGGTATAGGATTTTTGTTTGGGGTGATGGAAAAGTTTTGGTAATGGATGATGGTGATAGCACGACATTGTGAATATAATTAACACTGAATTGTATAATTGAAAGTGGTTAAAATGGGAAATTTTAGGTTGTATATATGTTATCAGAATTTTAAAAAAATTGCCCATAGAATTATAAAAAGAAAAAAAAAAAAAATTCCCAAGCCAATTCTTCCTCTAGCCATTTCCCTCTCTTTGTCTTATTTTCACTGCCAAACCACTGAAGAGTGTTCTTCATATTCTACACTTCTCAATTTACTTGCATGGTTTCCACCTTTATCATTCACTGTGGCAGTTTTAGATTATTTATGAACCCCCAAAAAGATAAGGATTATATTTGTAAACTGGTCTGTTCCCCCGGGCATGATATCTTTTTAATTCTATTAAATTCAAAGGTTTTACATTTACTTGGTTAAATTAAGATTAGGACTTCGATTTGACCACGTTAGTAGGGCGTGAGCCAGGGTTGAGTTCCCGCCCCGCCTTGGTGGGCTATACAAATGGACACTCACACAAGAAGACATACAGAAGAAGATACACACAGGAAGAGAGAAAATCCATAGATGCCAGAAGAGAGAACTTTGTCAGCTTTGATCCTGTGCCCTGGGAAGAGAGATGAGCCATTTGCTCCATAGTTTACAGCTGACCTTGTGAAGAGACCAAAGCAGCTGAACCCGGAAAGAAATGAGCCCTATGCCAGCCTACAGCTGAGATCGGAATAAGCTGGGACCACAGAGCCTTAAGAGGAAGAAGGAAGGCTGAACCCTTGTAGAGATTGGCAACAGACCTGGGTGAGAAAGTGCCTCTTGTAGTACCATGAATTAGACTCTTTAGGGCCTTGTAACTATAAGCTTTTACCCCAAATAAATACCCTTTATAAAAGTCAACAGATTTTTGGTACTTTGCATCAGCACCCTTTGGCTGACTAATACACTGTCCCTCTCTCAAATAGCACCAATTTCCCATGTGTTACCAAATCTGAATGCCTAGTTTTCATTCGTTTGTCTTGACCTCTCAGTATCACTGGGCACTTGCTGACTCCTCCCTTCCTTTGGAAATGCTCTTCTTTTGGCCTCTGTGAAAGTCACCCTCTCTTGTGGGTCTTTCTCTGTTCTTTCTTATAGTGTTTTTTTTTTTTTTTTTTTCAGTGTCCTTTGTACTTTTATTCCATCTCATCTACATCGTTAATTCAGTTACCATTTTCTCACAGACGTCTTCTCAATTGTCATATGCAAATCAGATCTCTCCCCAAATTTCTGACTCCTATAAAAACTTCCCACTAGACATGTCTTCTTGGATGTCTGAAACCTTGTTAATTTTACTTAGTTATATCTCCCAGATCCATCTATATTCCTGTCTCTGCCACCACTATCCTTGTTCAAGTTGTTATTCTCTGTTGCCTAAATTACTGCAACAATTCCTAACAAGGCTTTCTGCTTCTATGTGTTCTCCCCTCCAAATTATTCTACACATTGCAATCTGAGTGATCTTTTGAAAACATGTAAGAGGAACAATATGGAGGCTTACATATCCTAAAATTTTCCCAGTACATAATGTCTGTATATGCTGGATAAACTTTAACAAACCTCCATTTAAAAGCATTGCAAGTTAGCTAGAAAAGAAAGGAAATCTCCAGCAACCAAACACAAAGCATGCATTGGGATCAAGGCTACCTTGTGGTTGTTTGCCAAATTCAGGGATCCAGAGGCTTGGGAATGACAGGAGACAATGCGTGGAACTAAGACCTGTGCATAAAGCTCTTGGTGGGCTATGTCTTCAGGAAAAAGGTAAATTTGAAAAATTCCACCTAGTATCAAAGAACATGACTAGGAAACTTGTTTCTGTAGGGTTGACTATAGTCTAGCCTCGGCTGAAAAAAAATTAGACTTTTCAAAATTACAAAACACACAAGAAAATAAGCCACACTAAGGAGGGGTCAGCAGAAACAACGAACAGCAGCATTAGATCATTAAGGATTTTAGATATTGGAATTATGAGATATAGAATATAAAACTACAAAGTTTAAAATGTTTAAAGAAAAAGAAGAGAAATTAAAAACACGAGAGGTACAAGATACTATAAAAAAACCCCAGCAGAATTGATAACCAATTTGAATTTCTAAATATTAAAAATATAATAATTGAACATTAAAAACTCAGGAAATGAGTAAAACAGCAGAAAATAAGTTTAAGTATTGCTCAAAAAAGGTTTAGTAGATCCAAAGAAGTTAAAATGTAGGACAGAGAGGCAAAGAGATATAAAATATAAAAAAGTATAAGACAAGGAAGATAAAGTGAGAAATTCTAATCCTTCTATTTGGTGTCCCAGAAGAGAGGAGTTAGGGAAGGGGACAGGAAATATTTGATGAGATAATAGCTGATTATTTCCCCAAATTGGTGAAATATTGATGAATCCTCGTATTTTCAGTAAGGAAAATGAATCTTAAGTAGGATAAACAAAAAAATCCATACCTAGTTATATTATAATAGTTACAAAAAACAAGTCAGAAATAATAAAAGCAGAAAAGTCAAAATTATCTGTAAAGAAATGACAATTGGATGGACAAGTGACACCTTAACTGCGATAATATCTTCAAGTGCTAAGAGAAAATAATGCTAACCCAGAATTGTTCACCAAGCAACCCAGGATTTAAGACTGAAAATATAACAAGGATAGTTTTAGACAAGCAAAACTGAGAGCATTTACCACCATCAAACTTTTCAACTTTGTCCTTTCAGGTAAAAAGAAAATGATCTCGAAAGGAAAGCATGAGATGCGAAAGAATGGTAATCCAAAAGTCAGTAAGCAGGTGGGTAAATACAAACAAACAAGACCATTTAAAACAACAACTATAATGTCTGACATGTAGGTAACAAAACAGAACTGAAATATTAGTCAGCAATAATAGATTAGAAGTATGAGAACATGAGATGTATGTGACTGGAGTAGAATTATTGGGAAAAGAAGAGCAATAATGAACGGTATTAAACTTTGTTATGTATAAATTTCAAAAATTAAGGGTAACTGTTATATATTAGAAACAGTATGCTTCTAAATCGGTAGAGGGGAACAATTGAGAAAACTATTCAATCAATTAAAAAATCATCAGGAAAAGATAGAAAAGGAGAAAGCCTAGACAAAACAAAACAAAACAAAAAATCCAAAATAAGATATTAGAAATAATAAGTAACATAATCAATTTAGAAATTGAATGAAATAGATGAACTAGAATTACAAATTTCAAGATGGATGAGTCTCACAACTATAATGTTAAGCAAAAAGGAAGCTGCAGAAAAGCACTTACTATATGATACTATTTAGTTAAAGATTTTAAATAGGCAAAATAACACTATTATTTTTGAGGGGAAAATAGATTTGTAGTTAAAGTAAAAAGAAATGAGAAAATTCAAGAGAGCATTGACCTCTGGGGATAGAGTGGGAATATGATCACAGAGAAGTGCATAGACCACTTTGACTTATTTCTTAAGCTGGGGGTGGAGGGGTGTCCAGGGGTACCCATTTATTTTTCTTTGTATTTTTGTATGAAATATTTCATAATAAATAAAAATGTATTGTGGATTTAAAATTTATAGTTATATTTAGATGTGTAGAAATAACTTTATTTTCTATAATAGAATACAATTTGATCACGAATATTTTTCTTTGGTAATAGAGTAAATTTAAACTCACCCAACAAAACTAACTCTATTACTTCGAGTTTAAAACTTTTCAGTATACTCAGTTTTTTCTGGGTAAATTCTTAGTCTTTCTGAATACCTTGTCCTTCTTTACCTTTCTTTTCCCCAGCTAGACATCTGAGTATAGGAGACCCTTTGGTCCAGGCACTGTCATCTGGTCCTCAATTCCTGCTTGAAAGAATATAATTTGGTTTGGCCTTGGGATGTTGCTTGCTGGTATCAGCTAAGGCACAGCCGGTCAGGCTGTTCAAAGTGTTTGACTTCCAAGATCAAGTGGAAGCCACTACAACTGCCCTCACCTAGCAAAATAGTAAATGAAAAGCTATAGTGCAGGGGACGGATGTGGCTCAAATGGCGCATGGGCTGCCAGGCTCTGTGTGCCGGTGAGCCGCCAGGCCCCAGGAGCCATGCAGCAAGATGATGACGTAACAGGAGAGAGACGCAGGGGAGAGACAGGACGAGATGCTCCGATAGTTCCAAAAACCAGGAACCAAGGTGGCGCAGGTGGCAGAACACCTCTCTCCTACATTGGAGGTCTCCAGGATCGTATCATGGTGAAGACTGGAGGAGGAGGATGAGAAGAGATGGCAGGAAACAGACACAGAGAATTGCCCAGCAAATGGACACAAAACAGCAAATGGGGAAGGGGGCGCTTAAAATGGATAAAGTAAATAAATAAATCTTAAAAAAAATAAAAATAAAAAGCTATAGTGCGCGAATATTCTCGCTGACCTGATTTTATGATAATCAGGGTAGGCTAAACATTCGCTATATTAGAAACCATGCATGTGTCCCCAGACCTAGTTTTCCTCCCTAGGTCTGGTTTTTAGAATGCTGGTGATAAACTAAGTCTTATTTATTATATGACCATCCTGTATGGGAAAAGATTGTAACTCTAGGTATCTTTGGTCAACCTTAAGACATATAGCAGGGGGACGGATGTAGCTCAAATGGTTGGGCATCCGTCTCCCATATGGAGGGACCTGGGTTCGATGCCCAGGACCTCCCAGTAAAAATAATAAAAAAAAAGAAAAATAAAGAATGTGCGTGGGCCACCAGGCCTCGTGTGTGGGTGAGCCCCCCAGACCCTGTGCGCGGGTGTGCTGCCAGACCCTGCAAGTGGGTGAACCATCAGTCCCCATGTGTGGGTGAGCTGCCAGGCCCCATGCGCGGGTGTGCTGTCAGGCCCCGCGAGCCACGCAGCAAGATGATGACCTAACAGGAGAGTGACACAAGGGACAGCCAAGATGATATGCACCGAAAAACCAGGAAGCAGGTGGTAGGATGCTTCTCTGCCACATCCGAGGTTCCCAAGATCAAACCCAGTGAAGACAGGATGAGAAGAGAGGGCATGAAATGGACACAGAGAGTTGCCCAGCGAATGGACACAAAAACAGCAAAAATGGGGAGGGTGGGCAGTAAAAATGGATAAACGTAATAAATAAACAAATCCTTTAAAAAAATGTATAGGGGAGTAAGATATGGACTATAGTTAGTAGTAATACTTTTTTTTTTTTTTTTAAAGATTTTATTTATTTATTCATTTATCCCCCTCTTGCTGCTTGTGCTCGCTGGGTCAGCTAACCACGCCGTGCGGGCAGGCTTGCCTTCACCAGGAGGCCCTGGGAACCGAACCCGGGGCCTCCCATATGGTAAACGGGAGCCCTACTGATAGAGCCACAGCCGCTTCCCAGTAGTAATACTTTGACGATGCTCTTTCATAATTTGTTAACAAATGTTTCACAAAAATGCAAAGTATTTGTGGTGGAGTGATGTGTGATAGCCCTGTATGATGTTATTCATGTTTGTTTTGTAAGTTTACAATGTTTACTGAACACTTATAGTTTATGTATGTTCATGTATGAATGATATACTTCAATAAATTGTTTAAAAAAAAAAAGCTATAGTGGATTCCTGGAGGGATTGTAGTGCCACCATCAAGGATTTGAAGGATGCAGGGGTAGTGATTCCCACCACATCCCCATTCAACTCTTCTATTTGGCCTGTGCAGAAAACAGATGGATTTTGGAAGATAACAGTAGATTATCATAAACTTAACCAGGTGGTGACTCCAATTGCAGCTGCTGTTCCAGATGTGGTATCATTGCTTGAGCAAAGTAACACATCCCCTGGTACCTGGTATGCAGTTATTGATCTGGCAAATGCTTTTTTCAATTGCCATTAGTAAGGACCACCAAAAACAGTTTGCTTTCAGCTGGCAAGGCCAGCAATATACCTTCAATATCCTGCCTCAGGGATATCAACTCTTAAGCCCTATGTCATAATATTGTCTGCAGGCACCTTGATTTTCCCTCCCATAAGACATCACATTGGTCTATTATATTGATGATATCATGCTGATGGGACCTAGTAAACAAGAAATAGCAAATACTCTAGACTTATTGTTAAGATATTTGCATGAGAGAGGATGGGAGATAAATCCAACAAAAATACAGAACCTTCCACCTCGGTGAAATTTCTAGGTGTCCAGTGGTATGGAGCATGAAGGATAAGCTGTTGCATCTGGCCCCTACAACCAAAAAGAGGCACAATGCTTAGTTGGTCTCTTCGGATTTTGGAGACAACATCTTCCTCATTTGGGTGTGCTACTCTGGCCCGTTTACCAAGTGACCAGAAAAGCTGCTAGTTTTGAGTGGGGACCAAAAGAAGAGGAGGCTCTTCGACAGGTCCAGGCTGCTGTGCAAGCTGCACTACTACTTGGGCTATATGATCCAGCAGAACCAATGGTGCTGTAAGTGTCAGTGGCAAATAAAGATGCTGTCTGGAGACTTTGGCTGGCCCCTATAGGAGAATCACAACACAAACCTTTAGGTTTTGGAGTAAAACCCTGCCATCCTATGCAGATAACTACTCTCCTTTTGAGAAACAGCTTTTGGCCTGCTACTGGGCCTTAGTAGAGACTGAACGCTTAACCATGGGCCCCCAAGTTACCATGAGACCTGAGTTGCCTATCATGGGCTGGGTATGGATTGACCCACCAAACCATAAAGTTGGGCATACACAGCAGCACTCTGTCCATAAAGTGGAGGTGGTATATACGAGATAGGATTCGAGTGGGTCCTGAAAGCACAAGTAACTTATATGAGGAAGTGGCCCTAATGCCCTTGGTCACCACTTCTGCCACATTACTTTCTCTTTCCCAGACCACATCTATGGCCTCTTGGGCAGTTCCTTACAATCAGTTGACTGAGGAAGAGAAAACTCATGCTGGTTTACAGATGGTTCTGCATGATATGTAGGTACCACTGCAGCCCCTGTCTGGGACATCCCTGAAAGACAGTGGTGAGGGCAAATCCTCCCAGTGGGCAGAACTTTGAGCAGCGCACCTGGTTGTTCATTTTGATTGGAAGGAGAAATGGCCAGAAATGCATTTGTGCACGGATTCATGGGCTGTTGCCAATGAGTTGGTCAGGAACTTGGTAGGGGAAGCGGCTGTGGCTCCATCAGTGGGGCTCCCGTTTGCCATGTGGGGGGCCCGGGTTCGGTTCCCGGGTCCTCCTGGTAGGGGCAGGCCCGCCCGCACAGCGTGGTTGACTGACCCGGCGAGCACGAGCAGCAAGGGGGGGGGTAAATGAATAAATAAATAAAATCTTAAAAAAAAAAAAAAGGAACTTGGTAGGAACATGAATGGAAAATTGGTGACAAAGAGGTCTAGTCAAGAGGTATGTGGGCAAAAAATGTGAAAATATTTGTGTCCCACATGATTGCTCACCAGAGGGTGACTTCAGGAGAGGAAGATTTTAATCAAGTGGATAAGATGACCCACTCTGTGGCTAACATTCAGCCTCTTTCCCCAGCCACTCCTGTCATTGCCCAATGGGCTCACGGACAAAGTGGCCATGATGGTAGGGATGTAGGTTATATATGGGCTCAGCAAAGTGGACTTCCTCTCACCAAGGCCACCTTGGCTACAGCCGCTGTTCATGCCCAATCTGCCAGCAGCAGAGACCCACACTCAGCTCCGGATATGGCACCGTTCCCTGAGGTGATCAGCCTGCTACCTGGTGGCAGGTTGATTACATTGGATCACTTACATCATGGAAGGGGCAACTATTTGTTCTAATTGGAATAGACACATACTCTGGATATGGGTTTGCAGCCCCTGCACACAATGCTTCTTCCAAAACTACCTTCTATGGACTTAGAGAATATCTTATACACTGCCATGGTATTCCACACAGCATTGCTTCTGATCAAGGAATCCACTTCACAGTAAATTATCTGTGGGAATGGGCATATGCTCATGGAATTCACTGGTCTTACCATGTTCCCCATCATCCTGAAGCAGCTGGGTTGATAGAACTGTGGAATGGCCTTTTGAAGACTCAATTACAGCACCAACTAGGTGGCAATTCCTTGCAGTGCTGGGGCAATGTTCGCCAGGAGGCTGTGTATGCTCTAAATCAGCGTCCACTCTAAGTGCTGTTTCTCCCATAGCCAGGATTCACAGGTCCAGGAATCAAGGGGTGGAAATAGTAGTGACACCACTCACTATTACCTCTGGTGATCCACTAGGAAATTTTTTGCTTCCTCTCCTTGCAAACCTATGCTCTTCTGGTCTATAAGTCTTAGCTCCAAAAGGAGGAGTGCTTCCACCAGGGAACACAACAATGATTCCATTGAACTGGAAGTTAAAGTGCCACCTGGCCACTCTGGCCTCCTCATGCCTCTGAATCAACAGGCAAAGAAGGGAGTTACTGTACTGGCTGGGGTGATTGATCCTGTCTAGCAAGGGGAAATAGGACTGCACCTACACAATGGAGGTAAAGAAGACATTGCCTGGAATGCAGGATATCCCCTAGGGTATCTCTTAGTACTTTCATGCTCTGTGATTAAAGTCAATGGAAGGGTACAGGTGTAGCTCAATGGTTGAGTGTCTGTTTCACATGTACAAGGTCCCAGTTTCAATCCCCAGTACCTCTAAAAATAATAAAGTCAATGGAAAATTGCAACAACCCAATCCAGGCAGGACTAACAATGGCCCAGTATCTTCAGGAATGAAAGTTTGGGACACCCCACGAGGCAAAGAATCATAGCTTGCTGAGGGCAAAGGGAACTTGGAATGGACAGTTGAAGAAGGTAGTGATAAATACAAATTTTGACCATGTGACCAGTTACAGAAACAAGGACTGTATTGGTCATGAATATATCTTCCTTGTTTTGTTATGAATATTTTTGTATATGTACATAAAATGAATATATTTGTTTTCTTCCCTAACCTTTCCCCTTATCATATGACAAGTTGTATTTGTGTCATGTTGTGGTATTTAAGGATGTTGAGAGTGAATATTACCCAACATCCCTATTATGAAGGGATTTAATGCATTTCCAATTGTATGCAGGACAGTTAAATATTGTTAGGCAGAAAAAATATATACTTATATATGTGTGTCTGTTATTGTTTTTATTTAGAGACTAAGTATGGCTTAAGGTGATGTGTATGGCTGCCAAGTTGACAAGGGGCGGACTGTGATGGTTAGGCTAATGTGTCAACTCAGCCAGGTAATGGTGCCCAGTTGTTTGGTCAAGCAAGCACTGGGCTAATTGTTTTACGAGGGCATTTCATGGACTTTAATCATCAGTGAATTGATTGCAAAGATGGCTGGTTATATCTACAGTCAACTGAGGAGCCTGCCATCAGTAATGAGTGATGTCTCATCTAATCAGTTGAAGGCCTTAAAAGAGGACGTGATTTCAGCATTCAGAGAGAGAATTCCCATCTCTACTTCAGGCAGCCAGTGTCTCCTGGGGAACTCATCAAGGACCTTCACTGCAGCCTGCTTTATGGAATTTGTACTTATGCATCCCCATAGTCATGTGAGACAATTTTATAAACTCTCATACTATTTACATATATGTCCTGTTGGTTCTGTTTCCCTAGAGAACCCTGACTAATACAGCCTCTCATACTCATGGGCCTTGCCTTGGTCTCAGAGTGGTTCCAGAGTGCCGCCTGGGGGATTGAGGAAACCTTGGCTTAGCTTCTGGCCAACAGCATGGGCTATGTGGGCCTTGGTGAGGCTTCCCTCAGGCTCATCTCCTGGTTAGCTCCTTCAGTCATACCCTGCCCAGGCACCTTGTGTCTAGCACTGTGTTAGTTAAATATTGCTGTGTTACAAATTTTCTCAAAATGTTGAAAAAATAATATTTGTTCTCATGCAGTTTCTGTGGGTTAGGAATCTAGGAGGGGCTTAGCTAGGTGCTTATGGCTCAGGCTATCTCATGAGGTTATGGTCAAGACATCAGTTGGGTCAGAAATCATTTGAAGACCTGTTTGGGGCTGAAGGATCCATTTCCAAAATGGCTCAGTCACATGGCTTTGGCAGGAGGACACCTTCCTTGCTGGTTGTTGGCAGAAGACTTCAGTTTCTTGCCACATGGACCTCTCTATAGGGCTGCTTGAGTGTCCTTATGACTTGGCAGCTGTCTTTCCCCAGAGTGAGTGATCCAAGAGAGTGAAAGTGAGAAGGACACCTCAATGCCTTTTATGACTGATCTAGTCTTAGAAGTTACACACTGTCACATTTACCGTAATCTATTTGTTAGAAGTGATTCACTAAGTCCAAGGCGAGGAGAATTTAGCTCCATCTTTTGAAGGGAGGAGTGTCAAAGGATCTGTGGACATATTTAAAAACCACTACAAGCCCTATGCTGCAATCAGGGCTTCTCTGAGAAGCTTGCAGTCTCCCAGCTATGACTGGGAATTGTGGCACAATCCTTACTGTTTTCCAATGCCTCATTTGCCTATCTGGGCTTTCAGGCATCTCCCCCCACCCCCCAGCTGACTCCTTCTCAAGATAATGCAGGCAGCATTTATAATCTAGTTTTGTTTGCTCCAAATTTCTTCTACCTCCAAACCTCCTCCCCAAAGCCCAAGGAAAGCTGTTTGTTAGGCAACTGCTCTGATGTCATATTCTGTTTCTTCTCTACCTTCTGATTTAAAGAACAAATTCTATGCTCAGTCTCCCAATATCTGGCTCATAGGAACACCTAAATATTTTCTTCTCTCAATAAAGCCTTGCACTTGTAAGTGAATCCCCTACTTTCCAGGTTATTGTTTAGATATGGAATAAAAGAACTTGATTTGAAAAGTCAAAGAGAACTTGATTTTGGTAAGGTTGTTTTGTTCCCTTACACTGCAGAGAGAGGAAGCACTGAAAAAGGAAGATACATTGGATAATATTTCAAAACATTGACTTCATGCACGGCTGAATCTAGGTGCTCAAATAATGTCATCAGGAACCTACATCTTTCTAGTTGTCAACTCTTCTTTCTTGTAGGTTGGAAGATTTTCTTCCTTGATGGCCAGGATGGCTTCTTGGCTTCTATTTCTAGGAGAGTTACTATCTTCTAATAATTCCTAGCAAAAATCTCAGAGTTGGCTCTCATTGGACTGATTTGGGTCATATGCCCATCTTTGAACCAATCACGGTGGCCAAATATGGAGTATTTTTACTGGCCAGGCCTGGATCATGTGCCTATTCCTGGTTCAAGGGACTCCTCTCTTTTTCAGCCATACTTGGTTATTGACAATCCCTTCCTTTCTCTCCTGGCTCTGTTTTTCCTTCCACTGAACTGGGAGGTTCACTTTGTCAAAGAAAAAAACTGCACTGGACAGTGTTAAAGAGGCAAAGATGACTTTATTCAGGGACTGCCATAGCAGGAGAGAGAGGTAGAGTCAATCCCATTGAAACAAAGGACAGCAAGTTTTTGAAGCGCTGGAAGTGGATTGCAGGAAAAGCACTGGAAGATAGTAAAGGGGGGTTGATTGCTGGGGTGGGTGAGAGATTTACTGAGGTTGCACCTAGGACAGTTTTGTTTCACCGAGATTGACGAGGGATTTACTATGGTTGGAAAAGTTTTTCTCTGCAGTAATTAGGCCACCTGGAGCCTGTAAGGTCTGGGTGAGGAGGAGGGACATAAGGAACTGCCTAGTTAGGAGCCTCTCAAGTGCTGGGGTAGTATAAGGGCTAGGGGGAGACGAGATATTCAGAATAGCTAGAGTCTGAAGTTCTGAAGTTGTCCTTTTTACCCCCCCGCCCCGCCCCACGCAGTCCAAATTGTTTTTCTTTGCAGTCCCACAGCTGCAAGGTTAGTTTCAAGGTAGTCAGGATGGGGGTGGGGCACATAAGGATTAAGGCCAGCAACTTGGTCAAGAGAAAGAAAAGCAGTCTTGGTTACCCTATCTCAGATGCCTTCCAGGTCATAGATTCAGGAGGGCAGAGGTACATCAGTTCCTCATGGAGCTGAGGCAGGAGTCCCTTCCAGAGCTTTGTGCTCATGAGAGGGGACCTCTGCAGAGCCAGAGCTCCCACCCCAGCTCCCATCCCATCCCTGCCTCTTCAGGGAAGCTGGTGGAGAGCAGGATCTGCCTGAATGTGCTACCTTTTCCTGAACCACCTTAAGGTTTTCTATCTTCTTTGGGGGTTTGGGGATGAGTGGGGACAACTTCTCCCTTTCCCTTCAGCCTCTCCTTTCTGTTGAACTATTTGTCATGCTCACAGTCCACCTGACATTTAAGGAGTTAAAACATTCAAATCTGAGGTAGACAAGAAAAGATGGGAAATTTCCATCTGCACATGTCTGGGTGTAAGTGCAGGTTTGCTCTTCAGGAAGATTTGGGTCCCTCCTGGGTCTACAGCAATCAGAACGACCTCATTCTTGGAGATGGGGCAGCTTCCTCTATGGTGGCTTCTGGAAACAGCAAACAGAACTGAACACAATCCCTCTGAGTGATCTGACCACCACTGTGGGGCAGGATAGGAAGTCAGGACTCAGGAGAAATCCTGGCTGCTCCCCCTAGCTTGGGCTGGGGTGAGGGTGGGCTGGGGGGTTTGCTGGTGACAGGGCACCTCTGCCCTTCCCTATGCCACCTCTGTGAATACCCACTACATCTTTTTGTTTGGACAGATTTTTGCAACTTTCTCTCGGGCTCTGGGATGTCACTTGCTAAATCTATTCACATCATCATTTCACATTGAATCTGATTAAAATCTGGTTAAACCAATAACCAACCAACAAAATTCTCCAATACTGGAGACAACATCAGATGAAGGATCCCAGAGTCACCCCCCTCCCCCTTTTTAGATAGTCTCCTCTGACCCAGGGTGTGTGACAATAAAAGCAGCATTCCTTGGAACTCGCCAGGAGGTGCCAGCTCTTCTCCTGGGGCTCTGCTTTTTCTTCTCTTCTCCTCCCCTCCATGAAGACTTCTAGACATCACCTATTCTAGCCAGATCTCTATCCTGACATCTGTTCCCAGTGGGGCTTTACTCAGGAGTCAAAACCTTCCCAGCCTGTAGCACCAGCCCCATCTTGGCCTGTACCTGCTGTGGATTCCAAGTCTTCAGAAGTCTCTTTGCTTTTAGTTTCCTGGGAAGTGAGTGGGAGGAAATGAGTTAAAGATCACCCTCCTGTGTGTGTGGGGGGGGGGGGGGAGAGGGAGAGGTTGAGGTTGAGGGAGAAGGAAAGGGAGAGGGAGAGGGAGAGGTGACTGGAAAAATGAGAGAATTAGTCTTTAATCTCTGTCCACATACTCAGCCTGGACCTGAGGGGTAAGTTGCTCAGCATGAGATGCTCTTCTTAAACCACGAGAGGCCTCACTAGCCCAACAATTCCATTTCTTATCCACTCAAAGGAAGGGCTACGGCTAGCTCTGGGCTGGGATGTAAAATGTCCTTCAGGAAGCTTTTCCAGGGTTTGTCTTACTTTGGTCCTAGCACAGCCTGTGAAATTTATCTATGAGAAAGTTTTTTTTTCTTCTTTGTTCCAGAGCGACGGAAGCCTGCTCAGCCCCACATAAGACAGGGCCAGAGGAAGGCTGGGCGCTCCGGGGTGGGGCCCAGGAGACCTAAGCTGGTGCCTGTAGGGAAGCTCAGACTCCTCCAACCCTTCTCTGCATGGCAGACATCCCTGATGAGATCCTCCAGGGCAACGGATATCCCTGTCCAGGGAAGAGACTGCTTCTCACACACCCCCACAGAGCAGAGAAGACAAGGGCTGGGCTGCTCACCTCCCTGCACTGTGATATAACAAGCTTGTTGTCAGGAGATCCTATTACATCACACACCTGTGGTAGTGAATGTGGTGACCAGGCATCTTGGAAATCCTCAGACACACGTGCGTGTGTGGAGTGAGGACAGGGGTAAAGTCTGTTTTCTGTGGCCGTGGGGGCCTGGGGCAATGCTTGCCAAAGCCGGCCCCTCCTTTGAGTTCTTGTGTCCACTCAGCTCACATTTTCTCGTATCACACAGCAGTTGGCAAGATAAAGGATATCCTGGAGAGGAAGCTGTGGCTTGGTCCTGCTCCTCCTCTGTGGAACAACCGTGGCCAGACCTACCTCCAGGGGCCTGGGCCAGAACCAACACGGTATTTCTGTGGAGTTTAGAGGGAAGGTCACTACACTGCTCAGGTATTTCACTGGGGATCTGATTAGATAGAGAATCAGAGGACAGGGAAAAAAGAAAGATGGCAGGAGAGAAGAAGGGGGCGTCTTAGGAGACAGGAGGAGAGAAGACTCAGGGTGTTTCAGAACTTCGACTCTGGGTAATTAAGAGAGAGCCCTGGACTTACTATCCAGTTTGGGACACTGAGGCTGAGGGTGTGACTAGGGCATAGAGGTGGAGGTGAGAGGTTCAGGCTGCCTGGCACAGGCTGTGGGGAAAAAGGTAATAACCAGAACATTTTTTTTTTTTTTTAAAGATTTTATTTATTTACTCATTTATCCCCACCTTGCTGCTTGTGCTCGCTGGGTCAGCTAACCACGCCGTGCCGGCGGGCTTGCCTTCACCAGGAGGCCCCGGGAACCGAACCTGGGGCCTCCCATATGGTAAATGGGAGCCCTACTGATTGAGCCACAGCCGCTTCCCATAACCAGAACATTTTATGCACCATTCATAGGACTCCACATCCAGGCAGTGCTAGAATATTAATTCTTAGATGAAATGCTGATACGCGAAGTAGGACTCCATTGTGTTGGGACTGAAGAACTCTTTGGGGATAAATAATATTTTTGAAGGAAGGCTAGACTATCTACAGAGTCATATGACTTAGTGCCTTCCCACCATTTTGTTGAAACTCTGCTTGTTAGTGACCTCTACGTGGCTAACTTCACCCATCACTTCTCAGTCCTCCACATATCCTCCTGCTTGGCAGCATTTGTTTCTGTTGAAACACTTTCTCTTCTTGGTTTTCAGGACATCATTCTATCTTCCTACCTTTCCCCTCATTAACCTGTTTCTTGGATCTCTAAACAGTGGAGCACTCTAGGCTCGGTCCTTGGGCCCCCTTTCCGTATATGCTCACTCCTTAGTAGGAATCTCATGTTTTTAAATAGTATCTGATGAAGCCCAAATTCTGTCTCCAGCCTGAAACTCTTTCTCAAACCCCAGACTCCTATATTCAACTGCCTACTCAACATCTCCATGTGGCTCTAAACTTAACCTGCCTTAACTGTCCTGATTCCTGTGCCCTCCAACCTGCTCCTTCCCTCATTCTCCCAGTCTCAGCAAATGACAGTGCAATTTTTCCAGTTGCTCAGGGCAAAAATTTAAAGTCATCATTGACTCCTCTTTCCCATTCCCTTTCCACAGCTGACCCATCTGCAGTTACCATTGGCTCTATCTTCAAAACAGATCCACAAATTTAAATATTCCATAATTCTCCCCACTTTCACCCCAGCGATCACTTGGTTCACGCTAACCTCATCCCTTGCCTTGATTATTGCAAGAAACTCCTTAACAGTTTTTCCTGCTCCAACTCTTGCTCCCTTACAATTTATTGGTAGACAGAGTGATCTTTATAAAAATATAAACCAAATCATGTCATTCCTCTGTTCAAAATCCTCCAATGGATGCCTTTCAGAGTAAAAGCCAATAACCCTACCATGACCTTCAAGACATCCACCTGTCTCTATGACCTCACCGCCTACCACTCTCCTGCATGTTCTGCTTAAGTCTCTTAGCTGGCCTCTTAGTTGAGCAAGTAAATCTATTTCTACCTCAAAGATGTTCCTTCTGCTTGAAATGCTGTTCCTTCCAAATATCCATATGCTTCTCCTTATTTCTTTTATGTCTCTAATGAAATACTTTCTTAGACATTATTTGACCAGCATATTTAATATGAATTTTCTTCCTTACCTCTGATACTATCACCTATATTCTTCTTTACTTTTATGCCACTTATTATCATCTGATGTCTTATATATATATTTGCCTGTTTGCTTGTTTGTTGTCTGTCTCCTGGCACTAGAATGCAAACTCCATAAGAACAGGGACTTTAGATGCTTTGTTCATGGTTTTACCCCTGAATTTTAGAAGAATGCCGTCATTCTGTAGATTCCCAATTAGTATTACTGAATAAATGGAAGAATGATGGTTAAGAGTACAAGCCTGTGCAGCTTTTTATGGTGTTTAATCTCATACACTTCGGCCCATAGTTAGGGGTCCGTCAGTCTTGGAGACTATGAGGGAGCCTCTGCAGCCAGGGGGGAAGGACAAACCAGTAGGGAACGCAGTACAATCCCAGCCCTCATGGGAGGGGCAGGAGGGAGCTATTGCCGTCACTGTAATAAGTCGATGTTGGGAATCGTTTTAGCATCTGGAAGCTTTGTGGGTGGAAATCTGTCTCCAATTACAACTCTGCACTGGATGTGAAGGAAAAAAAAGTATATTTCAGTCTAATCACAAAACAGTACATTCTGAAATATTATGGCACAATTTCCCATATAAATGATGCATAGGGATAAGAAAGGAAAAATTCTTTAGTGCACAATAAAGGAAACCTAAGAATGGGGATTACAAACAGTAAAGATACTTCTTTTACATTTGAAAGTTTTTAAATAAGTTTCCCCACATGATGAGACCTTGTTTTGCATGCTGATGAAGAACCACATGAATGAAGCTAATAGAGTTAGAATCAGCTTGCCTACCTATAACAGAAGCAGGTTCTTGGAAGTTACAATTTAAGGTACCCCAAAAGAAGTGGGAAATAAAACGAAACACATTTAAACAATGAAACACCTCTGAAATGCCAAATGAGTCACTGCTCTTACCTTTGTGGGGTGGGCAAAGAGGGAACAATAAATGGGGCTGGGCATATCAAACTACAAACTGACACCTTAAAATTTGCATTAAAACATCAATGTAGAGGGTATAATTTAATAGCTTACTTCATTATATTTAATTTCTAAGCTGAGACATTATTTTTAATGTGCATTTTAAGATTCTGGCAGCCATTCTGGCTCATAGTGATTGAAAGTAATTTAAATTAGTGGGAGAGTAACTTGCATTGCATAGAGAATGGTATTCATTTACCTATGTTGTGTCAATTTGTGTTTCAGTTTACCAATTTAATATAGCCCTGAATTTAAAATTCCTTTTTAAGATTTGTGGATATAATTTTTAAGAATATATCTATAAACGACTGTAGTTTACAGCTAGGCCCTGAAATGTCTTTTTAGGATCTTTTAGGAATAAGATTGGTATTGTATTGTGTGTAACCTGCACTAAGTGGAAAGCTGATATACCTGTGCAAAACCTTTGCCTCTGTGCTGTCAGTGTGATGTGCTTTTTGCATGATTATAAACTACTAGTGATTTTATCAAACCTTCTAAAACTTAAATTACATGGTAAAAGATCTGTAAAAGTCTGCTTGAATGTTAGTCAACACATAAAAGCAATTGTAGTAGTTGAAGACATCATTCCTGTATTTCAACGTTTATTCCCACTCAACATATTGCCTTCTAAGCTTTCTTTTTTTGTTCAAAGCGTGATCTTAAAGATATGTTTAAGCTAATGGTGTAATGCAGGGTTCCTACATTGTGTTGGCTCATGCTGGTGGCTGTTTTTGCCCTAGATATATGCACACAGGGTGCAAGTTTAAAGCTACAGAGTGAAAGTTGGTTTGGCTCTTCTTCATTTCATTGTTTAGCTTTTCTGTTATTTTTCTACTTATATGTATTCCTGTGAATAAATCCTTGTTAAGTTAACCCTTAACTTTTCTTTCCATGTGTATTTTCTTTTTTTTCAGCAAATCAATTTTATTGATCTATATTAATAAAGCATACAATTCATCCAAGGTGTACAATCAATGGTATCTGGTATAATCACATAGTTGTGCATTTATCACTTCAATCAAAGAGCATTATCATTATTTCAATAATAATAATAAATACAAAACAGATACACAAACAAACAAGAAAATTCTATACCTCTCGATATCTCTATGCTTCCCCTGATGTACATAGTTGCTATTTCTGGCTATTCTTGCACATTTATTTATTTATTAAGAAGTTTTATTGAGATCTATTTGTATACCATATGATCTATCCAAAGTGTATAATCAATGGCTTTTAGTATAGTCACAATGTTATGCATTCATCACACAAAACATTTTAGAACAATTTTATTACTTTAAAAAGAAAAACTGTACACCCCTTAGCAGCCCTTCCTCAGCTCTACATAACCACCAATTAAATTATAAATTGATTTATATTTACATTTTATATAAATGGAGTCATACAATATGTAGTACTTTGTGTCTGGTTTCTTTCACTTAGCATAATGTTTTTCATTGGTCTCATATTAATATCTTATAGTACTAATACACATTTGTTCAGTTTCAAAGAAAAACGGTCTTACATATGCAATTTTATCCATATTCGTATTTCACATGTGGTTTTCCTATGCTATACAGTCTCATGTCACAATTTTAAAAAAATATGAATATTATTGTTTCCCTCCCCTGCCTGAGATGACTTCCTCATCTGTTTGCTTGATGATTTTGCTCATTGTCTGCTTGTTGTTTTTGCTCAAGGTCTGCTCATTGTTTGCCTGTCTTCTTTAGGAGGCACTGGGAACTGAATCTGGGACCTCCCATTTGGGAGGCAGGCACCCAACTGCCTGAGCCACATCTGCTCCCATGTTACATTTTTTAGCTTTCCTTTTACTTATATACATGACTTTAGACTTTCCCTTTAAACCACTGTCATACTCACATAATAGTATGGCTAGTTACAAACGTTCTGTTGGGTTTTCAACTTTTCTATTCATTCCCAAAGATTATCAACTTTTTAAAACCAATTCTGCACAAATTAACCCTCACCTTTCCATTCCCTAACAAATTCAAGTTATTAACTCCATGAGTTTACACAATTTAGTTCATAATAGCACAATCATACAGTATTTGTCCTTTTGTGTCTGGCTTGCTTCACTCAACATAATGTCCTCCAGGTTCATCCAGTTTGTCATATCCTCATGACTTCATTTCTTCTTACAGCTGCATAATATTCCATCTTGTGACTATACCACAGTTTGTTTATCCATTCATCAGTTGATGGACACCTGGGTTGTTTCCAAATTTTGGCAATCATGAATAATGCTGCTACGAATGTTGGTGTGCTGATGTCTGTTCGTGTCGCTGCTCTCAGTTCTTCTGGGTATATACCTAGTAGTGGTATTGTTGGATCACATGGCAAGTCTATATTCAACTTCTTTAGGACCAGCCAAACAGCCCTCCACAGTGGCTGTACCATTTTACATTCCCACCAACAGTGAATAAGTGTTCCACATCCTCTCCATCACTTGTAGTTCTCTGTCTTTTTAATAGTGGCCATACTAATAGGTATGAAATGTTATCTCATTGTAGCTTTGATTTGCATTTCCCAGTCCTTTATGTGTTTTTTTGCTATTTGTATTTCTTCTTTGTATCCTGCCACTTTGCTGAACTCATTTATTAGCTCAAGTAGCTTTGTTGTAGACATTCCAGAATTTTCTAAACATAGGATTATGTTATCTGTGAATAGAGTTTTACTTTCTCTTTTCCTATATGGATATCTTTAACTTTTTTTCTTGTCTAATTGCTCTAGCTAGAACTTCCAGCACAATGTTAAACAACAATAGTGAAAGTGGGCATTCTTGTCTTGTTTTCAATCTTTCTCCAGAGTAAGATGTTGGCTGAGGGTTTTTCATATAGCCCTTTATCATATTGAGAAATTTTCCTTCTTTTCTATCTTTCAAAATGTTTTTACCAAGAAAGGATGCTGGATTTTGTTGAATGCCTTTTCTGCATTGATCGAGATGATCATGTGGTTTTTCCCCTGAAACTTGTTAATGCAGTGTATTCCATTGATTGATTTTCTTATGTTGAACCGCCCTTTCATACCAGGAATAAATCCTACTTGGTCATGATGTATAAGTCTTTTGATATGCTGTTGTATTCTATTTGCAAGTATTTTGTTGAGAATTTTTGCATCGATGTTCATTAGAGAGATTGGTCTGTAATTTTCTCTTCTTGTAGTGTTTTTATCTGGCTTTGGTATTAGGGTGATGTTGGCTTCATAAAATGTGATTAGTAATTTTCCCTCTTCAAATTTTTGGAAGAGTTTAAAAAGGATTGGTGTTAATTCTTCTCAAAATGCATGGTAGAATTCACCTGTGAAGGCATTTGGTCCTGGACTTTTCTTTGTTGGGAGATTTTTTTAATTTTTATTTTTTCTGAAGTACTAGGGGCCCAGGATTGAACCTGGGACCTTGTGTGTGGGAAGCCGGCACTCAGCCACTGAGCCACATTAACTTCCCTGAGTTGGTTCCCTTGTTTGTTTTGCTTGTTGTTCATTTTTTTTTCCCAGAGGCACTGGGAACTGAACCCAGGACCTCCCATGTGGGAGGCAGGAGCTCAACTGCTTGAGCCACATCTGTTTCCTGTTGGGAGATTTTGATAACTGATTCAATCTCTTTAAATGTGATTTGTTAAGTCCTTGTATTTCTTGTAGAGTCAATGTAGGTTGTTTGTGCATTTCTACAAATTTGTCCATTTCATCCAGTTTGTCTAGTTTCTTGGCATACAGTTTCTCATAATATTCTCTTATGATCTTTTTTATTTCATTGGGGTCAGTTGTAACGTCACCCCTTTCATTTCTTATTTTATTTATTTGCATCTCTTCTCTCTTTTTTTTTTTTTTCTTTGTTAGTCTAGCTAAGGTTTTGACAATTTTATTGATCTTCTCAAAGACCCAGATTTTGGTTTTGTTGATTTTCTCTATTTCTGTTCTTAATTTCATTTATTTCTGCTCTAATCCTTATTATTTCTTTCCTTCTGCTTGCTTTGTGAATGATTTGTTCTTTTTCTAGTTTCTCCAGTTGTTCAGTTAGATCTTTGATTTTAGCTCTGTCTTCTTTTTTAATATAGGCCTTTAGGGCTTTAAATTCCCCTCTCAGCACTGCCTTTGCTGTATCCCAAAAGTTTTGATAAGTTGTGTTCTTGTTTTCCTTTGTCTCAATATATTTTACTAATTTCACTTACAATTTCTTCTTTGAGAAACTGATTATTTATGAGTGTGTTGTTCAGCCTCCATACATTTGTGATTTTACCTCTTTCCCACCTATTATTGATTTCCAGTTTCATTCTGCTAGGATCTGAGAAGATGCTTTGTATAATTTTAATCTTTTTATATTTATTGAGACCTGCCTTAACATGTGGTCTATCTTTTAGAAAGATCCATGAGCACTTGAGAATAATGTTTAACCTGCTGAGTGTGGGTGCAACGTTCTGTATATGTTATTATCTGTATAACAGACATACACAGAACGTGTGTGTATATATATATATATATATATATATATATATGGTTCCTTTATCATAGTGTTCAAGTTCTCTGTTTCCTTGATCTTCTGTCTAGTTGTTCTATCTAATGATGTGAGCAGTGTGTTGAAGTCTCCAACTATTATTGTAGAGATGTCTATTTCTCCCTTTAGTTTTGCTAGAGTTTGCCTCATATATTTTGAGGCACTCTGGTTAGGTGCATAGATATTTATGACTATTATTTCTTCCTGGTTGATTGCTCCTTTTATTAATAAATAATGGCTTTCCGTATCTCTTATAACATTTTTGCATTTAAAGTCTCTTTTGTCTGATATTAGTATAGCTACCTGTATTAGTCAGCCAAAGGGGTGCTAATATGAAATACCAAAAATGGGTTGGTCTTTATAAAGGGTATTTATTTGGGGTAGAAGTCCACAGTTAAAAGGCCAGAAAGTGTAAGTTTCTTCTCTCACCAAAGTCCATTGCCACGTGTTGGAGCAAGACAGCTGCTGACGTTTGCCAGGGTTCAGGTTTCTTGGGTTCCTCTCTTCCCAGGGCTACATTTCTCTCCGGGCTTAGCTCCTGTTTCCTCCACAAGGTCAGCTGTAGATGATCAGGAGAATGGCTCGCTTCTCTCCTCCTGGGGCTGTCTCTCCAACATCAAAACTGCTTCTCAAATACTGCTGCTCAAAACTGTTCTTGCTGTGCCTTTTATATTTGATTCCCCACCCACCAAGGGGTGGGGCTCAATGCCCTAATCATAACCTAATCATGCCCAGATTAACAGATCAGTTTACAAGCATGATCCAATTATATTTTTGGGATTCATAATTACATCTAATTGGCTAACGGCTACACTCCACCCTCTGAATTCCAAAAATACATTACAATATTCAAAAAACCTTAAATCAGTAACAATTCAACTACAAAATCATATCATAATCATTTTAAAGAAATACATCTTGAGGCAAAGTCCCGTCTGCTATAGACCTCTGAAACTTACAAAACCATTTAACTGCTTCTAATACACAAATGGAAAGATAAAGGATAAACATTTTCAATATCATAAGAAGAAATTGGGATGTTAAACATGAGTCATGGATCCTCTACAGTTCAGTAAACTTGCAGGGCATCCTCCATTCAATTTCAGAGTCTGAGAGTCATTCTTAAGAAGATGGTTTCTTCTCCTTGGGGCCACATGGGGACCCACCCTTTCCACAGGCTTGCCCAACGGCCATTTTCTTGGTTCCCCCCTCAACAAGCATCTGGGTGTCAACCAAGCTTCAGACCTCACCCTCCAAGAGTGTTGGGGTGATTGCCATACCTTACCTAATCTTTGGGTTAGAGTCTTAGCCCCCCTAGTACAGTGAGGTGAAGATAACATTCCCCCTAACCTTTGGCATACAGGCTCAACCCTCTCAGAGCAATGAGTTGACCACCTGGCCTCCCTAACTTTTGGCATACAGGTTCAACCCTCTCAGAGCAATGGGTTGAACACCTGGCCTTCTCTAATCCATGGGGGACAGGTACACCCCTCTCAGACCTATGGGGTGTTGACCTTAACCACCCTAATCTTTGTAGAATGTGCTCCACCCTCCCTGCACCCTGGGGTGGCAAAACTCTCCCAGAACATCGGGTGGGGACATCCACCCTCTTCAACTGCTGGAGAAAACTCACCTTATCTGTACATATGGGTGGGGCTCCTATCTTGGCCCAAGGAGAAGTCTTAATCCCAGCTCTCTGCTTCCATGGTGTTCTTCTTAAAGCTATTTCTCCTTCAATCTCTCCTTTCCATGGCCTCTTTTGTCCAAGCTGAGAGTGGTTTTGTTCATACAGCTCTCTCAAAAACTTTGTTGGTTTAGCATGCAGGAAGCAGGGGCCCAAGCCATCAGACATTAAGACTTTCCACAAGTCTTTCCGAGATAACTGCATCTTCAATTCTGATTTACAAGTTCCAAGTTTAGTAAAGTCTTCAAATAGGGCATTTTCATCTAGGAATTTGATTTCCAGAAACTTGGAAGTTCCGGAATCAGTTTCTGTTTTCTTTGTGCCCAAAAGTTCAGTCCTTAATGTATTTCACTCATCTAGTATTTTGCTATAAGCTGCAAGGAGAAGCCAAGCCACATTCTCTGAGTTTACCATGGAAAGTTCTTCAGCTAAATGCTCTGGTTTGCCATTTTCAAATTCTGTCTTCCATATGACACCAGGAGTTAATCTTGCTAAGGTCTCTGCAACTTTAAAACATGGATCACCTTTCCTCCAGTTTCCAATAATAGTTTCATTTACTTCTAAGGCATCATAGAAAGTCTCTTTAGTGTCCATATTGCTATCAACAGTCTCTTCAAAGTGATCTAGGCCTTTTCCATCAAGCATTTCACAATTCCTCTAAAAAATACCCCTTACCCATTTATAAAACCATTCCAACATTTTGGTATATGCAAAAGCACTTCCCCACTCCTCGGTACCAAATTCTGTATTAGTCAGCCTAAGGGGTGCTAATGTGAAATACCAAAAATGGGTTGGTCTTTATAAAGGGTATTTATTTGGGGTAGAAGTCCACAGTTACAAAGCCAGAAAGCGTAAGTTTCTTCTCTCACCAAAGTCCATTGCCACGTGTTGGAGCAAGACAGCTGCCGACGTTTGCCAGGGTTCAGGCTTCTTGGGTTCCTCTCTTCCCAGGGCTACGTTTCTCTCCCGGCTTAGCTCCTTTTCCTCCACAAGGTCAGCTGTAGATGATCAGGTGAATGGCTTGAGTCTCTCCTCCTGGGGCTGTCTCTCCAACATCAAAACTGCTTCTCAAATACTGCTGCTCAAAACTGTTCTTGCTGTGCCTTTTATATTTGATTCCCCACCCACCAAGGGGTGGGGCTCAATGCCCTAATCATAACCTAATCATGCCCAGATTAACAGATCAGTTTACAAGCATGATCCAATTATATTTTTGGAATTCATAATTACATCAAATTGGCCAACGGCTACACTACCCTTGCTCTTTTTTGGTTACTGTTTGCATGGAGTATCTTTTTCCAAACTTTCACTTTCAGCTGGTTTATATTCCTGTGTCTAAGGTGAATGAATCTCTTGTAGGCAGCATATGGATGGCTCACGTTATTTTATCCATTCTCTAAGCATATAGCTTTTGATTGGGAATTTAATCCGTTTACATTCAATGATATTACTGTAAATGCATTATTTCCACCCTTTTCGTCTTTGGTTTTCATATGTCATATCTTATTTTTTCTGTCCTTTTAATCTTTTGGTTATCCTTTCTGCTATTCTTTCTTCTGTACTCTCCTCCAAGCCTCTCTTTCCTGTCTTTTTTTAATAGGCTATAAACCTTCCTTAATATTTCCTGCAGAAGTGGATTTTTTTTACAAACTCTCTTAGTTTCTGTTTGTTTGTGAATATTTTAAACTCACCTTCATAACTGAAGGTCAATTTTGCTGGATAAAGAATTCTCAGCTAGCAGTTTTTCCTCTTTCTGTATCCTAATTCTATCATACCTCTGGCTTCTCACCTCCTTGGTTTCTGATGAGAAATCCACACTAAGTCTTACTGGGCATCCCTTGTATGTGATGGTTTGCTTCTCCCTTGATGCTCTCAGAATTTTCTCTTTATCTTTGAAGTTTGACATTCTGAGTGTCTTGGAGTAAGTCTGTTCACATTTATTCTGATTGGGATATGCTGCATTTCATAGACATGTAAGTTCATTTCTTTCATGAGAGTTGGGAAATTTTCAGAAATACTCTTTCTGCCCCTTTTCCCTTCTGTTCTCCTTCTGTAACTCCTATTACACGTATGTTGTTGCGTTTTGTGTTATCATTCAACTTCCTGATCCCCTGCTCAATTTTTTTCCATTCTTTTCTCCCTTCAGTTTCAGCTGTTCTGTCTTCTGTATCACTTATTTTTTCTTCTATCATTTCAAGCCTGATGTATGCCTCTAATGTGTATTTTTTTTTTTTTGGTTTGTTTTTTTCCCCCTCCTGAAATGGCTCCCTTGTCTGTTTGCTCATTGTTTTTGTTTGTTGTTGTGCTTGTTGTTTTTGCTTGTTGTTTTTGCTCATTGTCTGCTCATTGTCTGTTTTTTTTCTTCCTTTTTTTGCCTTAGGAGGCACCGGGAACCAAACTCAGGACCTCTCATGTGGGAGGCAGGCACTCAACTGCTTGAGCCACTAATGTGGCTCTAATGTGCTTTTGATCTCACCTGTTGTCTTTCATTCCCATGAGCTCTGTTACTTTTCTATTTGGGTTTTCAAAATCTTCTTTGTGCTCGCTCAGTGTCTTCTTGATGTCCTTTATTTCTTAGCCATATTGTCTTTCAAGTCATTAGTGTGTTTTTAGAAATTTCTGTGAATCTTGCTGATTAGTTGTCTCAAATCCTGTGTCTCATCTGGGGCTTTGATATATTTCTCTTCTTGGGCCATTTCTTCCATTTTCTTAGTATGGCCTGTAATTTTTTGGTGATGTCTAGGCCTCTAATTAGGATGGTGAGTTTATTCAGATGCTCAATTTCTCTCTCTTTCATAGGGATTTAGTGGTGGGAGCCTGTGTGTTACTGCTGTTCTTTGATTCTTGGTTCAACCTCTTCTATGTCTTTAGAATTCTTAGTTCAACTGAGAATCAGTATGTCTTTAGGATTGTCCATGTTAGTTGCTCAAATCTGGCCTCTGGACCCAGTAATGGGTTGCAGACCTGCTTCCAAGGGCTTTGAGGAGGAGGCTGTAAAGGCCAGAAAAAAGCGTCTTATATACTTTTAATTTCCTCATGTGCACTTCCTTGTTTTGCCAGAAGATGGTGCTCTTTGACAGCCCTCTCAGTTCGAGGCCTGGTCAGAGTGTGTTCGCTGCGACACAGATTGGATAATGTGGTAGAGGATCTTGCCTGGAACCTAAGAGCCTTGTAATTTAAACTTTCTCCAAGGAAGTTCTCCAACCTTTGCTGGCAGTCCTCTTCCTTTTCCTGGGTAGAAACTAATTCCACTCCCCTCTGTGTCCTCAACAATGAGTCCTCATCAGTAGAGAGGGAGATTGAGAGGGTTGGATCTCTTTAGTCCCATGCCAGCTCCCAAGGCAAACAATGGCATGGCTTCACTTGGCGTGGAAGGGCTCATGAGACACAGCAGACCAAATTTTTGGGTCAACAGCTGAGTCAACCTTAGGCTGTGTCCCTCGCTCCCCCTTCTTCGGTAGGTGGATCCCTGGGGCCCCCTTTGTCTGTAGCCACCGGCTACACCCCAAGGCCTGAGAATTCAAATGTGTCTACAGTGTTGGGGAGGATGCCAGCAGTTGCAGCTGCTGCTTTTAACTCACCGTTTTGCTGTCTCAATTCTTTTCCTTTGCCCCTCTCTCTTCTGGATGGTGTCCTGCCTTCCCCTGGTGTCCTAAACCTTAGAATGTTTTTTCCCCCACACTGTTTCTGCCTATCCTCTAGGTATATTTCTGGGAGAGACGAGAGTCCCATGTCTTTCTAGTCTGCCATCTTCCTGGAAATTGTATTTTCTTATACTGTGAATGTGAAAACCTAACTGGTATACTTGATCTTGTGTCCATATGAAAGTGCAAGTCTGTATTTGGATTGCCTGAAAAGTGTATCCCATACTGATGAAGAAAAATGGAGAGATTTTTCTTTTTAACTGCTGGTCAGAGATGATGCTTACTTTTCCATTTTTCAATGCTGCATATTTAATATGCAGCAAAAATGTTAAGCCATGACAACCTTTTTATATTTTAGTTTGTCATCTTTGTATTGCAGAAAAAATACTGAATAATCATTAAAAAAAAAAAAAAAAAAAAAAAGAATGCAAGCCTTGGAAGGAGATTGCCTGGATTCAATTCCAGATCTTCTCTTTAACAGTTGTATGACCTTGTGCAAGTTCTTAGCCTCTCTCTACCGTAGTTTCCTTATCTGTAAAATGAATATAATAACATTACCTGCTTCATAGGATTGTGATGAAAATGAATAAATTAACACATTTAAATATCTTAGAGCAGTTCATAGTACATAGATTTGATAAATGTCAACTACTATGATGATGATGATGATGATGATGAGATGAGATTACCAGCTGGGGTGCTAGAAATATAAAAGAGGCAGAATTTGGGAAATCTTGGAGAAGCTAGAGAATGCAGAACATGAGAATTGGATTGGTGAAATCTTAATGTGGCAGATTGTATTTTCCAAAGCTACCTGCAACAGTATATTACCTTAACACACTATTCTGGAACCTTTACACTCCCCTGTCATGAGATGGGGTGCGTGTTCCCTCCCTTTGACCCCAGGTGGACCTTTATGATTGCCTCAAGCAATATGACTTCCAAGGCTAGGTTGTAAATATGCCACTTACTTCCACCTTATTCTCCTGGGATGTTTACTCTTAGAATGCACCCAGCATGCTTTGAGGAAGTTCAAACTACCCATGCAGGGAGATAACTTGGAGAGACAACTCATAGATATTCCTGCTGACAGCCCAGCTGAGGCCTAGCCAACAACTAACAACAGATATATGAATGCAGATGCCTCTAGATGACTCCAGCCCCTGTTGTCACCCCCCACCCCAGCTCTTGAGTCTTACCAGATGAGGCACAGACTTTATGGCACAGAGACCAGGTGTCCCTGCTATACCCTAACTGAATTCCTTACCCACAGAATCCATGGGCATAGTACCATGATGATTATATACCACTAAATTTGGGACCGTTTGTAGTGCAGCAGTAGCAACTGGAGTACTAAGGGTCAATGGTCAAGAGACCAGCTATGGTGGTTTGGAGCTATGTACCCCAGAAAAACATGTTCTTAAACTTAATCCATTCCTGTGGGTGTGAACATATTGTAAGTAGGAGCTTTTGATGAAATTACTTCAGTTAAGATGTGGCCCAACTCAATCAGGATGGGTCTTAATCCTATTACTGGAGTCCTTTATAAGCAGAGTGAAATTCAGACAGGTAGAGAGAAAGCCACAGGAAGCAAGAGCTGAAGGTCAGCGGAACGTGGAAGAGAAGGGAGAGGCCAGGAAAGGCTGCCATGTGTTGCCAAGTGACAGTGGAGCCAAGGACCAAGGATCACTGGCAGCCAGCCCCAGAATGCCAGTCTTTGGGAAGAAAGCATCACCTTGATGATGCCTTGATTTGGACTTGTTGCTTCAAAGCCATGAATCAATAAAACCCTTGCTTAAGCTACTACATGGTATTTACTTGAGCAGCAAGGGAACTAAAACACCAGCCAAAAGTGTGGCAAATGATATAGGCAAGAAAAGCTAAACCAAGCCTGGTGAGAGAAATGATGTGGGTTGTGATTTATAAAACAGGAGATTTGATACCCTTAGCAGTATATGAAGCCTTAGTTGATCAGCAGGGGTTTATTGGGAAGATGATCAATGGGACAAATTCCATAGCAAAAGAAGGATACAGATTGGCAGATGAGAGTGAAGTGGTTCTATATGTAAAGGAGACATACATAATCTTAAGTAAAAAATGTATAAAATGTCTATGGGGGAAGCAGATGTGGCTCAGGTGACTAGGCTCCCACCTATCATATGGGAGGTTGCTGGTTTGGGTCCCAGTGCCTCCAAAAGAGGACAGTGAACTGGCGCACCGGGCAGGCATGGCAAGCTGATACAACAAGAGACACAAGAGGAAAAACATGATGAGAGACACAACAAAGCAGGGAGCAGAGGTTCCCAGTGCCTCCTAAAAGAAGACTGTGAGCTGATGTGACAGGTAGGCACGGTGAGCTGACACAACAAGATGACACAACAAGAGATGTGGGGAGGAAAAACCTAATGAGAAACACAACAAAGCAGGGAGCGGAGGTGGCTCAAGCGATTAGGCACCTCCCTCCCACGTCAAAAGGTCCCCGGTTTGGCTCCTGGTGCCTCCTAAAGAAAGAAGGAAGATGAACAGACACAGCAAGTGAAAAATAAGGGGCTGGGGAGAAATAAATAAGTAAAATAAATCTTAAAAAACATGTCTATGGGAGGAAATCACGTTGTCATATAATAAAACGTTTGCTGATTTTTATGACATAGTATATACTCATGGAAATTGTCTTAGAAGACAATTTAGACTATCATTGCTAGATGAATAAAACTCATATTCATTTTCTTTTAGAACATAAACGTCATTCTTTATGGAAAGTATTGAGTGAGTGGGGGAGGTGATGAGAAGCAAAGTATACTTTTATTGTTCAAAATTGAAAGAATGAAACAGTGAAATGTAAACATAAAAAAGTAGAGGCTGTGTCTACTGTGGATTACTTGACTAATCTGTAAAGTCTGAGTGAGATATGAGATGGGAGAAGCTGTGATTTTAATTCAAATAGTGCTACTTGAGGAAACAAAGGGTGGAAAATGCTTCATTAGAATGTAAATCAGAGGTGACATTTTTTCCCTAAGAGTTTGAGATATGAAAATAGATTAGAATAGAAACTAGACCAGATGTTAGCTGTAATTCCTTTAGTAATAGTGTTTACGCCCAATTTAATTCAACATCCTTGTGGAAGAATGGAGATAACAGATAAAATATGAAAATTAGTTAATGAAAAATTGAAATACTAAAAAGCAATGACCCACGACTTCCGGGAAGATGGAGGACTAGTAAGACACGGGAATCTCTTCTCCAGAAAAATAGCTAGAGGACAAGCTGAAACAGCCCCAAAAAAGATCTTCTAGGGTTTAGGTCAGCAGGTGAAGGCTGCACACCACCCAGAGGAGAGAGGGACAGAAGAGGGAAGTGGCGACTATAGAACTATGAGTTGCAAGTAGCAGCTTCTGCTGCTGCCGGCACCCTC
>JAKSZT010054561.1:5643123-5663387 GCA_026826555.1 Tolypeutes matacus | reverse complement strand
AAATTCATCTGGAAGGGTAAGTGCACCCGAATAGCCAAAAGTATTCTCAAAAAGAAGAGCAATGTGGGAGGAATTTCGCTGCCTGACCTTGAAACATATTACAAAGCTACAGTGGTCAAAACAGCATGGTACTGGCATAAAGATAGACATATCGATCAGTGGAATAGAATTGAGAATCCAGAAATAAACCCTCACCTATACAGTCAACTGGTTTTTGACAAACCTACCAAGCCCATGCTGATGGGAAAAAACAGTCTCTTCAACAAATGGTGTTGGGAGAACTGGATATCTATAACCAAAAGAATGAAAGAGGACCCCTATCTCACCCCCTATACAAGAATCAACTCAAAATGGATCAAAAATCTAAATATAAAAGCCAGGATCATAAAACTACTAGAAGAAAATGTAGGGAAACATCTTCAAGACCTTGTAGTAGGTGGTGGTTTCTTGGACCCCACACCCAAAGCACGTGCAACAAAAGAAAAATTAGATAAATGGGAACTCCTCAAAATTAAACACTTTTGCACCTCACAGGAATTTGTCAGAAGGGTGAAAAGGCAGCCAACTCAATGGGAAAAAATATTTGGAAATCACATATCTGATAAGGGTTTAATATCCAGGATATATAAAGAGATGTTACAACTCAACAATAAAAAGACAAATGACCCAATTAAAAAATGGGCCAAAAACTTGAAAAGACATTTCTCCAAAGAAGAAATACAAATGGCAAAAAAACACATGAAGAAATGCTCAACATCACTCATGATTAGGGAAATGCAAATCAAAACTACAATGAGATATCATTTCACACCTATCAGAATGGCCACTATTAAAAAGACAGAGAACTACAAGTGTTGGAGAGGATGTGGAGAGATAGGAACACTTCTTCACTGTTGGTGGGAATGCAGGATGGTACAACCACAATGGAGGACTGTTTGGCAGTTCCTAAAGAAGTTGAATATAGACTTGCCACGTGACCCTGCAATACCACTACTGGGTGTATACCCAGAAGAACTGAGAGCAGTGACACGAACAGACATCTGCACACCGATGTTCATAGCCACATTATTCACCATTGCCAAAAGTTGGAAACAACCCTGGTGTCCATCAACAGAAGAATGGATAAACAAACTGTGGTCTCTTCACACGATGGAATATTATGCAGCTGTAAGATGAAATGAAGTCATAAAGCATATGGCAACATGGTTGAACCTGGAGGATATTATGTTGAGTGAAGCAAGCCAGACACAAAAGGACAAATACTGTATGAATGCATTACTATGAACCAAATATTGTGTAATATATTGTTTGATTCACACACACACACACACACACACACAAAATTTACATGTATCCATTACATTTAATTGAGAAATGTATATATTTATTCATCTGTGTTTACTTTTTAGTTTTTAATTGCTTATGTTTTCAATTATTAAATGTACAAAATAAAGTTAAAAAAAAAAAAGAGAGACATTATCAAGAAAGTAAAAAATTAACCCATAGAATGGGAGAAAATATTTGGAAAGCACATATCTGATAAGGACTTAATATCCAGAATACATAAAGAACTCCTACAACTCAACATTAAAAGGACAAACAGCCCAATTTAAAAATGAGCAAAAGACTTGAATAGACCTTTCTCTAAAGAAGATATATAAATGGCCAATAAGCACATGAAAAGATGCTCAACGTTATTAGCCTTTAGGGAAATGCAAATCAAACCCTCAATGAGATACCATTTCACACCCATTAGACGGGCTAGTATTTTTTTAAATTACATGTTGGTGAAGATGGGGAGAAATAGGAACACTTATTCATTGCAGGAAAAAGGAAAGACATTCTTTTTTGGGGGGTTGGGTTGGGTACCGGGACCGGGGATTGAACCCGGGACCTCATATGTGGGAAGCCAATGCTCAACCACTTGGACCACATCTGCTCCCAGGAATGACATTCTGATACATGCTACAACATGAACGAACCTTGAAGACATCATGTTGTGTGAAATAAGCCAGACACAGAAGGACAAATATTGTATGATCTCACTTATATTAAATAATTAGAATAAGCAAATCCATAGAGTCAGAAACTAGAATACCAGGGGCCAGGATTGTGGGTAAGGAATGGGGAGTTAATGTTTAATGGGTACAGTTTCAGTTTGAGGTGGTGGAAAAGTTTTGGTAAAGGATGGTGGTGATGGTAGCACAGCATTGTGCTTGAAAGTGGTTAAAATGGGAAACGTTATGTTGTGTTTATATTACCACAACAAAAGTTTTAAAACACGCACACATTTTCTGAGTACTAACTATGTGCCAGGACACAGTGCTATGCATGTAATTATAAAGTTCAGGCTTGCGTTAGTGCTTGGGTTCTAAAGCAGGATTTGTTTTTCTTAGGAAGACCGTGGACTTTCACTGGAAAATATCCCATGGCTGAATGTTAATTACACAAACCATATGAGACTGTCCTCCTATGCATCAGCTTTGTCAATCAGCCAGGCCAGAGAAAGATGGAAAAGAAGCAAGCAGATCTCTTCCCAGATTGTGTTATTTGTGGCCCTCATTATTAGCTGAGTCTATGTTTTTTATTAAATGATGAGAGGTTTCTGTCTTTATTCAACCTTTTAGGACTTTCAACTTATTTGTTACAATTTAAGTGTTTTGTGTGTTTTGATTTGTTTTTGGAGAAAATCTGTTAAATGGCTCTAGAGCAGTCAAACTAAAGTCAGGGGGACATGATCCCCCTGCCCAATGTCTCACCAGAAAAGGAGTTGGCTGTGTGACTTTGGGTTCATTTCTTCATCAATTGTTGCATCATTGGGCAGGGGTAGCCAGGAAGCTAAACTCTTTGTTGATTTCCTTTTGGTTTTACTGATGAAAATCTCATTTTCATCTAGCATGTAACCTTATCTTTGCTGGGCCCACTGACTCTGAAAAGCACAGTATGACCACTGCACATTTTCCATTACCAACCCTAACTCTGGGCTGTGAAACAATCACATTGATGTGTTCTTTGGGTATTTATCCTCAAAATGCTTTTCTGTCAGGTCCCAGCAATGATAGCACAATCAAAAAAGGTAATTTAGAGGGAATTGAATTGAGGCTCTGTTTACAAAGGGCACAAGGTTAAGGGATACCAACGGGGATGCACCCTCAAGCTTGCAAGAATGAGAAGCCACATGGCCCCTTAGGCATTAAAAGGCCCAAATAAGGAATGGATATTGGAACCCTGAAGGAGTTGAAGCTCCATCTCTACTAAGCTCTGGTAGTAGCTACAGGACAGGAGCTGTGGGCTCCTGTGGGCTCTGGTAGTAGCTACAGGACAGGAGCTGTGGGCTCGTAGAGGAAGGACCAACTCCAACTGGTGGTCTGGCAGAGAGGTACTATGTGAATAAATTCCCCTCCCCCCAACTCCTGCAAGTGACTCCCACTGGCCAACTCCAGCTAAAATCCCAAGGACAAGGGAAGCTTTTGAAGCAGCCACAAAGGTGGGCCCCAGAGCAGGGTGGAGAGTGGTTCTGAAGTGATAAATGGAAAATAACCACACAGGGCCTTTTTCTTCCTTGAGTCCAATCCCTAAGAGAATCTTCCACAGAGTTCTTTGGTCTGTTCTCTTTTCCATGTTTTTGGTTTAATGATAAGCCTTTTCTACCCACCTCTACCCCTACCCCAAGCCAGCAATTCCTTTTTAGGAGCAGAATAAAAAGGGAAAAGTTATATCACCAACACTTAGATGTTCTCAAGCCTGAGCTAAAGTATTCTGTGATGCAGGAAAGGTAGTAGATCCAAGAGGGATGTGCTGTTGTGACTCACATCTACATGGGATGCAAGAAATGCTTCTTTTTGAAGCCAAGCCCATCAAGAGACTTTTGGTCCCTCGGTGACAGAGGCCACTAAAGGTGTTGGTGCTATTGCAGGAACCAGAGAGAGATATTTTGATCACTAGATAACAATTAACTACTAACTAGATCCTACAAGTAATAATTTAACCTGGATCCTACCAACTCACCACAGGGAGGGAACACTGACCCATAGTGGGAAATATAGAGCGATAGTCCAGCTAAAATCTTCAGATGAACAAAGTGTTTGAGACCTCTTTTACCTTGTGTTTTTCCTTCTTTGTTCTGCATTTTATAAATACTTTCTCTTGTCCCTCGCCATCCCAATTATATGTGAGAGAACTGCTGGTCTCAGGTACTCCCACTACACTTGGTATGACCTAAAAGGAGATTACACACACACACACACACACACACACACTGCTTTGCCAAAGGGACCTAAAAAATGCCCAGCACTTTTAAGGGCTCTTGGATACAGGATCTGAGTTGATGCTAATACTAGAGAACCCAAAATGCAATCATGGCCCCTCTATAAGAGTTGAGACAAAGACTGAATGATGAATGGAGTCCTAGCCTAAGTCCAGTTTACAGTTTGTACACTGGGTCATTGAACCCACCTTATGACCAGTTCCATGATTCCTGAGTGCATACTTGGAATGTATATACTTAGAAGCTGACAGAACCCTCATAATGGTTTCCCAATTTATAAAATGAGAGCCATTATGGTAAGAAAAGCTAGTGGAGAGCCTGTGTAGCCTGTATAACTGCCCCCCCACACCCCTAGTGGTAAATCAGAAGCAAGACAGCATTTCAGGTGACATGTCATATTTTAATGGCCCCTCCAAAGACCTCAAGGATGTAAGGGATAGTCCCCTGAAAAACCAGATGTATCATGGCAGATAACAATATACTACCATAAACTTAAGCAAATGGTAGCTCCAATTTCAGCTACTACTTTGCATGTAATTTACTCACTAGAATAGATCAACACACCCCTCGTATTTGATATGTGACTTTTGATCAGGCAAATGTCTTCTTTCAATACCCATCAGGAAGAAGGAATAAGGCAGTCTGCATTCACATGGAATGGAATGCAGTACACATTCACAATCTTGCCTCAGGACTGTTAATCCTCCTGCTCTTTCACAATACAGTCCAAAGGGATCTTTTTCTCTGGACATCCCACAGAACATCAGACTGGCCCACTACACTGAAGACATCAACAACTAAGAGTGGTTGGCGGGCCTTTTTGGATTTTGGAGGCAGCACATAACAGCTGGAAATAATGCTCTGGCCCATTTATTAAGTGTCACAGAAGGCTGCCAGTTGGAATTCAAAAATATTGAAATCATACAATGTATCTTCTCTGACCACAATAGAATGGAACTAGACTCAATATCAGAGAAAGAAATGGAAAATTCACAGATATTTAGAAATTAAATGATGTACTCTTAAATAACCATTGGGTTAAAGAATAAATCACAAGGGAATTTAGGAAATATCTTGAGGTGAATGAAAATGAAAATAAAAAATACCAAAACTTACAGGATGCACCAAAGGCAGTGCTGAGAGGGAATTTTATAGCTCTAAATGTTTAACCTTAAAAAGAAGAAAGATTTCAAATCAGAGACCTAACTTCAAAACTGGAAGAACTAGAAAAAGATGGGAAAATTAAATCCAAAGTGATCAGAAGGAAGGAAATAAAGACTAGAGTGGAAATCAATGAAATAGAGAATAAAAAACAATAGAGAGGGGGGCGGATGTGGCTCAAATGGTTGGGCGTCCGTCTGCCATATAGAGGGACCTGAGTTCGATCCCCGGGACCTCCTGGTAGAAAAAAAAAAAAAATAGAGAGAATCATCAAAACCAAAAGTTGGTTCTTTAAAATGATTTATAAAATTAACAAACCTTTAGCTAGACTAATGAAGGAAAAAAGATAGAAATGAAAAATAACTAAAATCAGAAATGAAAAAGGTGACATTGCTACTGACCCACTGAAATAAAAAGGACTTTAAGAGGACACTAGTGAACAGCCATACACCAACAATTTAGATAATCTAGATGAAATGAACAAATTCCTAGAAGCGCATTGTGATAGTTTGAGGTTTTTTGTGAACCCCAGAAAAGATCATGATCTTGGAGCTAATCCATTTCTGTGGTTGTGGGACTCTTTGATTGTATTGGATCCAGTGGGGGGTGGGGGCTTTGAATGGATTACTTCAGTGGTGACCCAGGGTGGATCTTGGCCCTCTTGCTGAAGTCCTTTATAAATGGGAGAAACATTCAGAGACACAGAAAAAGCCACAGAGATGGAAAGAAGGAATCCAGGAGTTCAGAGAGGAACCCAGGAAAGAGAAAGCCACAGAGCAACCAGAAGCTGAAGCAATGAGACCCAGAAGAGAAGCAGATGCCACCATGTTCCTTGCCATGTGGAAGGAGTCCAGGATGCCCGCAGCCAACCGCTGGCAAGACAGCATCTCTGATGATGCCTTGATTTGGATGTTTTCACAGCCTCAGAGGCATATGCTTTTACCCTAATAAATTCCTATTATAAAAGCCAACCCACTTTTGGTATACCGCTCCCAGCATCTTTTAGCAAACTAAAATACACACACTACCTACACTGACTCAATAAGAAATAGACGATCTCAACAAACAAATAACTAGTAAACAGATTAAATCAGTAATCTAAAACCTCCCAACAAAGAAAAATCCAGGACCAGATGGCTTCACAGGGGCATTTTACCAAACATTCCAAGAATAATCAACACCAATCCTGCTCAAACTCTTCCAAAAAATGAAGAGGAGGAAATGAATGGCCTAATTCATTCTATGAGGCCAAAATCACCCCCACACCAAAGCCAGATAAATATACCACAAGAAATGAAAATTGCAGGCCAATATCTATGAATATAGATGTGAAAGTTGTCAACAAAATACTAGCAAAATGAATCCAACAGCACATTGATAGAATTACACACTATGATCAAGTAGGATTTATCCCAGGTATGCAAGGGTAGATCAACATAAGAAAACTAATTAATGTAATACACTACATTAACAGAATGAAGGGAAAAAACCATGCTCATGTCAATTAATGCAGACAAGGCATCTGATAAAACCCAGCACTCCTTCTTGACAAAAGCACTTGGAAAACTAGGAATAGAAGGAAATTTCTTTAACATGATAAAGGTCATATATGAAAATCCGACAGCTAACATACTCCTTAATGGTGAAAGACTGAAAGTTTTCCTCTAAGATCAAGAATAAGGATGGCCACTGTCACCACTGCTATTTGACATTGTACTAGAAGTTCTATCCAGAGCAATTAGGCAAGAAAAAGAAATAAAAGCCATCCAAATTGGAAAAAAAAAGTAAAATTTTGCCTTTTTGCAGCTGGCATGATCCCATATACAGAAAATCCAGAAAACCCCACAAAAATCTCCTTGAGTTAAATAATTCAGCAAATTGGCAGCCTACAAGATCAACACCCAAAAATCAGTAGTGTTTCTAACACCAGTAATAAACAATCAGAAGAAGAAATCAAGAAAAAAAAAAAAAACCATTTACAACAGCAACTTAAAAAATCAAATATCTAGGAATAAATCTAACCAAAGATGTAAAGGACATACACAGAAAACTACAAAACATTTCTAAAAAGAAATCAAAGAAGACCAAAATAAATGGAAGGACATTCTGTGTTCATGGATTAGTTAAGACTAAATATATATATTTTTAAGATTTATTTATTTACTTTATCCATTTTAAACCCCCCTTCCTCATTTGCTGTTTTGTGTCCATTCGCTGGGCAATTCTCTGTGTCTGTTTCCTGCCATCTCTTCTCATCCTCCTCCTCCAGTCTTCACCAGGATTCTATCCTGGAGACCTCCGATGTAGGAGAGAGGTGTTCTGCCACCTGCGCCACATCTGTTCCTGGTTTTCAGAGCTTTCAGAGCATTTCATCTTGTCTCTCCCCTGCATCTCTTTCCAGTTACGTCATCATCTTGCTGCATGGCTCCCAGGGCCTGGTGGCTCACCGACACACAGAGCCTGGCAGCCCATGTGCCTTCTATATATTTTATTTTTTTATTTTTTTATTTTTTTTACCAGGAGGTCCCAGGGATCGAACCCAGGTCCCTCCATATGGCAGACGGATGCCCAACCATTTGAGCCACATCCACCCCCAAGACTAATTATTATTAAGATGTTAATTCTACCCAAAGCAATTTACAGATTCAATGCAATCCCAATCAAAAGTCCAACAACCTTCTTTGCAGAAATGGAAAAGCCAATCATCAATTTTATATGAAAGGGTAACAGTCCCCAAATAGCCAAAACCATTTTGAAAAAGAAGAACAAAGTTGGAGGACTCACACTTCTCAACCTTAAAACTTATTACTAGACCATAGTAATCAATGTAGCATGGTTCTGGTATAAGGACAAACATATAGAACAATGGAATTAAATTGAGAATTCAGAAATCAACCCTCACATTTATGGCCAACTGATATTTGATAAGGGAGCAAAACTCAATCGGGAAAGAACAGTCTCTTCAACTAATGGTGCTGGGAAAATTGAATCTCCATATGCAAAAGAATGATGGTGGACCCCTACCTCACACCATATACAAAAATCTACTCCAAATGGATCAAAACCTAAATATAAAAGCCAGAACTATAAAATTCCTAGAATAAAATATAGAGAAGCATCTTCAAGACTTTGTGTTAGGTAACAGATTCTTAGACTTTAAACCCAAAGCAAAAGCAACAAAAGAAAAAAAAATAGATAAATGGGACTTCATCAAAATTTAAAAATTTGTGCATCAAAGGACTTTATCATGAAAGTAAAATGACAAACTGCATAATGGGAAAAAATATTTGGAAACCACATATCGATAAAGGCTTAATATCCAGAAAATGTAAAGAAAATCTACAATTCAACAACAAAAAGATAAACAACCCAATTTTAAAATGGGAAAAAGACTTGAATAGACATCTCTCCAAAGAAGATATACAAATGGCCAAAAAGGACATGAAAATATGCTTAACATCATTAGCCATTAGGGAAATACAAAGCAAAACCACAATGAGATACCATTCCAAACCACGAGGATAAAAACTGTTTTTTTAAAATGGAAAATAACAAGTGTTGGAGAAGATGTGGAGAAATATATTCATTGGTGGTTCCCAATGTAGAAGACAGCCACTGTAGAAGACAGTTTAGCAGTTCCTTGGAAAGTTAAGTATAGAATTGCCATATGACTCCACACTCCCACGTCTAGGCAAACATCCAAAAGAATTGAAAGCAGGGGCTCAAACAGATATTTGCATACCGATGTTCATACTGGCATTATTCACAATTGCCAAAAGATGGTAAAAGTCCAAGTGTCCATCAATTGATGAATGAATAAACAAAATGTGGTATATACACACAATGGAATATTATTCAGCCATAAAAAGGAATGCAATTCTGATACCTGTGACAATCTGGATGAACCTTGAAGATATTATGTTAAGTGAAATAAGCCAGACACAAAATGATAAATATTGTATGAGTTCATGGATAAGAAACAGAATAAGCAAACACATAGAGTCAGAATCTAGAGTATAGGTTACCAGGGGTCGGAGTGGGGTAGGGTATAGGGAGTTAATGATTTCATTGTACAGTTTCTATTTGAGATGTTGGAAAAGATTGGGTGGTGATGGTAGCACAACATTGTGAATGTAATTAATAGCACTGAATTATATATTCAAATATGGTCAAAAGGGGAAATTTTAGTTTATATATATTGCACATGAATAATTAAAAAAAAAAAAAAAAGCCATGTGTCCTCGTTTTAGTCTTTTGTGGACTCCAGAAAATTATGTTCTTAAGCTAACCCATTCCTGTGCATGTAAACCTATTTATATGGGACCTTTTGATTAGATCACTTTTAATCAGATGCTTCAGTTGGAGGCTTTTGATTGGATGACTTCAGTGAGGCGTGATCCAGAGTGGGCCTCAGTTCTCTTGCTGGAGTTATATATAAATGGAGGAGACACAGAGAAAGAGAGTTGCTCTTTCTGCCATGTGAGAGAGGACTCAGGATTGCCTACGTCACAGAAAGACAGAGAAACCCTGAGAGGTGGAGAAAGAGGACAGAGACTGGAATCAGCAGAGCAATCCAGAGATGAAGCAACAAGGCCCCCAAGAGGCTAGGCCCATGGAGCAGCTGGAAGCTGAGAGAGACAGACCTGGAGGAGAGGAGAGAGATAAGCAGGCTGCCATTATGGCCTGCCATGTGCTTGATTTCCTACTCCTGAGCTCCAAGTGCCTGATTGCCCTCAGCTGCAGTCTGGCAAGACAGTATCTCTGATGATGACTTGATTTGGACATTTTTACAGCCTCCAAACTGTAAGCTTTTACCCTAATAAATTTCTATTTAAAAAGCCAACCCAGCTCCTTGCTGCCGCCATGGCTTCCGGGACCGGCGTGAACGCCCTGCAGCGCCTGGTGGAGCAGCTCAAGCTGGAGGCCGGTGTGGAGAGGATCAAGGTGTCACAGGCGGCGGCCGGGCTCCAGCAGTACTGCATGCAGAATGCCTGCAAGGACGGCCTGTTGGTTGGTGTGAGAGCACCTCCTTCCGGGAGCCCAGGTCCTGTGCTTTGCTCTGAAGACTGTAGGGAAGAAGTTCATTGAGGAATGCCTTCAAGCACAAAGTGATGAATGACTGCCTCCAAGTTTCAAGAAAACACTTTTCTCCCGCCAAACAACTGTTAGATATTTGAGACCTTTTCTGTGTGTGGCCTGGTTCTACAGCCAAAATTCTACAGAAATCGGTGCGTTTCTACTCAAATAAGGAAACTGGGTGAAAGAGTAGATCCTTTAAGTAATGATGGCCTGGTGCTTTGGGTGAAGTGCTTTACACTTAAACAAAAATCCTCCCACCAAATACACCAGAATACATCTCTTTCATAAGTGAATTACCAGTGTTTCTATACCTGGGATACCATGTAGGTTTTATTTACTGGATGTTTACATTTTAGGAAGGAAACCATTTTTGTTTTTTAAAAATTGATTATTTGTAATTTGTTATTCCTAAGATTTTTATACCTTAACAAAATTTGTTCTTGTCTTATAAATTTAGTTTATAAATGAAGATAAGCAGCTATGAAATTGAGGGGAAGAAAAGGGTTTACTAAACAGATAATGTCTTGATTTTTCTAAATGAGAAGATTGTTTTATTTTTAAACACTAAACATGGGAGCTGTTTCTGGCAAACTTTTTTGGGAAAGATTAATGTCATATTCTGTACAAAGTTGCCCCATCCTGTGTATGAACCAGATTTGATCTTTGTCTTAAGTTCCTCTATTTTATGGTTGTGCTTTAAAAAATAGTACATTATTTCATGTTTTTTATGTTTAAAATGTGACCTAAAGAACATTCAAATGGTTAAAAACAAAGTAATGTGAAAATATTATAGCCTCAAAGAATTCTTAATGTCACAGTGTTTTATTTTGATAATGTGCCTTCAGTTTGATTTGGGACACTTTTTAAAAGGATACTTTATTTGTGTTTGTAATAATCTCTGAAGAGTTTGTAAATAAAATTTCTGCTTACTTCATTTTCTATGGCAGGAAAAAAAAAAGCCAACCCATTTCTGGTATATTGCATTGGCAGCCTTTAGCAAACTAAAATACCATGGAACTGTACAACACAGTGAACCCTAAAGTAAACCATGGACTATAGTTAATAGTACAATTATTAAAATGTGTGTCCATCAATTGTAAGAAATGTACCACACTAATGTAAGGCATTAATAATAGGGTGGTATATGGGATCCCTGTATTTTATGCATGATTTTTCTGTTAACCTACAACTTCTCTAATAGAAAAATAAACAACAAAAAAAAAGAAGGCTGCCAGTTTGGAGAGGAAGTCTCCCAGAGCAAGAGGGCTCTGTAGGAGCTGCAGTCTATAGTACAAGCAACCCTGGCACTTGGTCATATGACCCAGCAGATCCCAATAGTGCTAGAGGTATCCATGATGGAAAGGGCAGACACCATGTGAAGAGTCTGACAAACCCTGATTGTGATTACAGCACAGACCTCTAAAGGTTCTACAGTAAGTCCATGCCATCTGCAGTAGAGAACTATTTACCATAAGAAAAATAGCTCCCAGGATACGACTGGGTCCTAATAGACCCTGAGTGTCTGACAATGGAACATCAAGTATGTGATCAGAGCTGCCCATCATGAGCTGGATCATATCAGAGGAGCCACCAAGTCATAGTGTAAGGCAAGCACTCCTAATGCCCTACTTGGAGAGTTTGGCATTTCTGTCCCCTCAAGTTTAGGTACTACTAAATTAAAGGTCCTATTTCCCAGGCAGAGTGGGGTATCTGCTTTCACAAAGGTCAGAGATACAGTTAGGGTTACACTAAACCTAGGTATGGCTGCCAGCTGTCATTTCAAGTCTCTCATGCCAGTAGATCTGTAGGCAACAATAAAGTAACCATCCTGGCATGGATAATTGACCGATTATCATGAGAGTTGCTGCCACATAAGAGCAGGGAAGAGTATGAGGCATTTCTTGGTGTTTCTATGCCCAGTGGTAACTATGAATTTGCAATTGCAGCAACCCTACCCTAAGAAAGGCACAGTAACCTCAGAGATAAAGGTCTGGGTTACCTCACTGGGTCAGCAATCTAAGCCAAGAGAAGAGCTTGCCAAGGAGCAGGGGTGGGGTTGGATAGAATAGGCCATAGAGGAAGAAGGTGACTATCATGGCATCAGGACCAAATGTAACAGCAGGGACTGTGGCTTGGTCTACTAACCCTCACTTTGAGGCATATTTTTTATATATATATTGAAATGAGGGAGTGGATGTGGCTCAAGCAATTGAGCCCCTGCTTCCCACATGGGAGTCCCAGGTTTGGTCCCTGGTGCCTCCTAAAAACAACAAGCAAACAAACACAAAGCCAACTCAGGGGAGCTGATGTGGCTCAGTGGTTGAGCACCAGCTTCCCAATATGAGGTGCCGGGTTCAATTCCTGGCCCCAGTACCTAAAAAAATAATAATAATAATAAGTTGAAATGACCACTGTCTTGAAGAATCAGCAACAAAATGAAATGAACTTAATGTGGCATGAGTGGATCAGATCATTTCAAAGGATAGTCACTGATACCATTGGAGTCCCGCCCATATTCCTTCAGCACTCACCAAAGTGAGCCTCTACTGAAGGCTTCTCATTCCAATCATCCACAATTCTCTCACAACAAGCTTGGTCTGGGTGCAGGGGCATGCTTGGCCAGTACACAGGACAGACCAGAAATGCCAGGAAGTGAACACCCATAGAAGTAACTTCAACCAATGATGGGTGGGAATTGGATAAATATCCCAGTTTCATCACCCATTTGGTGTGACAACTCTTAGGCATGTTCTACACCATCTCCGAAAAGGCTCACATGAGTTGGAACTCCAATTGCCCACATGCATAATCTGGTCATTAATACACCTTATACTGGTTTTCTTTCCTTCTTTTCTTCTGTTTCACTTCTCCATTCCCCTTTTGATACTTCCAGGATTCACATCCCAAAAACAAACTCAAAATCTTTACCTCTGGATCTGTTTCTGGGGGAACCCAACAGAAGATACTTCCAGACTTATAGATGTATTTAAAACTACTGTAATTAGTATAGTGTGGTGTTAGTGCAAAGACAACCAATTAGGGCAATGGAACAGAATAGAGTCCAGGAACAGATATATCCATCAATGGACACTTGGTTTATGGCAAAGGAAGTACTGCAGAGCAGCCGCCATTTCAATAAATACTCCTGGGCCAAATGAATATCCATGGGGAAAAATGAAACTTGACCCCAATTTCATAATACACACAAAACTCAATTCCAGGCAATCCACACGTGAAAGGTAAAACAATAAAACTTCTAGATGATATAGTAGGAGAATGTATGTATTACCTGGAGTTTAAAAAGGTTTCTTCAAGGGACACAAAAAGCACTAATCCTTTATATACCCAAAAGAACCGAAAGCAGGAATTCAGGTACTTATACACTGATGTTCATAGTCACATTATTCACGATAACCAAAAGGGGAAACCTGAGTGTCCATCAACAGATGATTGGATGAATGAAATCTAGTATATGCGTGCAATAGATTATTGAGCTGTAAAAAGTAATGAATATCTGATACATGCTACAACATGGATGAATCCTGAAATCATTGTTAATGTAATAAGCCAAACACAAAAGGACAAGTATTTTATGATTATAATTAAATGAAATATCTAGAATAAGCAATTCATAGAGACAGAAAGTAGATTTAGAGTTTACCAGGGGTCTGGGGCAAGGGGGAATTGGGAGTTATTGCTTAATGGGTACAGAGTTTCTGTTTGGGGTAAAAGCCTTGATCATTGATGCTGGTGATGGTGGCACAACATTGTGAATGTAATTAATACCACTGAATTGTACACTTAAAAATGATTAAAAAGGAAGAATATATATATAAATACACACACACATACACATTAAAAAAAAAAAAGCAGTAACCTTAAATCACAGTTTCTCAGCCTCACACTACTGACATTTGAACTGGAAAATTTTTTGTTGTGTCCTATGCATTGTGAGATGTTTGGCAGTAACCCAGGCCTCTCTCCAACTAGATGTCAGTAGCAGTCCCCTCAGCAAGTTGTGGCAACCAAAGTTGTCTCCAGAATTGCTAAAGTCCCCTGGGGATAAAATTGCCAGATTTAGAAAGAATTTTCTTTTTTTTTTTTAAAGAGATAAAAGAGAATTTATATCTAGAAGGAATTTTAATGCAAGATTTGAGACATACTTAAAAAAATTGTTCAAATTCAAACTTAACTGGGCATCCTCTACTTTATCTGACAACCCTATTTGGATGTCAAAATCACTTCCAGTTGAGAACTATTGCCTTAAAAGAAAAATGATTGATAAATTGGACTATAAGGACTTCTTCTAGTCATTAATAGATACATTTAAGAGAGTGGCAGCAGAAGCTAGAGAGTGGGAGAAGATCCTTGCAACACATGTACCAAAAAAGGACTCCCATTCAGAATTTAGAAATATTTCCAATTAATCAATTTTAAAAATCAGATAACCCATAAAACACAAACAAGAGACTTGAATAGGAAATCCTCAAAAGAAAATACCTAAATGGCCAATAAACACATGACAGGCAATCACCTTCATTAGTAATCAGGAAAATACAAATTAAAACCACAGTGCAATACCACTACACTCACAAGAATGGTCAAAATTAAGAAAATTGACAATACCAAGTATTGGCAAGGAGAGCAACAGGAATTCTGATACCCTGCTAAAGGGAGTGTTAATTACTACAACCACTTTGACTATCAGTTGAGAAACTGAAAATGTACATATCCTATTACCCGTAAATTCCACTCCTAGAAATACACCCAAGAAAAATGTCTGCATCTTAAAACATGAACAAGAACGTTCATGGCAACATGATATTTGGAAAAACACAAATGTCCATCAACAGCAGAATGGATAAATACAATTGTGGTATCATCATATAAAAGGATACTGCCCAACAATAAAAATTAACTTTTACATACAATAACATGGATGAATTGCAGAAATGTAATTTTTTTTTTTTAAGATTTATTTATTTACTTTATCCATTTTAAACGCCCCCTTCCCCATTTGCTGTTTTGTGTCCATTCACTGGGCAATTCTCTGTGTCTGTTTCCTGCCATCTCTTTTCATCCTTCTCCAGTCTTCAATCCTGAAGACCTCCGATGTAGGAGGGAGGTGTTCTGCCACCTGTGCCACCTCAGTTCCTGGTTTTTGGAGCTTTTGGAGCATCTCGTCTTGACTCTCCCGTGTCTCTCTCCTGTTACGCCTTCATCTTGCTGCATGGCTCCCAGGGCCTGGCGGCTCACCAGCACAAAGAGCCTGGCAGCCCATGCGCCTTCTATATATATATTTTTTATTTTACCGGGAGGTCCTGGGGATCGAACCCAGGTCCCTCCATATGGCAGACAGACGCCCAACCATTTGAGCCACATCCCCCCCAGAAATGTAATATTGAGAGGCGGAAAAAAGCCAAACTTAAAAGATCTGTTCTGTCAACCCACTTACATAAAATTCAGAAACAGACAAAACTAATCTAGAGTGTTAAAAGAAAGCTGCTGCCTTTGGTGATGATGGAGGAGGTGATGTGTTAGTTTACTAAGCTGCTCAAAGCAGACACCGTACAATGCGTTGGCTTTTAACAATGAGAATTTATTAGTATACAAGCACAGTTTTGAGGCTGAGAAAAATGTCTACTTCAAGGCTGTTATCAGGCAATGCTTTTTCCCGAAGACCAGCTACAGCCATCCTGGGCTCCTCTGCCACATGACAAAGCACGTGGAGGTGCCTGCTGGTTCTCCCTTCTCTTCCAGGTTTCCTTGCTTTCAGCTTCTTGCTTCCCTGGCTTTCCTCTTTCTCTTCTCTCTCTTCTATCTCTTCCCTCTCCCTCTCCCTCTTCCTCTCCATATTCATCCTGTTTATAAAGGACTCCAGTAAGAGGATTAAGATCCACCGTGTATTAGTCAGGGTTCTCTCGGGAAACAGAATCGACAGGAGATATCTGTCAATAATATGAAATTTTAAAAGAGTCTCTCACGCGACCATGGGGATGCACAAGTCCAGGTTCTGCAGGCAGGCTGCAAACCAGTGCAGCCCGATGAAAGGTCGTTGATGAGTTTCTGGGAGAAGTTGCCTGTCCAACGATGAGCTGGGAAATTCTCTCTGAATGTTGAAATCACTTCCACTTTTAAGTCATTCAACTGATTGGATGAAAGCACCACCCATTGATAATGTAATCTCCTTGATTGATGCAGATGTAATCAGCCATCCATGCAGTAAACTCACGGTGATTGAAGTCCATAAATGCTCTTGTATTACAATTAGCCCAGTGCTTGCTGGAACAAATACCTGGACACAACTACTTGGTCGAGTTGACACATGAGCCTAACCATCACACACCGCGAGCCACCCCTTAAATAAAGTAACCTCATCAGAAGGTCTTACAATAGGTTCACACCCACAGGATGGATGAGCTTTAAGAACATGACTTGCTGGGGTACGTACAGTTTCAAACCACTACAGGTAGAATTAAGAGGCACATGGGGACTCTTGGAGGGCTGGGAATATTTTATTTCCTAACTGGGATAGTGTTTACACAGATGTGCTCACTTTGTGATAATTCACTGTGTTATAGACATAGAAATTTGTGCACTTTTATGTCAGTGATACACTGCAGTTAAGTTTGGTGTGATGCAAATATTCTCGCTGTCCTGATTTTGTGATAATCAGGGTAGTCTAAACATTCGCTATATTAGAAACCACATGTGTCCCCAGACCTAGTTCTTCTCCATAGGTCTGGTTTTTAGAATGCTGGTGATAAACTAAGCCTGATTTATTATATGACCATCCTGTATGGGAAATGACTGGAACCTAGGTATCTTTAGTCAACCTTGAGATATAGCAGGAGGGCGGATGTGGCTCAAATGGTTGGGCATCTGTCTCCCATGTGGAGGGAGCTGGGTTCAATCCCTGGGACCTCCCGGTAAAATTTTTAAAAAGAAAAATATAGAAAGCACGTGGGCCACCAGGCCCTGCAAGCAGGTGCACCCCCAGGCCCCGTGCATGGGTGCGCCATCAGGCTCCGCGAGCCACGCAGCAAGATGATGATATAACAGGAGAGTGATACAAAGGAGAGCCAAGACGAGACGTGCCAAAAAACCAGGAACTAAGGTGGTGCAGGTGGTAGGACACCGCTCTTCCATATCGGAGGTTCTGGGGATCAAATCCAAGTGAAGACAGGAGGACAAGGATGAGAAGAGAGTGGCCCAGCGAATGCACACAAAAACAGCAAAAATGGGGGGGGGGGTGTAAAAATGGATAAAAGTAAATAAATAAATAAATCCTTAAAAAATGTATAGAGTAGTAAGATATGGACTATAGTTAGTAGTAATACTTTGATGATGCTCTTTCATAATTTGTTAACAAATGTTTCACAACAATGCAAAGTATTTGTGGTGGGGTGATGTGTGGTAGCCCTGTATGATGTTATGCATGTTTGTTTTTAAGTTCATGATGTTTACTGAACACTTATAGTTTATGTATGTTCATGTGTGAATGATATACTTCAATAAATTGTTTAAAAAAAAAAAAGTTTGGTGTGCTGGGAAACGCATGTGGCTCAAGCGATTGGGCTCCTATCTACTATATAGGAGGTCCAGGGTTCGATTCCCGGGTCCTCCTGGTGAAAGGCAAGCTGGCCCACGCAGGAGTGCTGGCCCGCACAGGAGTGCTGAACCACATGGAGAGCTGGCACAACAAGATGACACAACAAAAAGAGACACAGAGGGGAGACAATAAGAGATGCAGCAGACCAGGAAGCTGAGGTAGTACGAGAGACTGAGCGCCTCTCTCCCACTCTTGAAGATCCCAGGATCATTCCTGGTGCCATGTAAAGAGAAGACAAGCAGACACAGAGAGCAGACAGCGAGTGCAAAACAATGGGGGTGGGGGGGGATAAATAAATTTTTTTTTTTTGATGTTTGGTTTTTTTGTTTTTTTTTTAAGTTAAAGTGGTCCTAAGCATTTTCAGTTACCTAATTTCTAATTAACACCTTACTCTTGTTACTCAATGACTTCTCTTTCTCTTCATGCAGGCAATTTTAGCATCTGTTTTAAAAGATGCACTTTACCTGTAGCAGACTTTTTGACTATGCTGGTTAATCATCAAGGAGGATATTTTAAGTGCCTGGAAGCATTGATCCAGAACAAATTTCTTGAACTTCCATTGTATTTATAAATAATATCCAGTGTTCTTATGGGTCATTGTTTTTTTTTTTTTTAACTTTATTTTGTACATTTAATAATTGAAAACATAAGCAATAAAAAACTAAAAAGTAAACACAGATGAATAAATATATACATTTCTCAATTAAATGTAATGGATACATGTAAAATTTTGTTGTTTTGTTTTTTGTTTGTTTTTTTGTTTTTTTTTGTGTGTGAATCAAACAATATATTACATGATATATTTGGTTCATAGTAATGCATTCATACAGTATTTGTCCTTTTGTGTCTGGCTTGCTTCACTCAACATAATGTCCTCCAGATTCATCCATGTTGCCATATGCTTTATGACTTCATTTCTTCTTACAGCTGCATAATATTCCATCGTGTGAATAGACCACAGTTTGTTTATCCATTCATCTGTTGATGGACACCTGGGTTGTTTCCAACTTTTGGCAATGATGAATAATGTGGCTATGAACATCGGTGTGCAGATGTCTGTTCGTGTCACTGCTCTCAGTTCTTCTGGTTATATACCCAGTAGTGGTATTGCAGGGTCACGTGGCAGGTCTATATTCAACTTCTTTAGGAACTGCCAAACAGTCCTCCATAGTGGTGTACCATCCTGCATTCCCACCAACAGTGAAGAAGTGTTCCTATCTCTCCACATCCTCTCCAACACTTGTAGTTCTCTGTCTTTTTAATAGTGGCCATTCTGATAGGTGTGAAATGATATCTCATTGTAGTTTTGATTTGCATTTCCCTAATCATGAGTGATGTTGAGCATTTCTTCATGTATTTTTTTGCCATTTGTATTTCTTCTTTGGAGAAATGTCTATTCAAGTCTTTGGCCCATTTTTTAATTGGGTCATTTGTCTTTTTATTGTTGAGCTGTAACATCTCTTTATATATCCTGGATATTAAACCCTTATCAGATATGTGATTTCCAAATATTTTTTCCCATTGAGTTGGCTGCCTATTCACCCTTCTGACAAAGTCCTGTGAGGTGCAAAAGTGTTTAATTTTGAGAGGTCCCATTTATCTACTTTTTCTTTTGTTGCACGTGCTTTGGGTGTGAAGTCCAAGAAACCACCACCTACTACAAGGTCTTGAAGATGTTTCCCTACATTTTCTTCTAGTAGTTTTATGGTCCTGGCTTTTATATTTAGATCTTTGATCCATTTTGAGTTGATTCTTATATAGGGGGTGAGATAGGGGTCCTCTTTCATTCTTTTGGTTATAGATATCCAGTTCTCCCAACACCATTTGTTGAAGAGACTGTTTTTTCCCATCAGCGTGGGCTTGGTAGGTTTCTCAAAAACCAGTTGACTGTATAGGTGAGGGTTTATTTCTGGATTCTCAATTCTATTCCACTGATCGATATATCTATATTTATGCCAGTACCATGCTGTTTTTTTTTTGTTGTTGTTGTTTTTTCCCCCCGCCATCCCCTCAGTACCATGCTGTTTTGAACACTGTAGCTTTCTAATATGTTTCAAGGTCAGGCAGTGAAATTCCTCCCACATTGCTCTTCTTTTTTAGAATACTTTTGGCTATTCGGGTGCACTTACCCTTCCAGATGAATTT
>JAKSZT010054561.1:5500110-5633123 GCA_026826555.1 Tolypeutes matacus | reverse complement strand
CTACTTGCAACTCATAGTTCTGTAGTCGCCACTTCCCTCTTCTGTCCCTCTCTCCTCTGGGTGGTGTGCAGCCTTCACCTGCTGACCTAAACCCTAGAAGATCTTTTTTGGGGCTGTTTCAGCTTGTCCTCTAGCTATTTTTCTGGAGAACAGATTCCCGTGTCTTACTAGTCCACCATCTTCCCGGAAGTCGCTCGATAATGTCTCTTGATGCAAAAAGTTAACATTGATGAAGTCCAATTTATCTATTTTTTTTCATCTGTTGCTCATACTTTTGGTGTAAAGTCTAAGGAGCCACTGCTTAATACAATGTTCCGAAGATATTCCTTGGTATTTTCTTCCGGGAGTTTTATAGTTTTAGTTATTATATTTAGGTCTTTGATCCATTTTGAGTTAATTTTTGTATATGGTGTGAAATAGGGGTCCATTTTCATTCCTTTACATATGGATATCCAATTGTCCCAGCACCATTTGTTGAAGAGATTATTCTTTCCCCATTGATTGGACTTGGCAGTCTTATCAAAATACAACTGGCTATAGAAATGATGGTTTACTTCTGAACTCTCAGTTCTATTGCATGTTCTATATGTCTGTCCTTGTGCCAGTAGCACAGTTTTGATTACTCTAGCTTTGTAATAAGTTTTGGCTGTTCAGAGCCCTTTCTCTTCCATAGGAATTATGATTGGCTTTTTTCATTTCTGCAAAGAAGGTTGTTGGAATATTGAGTGGTATTGCATGGTATAGATAAATATTTTTGGGCAGTATTGACATCTTCACAATATTTAGTCTTCCAATCCATGAACACAGAATGGCTTTCCATTTATTTAGGTCTTTTTAAAAAATTTTCAACAATATTTTATAGTTTTCTATGTATATGTCATTTATATCCTTGGTTAAATTTATTCCTAGATATGTGATTCTTTTAGTTGCCATCATTAGTGGAATTTTTTTTCTTGATTTCCTCTTCAGATTGTTCCTTACTAGCATAGAAACACTACTGATTTTTGCATGTTGATCTTGTATCCTGCCACTTTCCTGAATTCATTTATTAGTTCCAGGAGCTTTGTTGTAGACTTTTCAGGAATTTCTCTATATAGGATCACGCCATCTGTAAATAGGGATAGTTTTACTTCTTCCTTTCCAATTTGGATGATTTTTCTTTTTCTTGCCTAAGTGCTCTCGTTAGAACATCTTCTCCATATTACTGGAAGCAGGACACCCATCCTGGCCTTTTTAATTTCTAGGAGAGGAAGAAGGAGAATGATGGGAATAAGGGGAATGGTTGATAACTAAATGTCTTGGTTTGTGAAAGGGGTGCCAATGCAAAGTACCAGAAATCTGTTGGTTTTTATAAAGGAGATTTATTTGGGGTAAAGTCTAACAGTTCAAAGGCCATGAAAAGTCCAACTCAAGCCATCATAAGAGGTGCTTTCTCACTGAAGTCAGCTGCCACGTGTTGAAGCAAGATGGCGTGCGATTTATGCCTGGATCTCTGCCTTCCCCTTTGGGCTTCCTCTCTCAGCTTAGCTGCTCTGCTTTTCCCCCAATTTCAGCTGCAAGCTGGCATAGGGTTTTTCTCTTTCCTGGCCTCCGGTATCAGTCTTGGCTGTTCCACTCACTTCCCAATTTCTGCTATAAGCTATTAGGCAAATGGCTCATCTCTTCCTGGGGCCTCAGATGTTTGAGCCTTTTCCTTTTTGTCACATGGTAGGATAAAAAATGACAGAACTGGTGGTGGCATCAAGATGGCGACTGAGGGGGATGTGGAGCTGGAGTTGGAGACTGAGACCAGCGGCCAGGAGCGGCCTTCCAAGAAGCCACGGAAACATGATAGTGGTGCGGCGGACCAGGAGCGGGTCACTGACTATGCGGAGGAAAAGGAGATTCAGAGTTCCAATCTGGAGACGGCCATGTCAGTGATTGGAGACAGACGATCCCGGGAGCAGAAAGCCAAACAGGAGTGGGAGAAGGAACTGGCAAAAGTCATAATCAAGAAGGAAGATCTGGAGCTGATAATGACAGAGATGGAGATCTCAAGAGCAGCAGCAGAGCAGAGCTTGCGGGAGCACATGGGCAATGTGGTAGAGGCTCTTACTGCCCTGACCAACTGATTTGTGCTTTCTCAGACATGTTCATTAGATTAATTTATTGCAATAAAGACTTTTTTTCTTTTGTGGTTTAATCTTGAAAAAAAAAGACTCACCTGTGTCTAAGTGAGTGTTCATTTATATCAGACTCAGCAAGGGGGTGGGGACTCAACCTGGAGTCGTGCCTTATTGAGGTAGTCCAATAAAAACCCTACAGCAAGTAATCTGATTAAAGTCCCCGCATCTGAATTTAATACAATCAAAGGGTATCACACCCAGAGGAATAGATTAGTTTACAAACAAAATCTCTCTTTTTGGGATTCATAAAATAATCTTAAACTGCTACAGTAGGGGTAGGCTTTGGTCATATTACCATCTACCATTTTATGCTGGTTATCTACCATGCAGTTATTTTCCAAGTTTTCCCTTTGTTCTTCTAGATATGAAGCTAGGATTAGAAGTCAGGAATCCTGGATCCATGATGAAGCTTGCATCATTGTGAGCCCTGACCAAACCAGTGAAACAAGCTGGTTAAAGCAGGAACAGGAGCACCACCTTTGCTAAAGAACAAGGAGTCCTCATGCATGGTGACAATAGACAAGAACAGACCCTCATGCCTGTGTCCTCTCTTGAAGGAATCCATGGAGGCACAGTGTCTGTATTACCTTTCTGGATGGACTGGGTGATACAACCTGGAAGTACAGGGATGTTGACACTTCCCATGGAGCAAATCTTGACCATTGGAAGACCAATGGTGGTTATATATACAAATCCTGGCTGCTCAATATATGGTGCTGAATCCCCAACAGCTAGAATATAGGGAACTTGGAGGCAGCATAGAAAGAAAATAAAAATAGCTATTAATCTCATCCTACAGATAACTATCATAATTATTTTGATGTAATTTCTTCCAGTTTTTCTTATGCAGATATATATCATTACAAAAGTGAGAGTCTACTCTAGGGAGATTTAAAAAATATTGTTCTTTGAAAATGTTACACTATACTGAATTTTCTCACATCATTGAATTCTTTTGAAAAATTTTTTTAAGGAATTCAAAATATTCAATCATATGAATTTACCATTTAAATATTGTTTCATGGTTGGGCTTCCAACTTCTTTTATTAAAAATGCTGGCATAGGGAAATGTGGCTCAGGTGATTGGGCTCCCATCTACCATATAGGAGGTCCAGGGTTCGATTTCCGGGACCTCCTGGTGAAGGCAAGTTGGCCCACACAGAGAGCTGACCCGTGTGGAGAGCTGGCTTGTGCAGAGTGCTGGCCCATGTGGCATGGTGGCCCGTGCAGGAGTGCTGACCTGCATGGAGTGCTGAACTGAATGGAGAGCTGGCACAGCAAGATGATGCAACAAAAAGAGACACAGAGGAGAGACAATAAGAGATGCAGCAGACCAGGGAGCTGAGGTGGCGCAAGAGTTTGAGCACCTCTCTCCCACTCTGGAAAGTCCCAGGATTGGTTCCCAGTGCTGCCTAAAGAGAAGACAAGCAGACACAGAAGAACACACAGTGAATGGACACAGCGAATATAAAAACAATGAGGGGGTGGGGTGGGCGGAGAAATAAATAAAAATAAATCTTAAAAAAAATGCTGGGATAAAATAATTATACATCCATCTTTGTGTTTAGCTCTAAGACAAATTCCTGGAAATAGTGCATCTGGTCAAAGGGCTCCACCACACCCTCAGAAGTGGTGAGTATTATCAGCCACAGTCTCCTGTCAGTCTGTCCCTGTCCCACCCTGTTTTCTCTCTCCAGGCAACCCCTCAGCTGGCAAGAGTTTGTGCTGTGCAGGTCTGGGTGCTGCTGGTTTCAGGGAAGCCCTTTGTGGCTTGGTACTCTCATGCAGATCTTGTGATGCCATCACTCCTAATCTGCTCCCAGCATCTGTTTTGCAGCAGCGAGAGGTGATCTTCTCTGCATCTCGGATTCAAAGCCTCACAGATAGTAGATCCTCTCTTATCTGGATGCACTGTGAAGGGGGTCCCTGTGTATCACCAACTGACTTTTCTATATCATGTGTCTAGACCGTGGTTTTGAACTGGGCGTGATTTTGCCTTCAAAGGGAAATATTTAACAATGCCTGGAGACATTTTTTTGTTGTCATGAGTGGAGGTTGGGGGTGTCACTGGCATCTAGTGGGGTGAAGCCAGTGATGCTGCTAACCATCCTACAATTCCTGGACAGCCCCCCAGAGCAAAGAATTACCTGACTCATAATGTCAGTAGTGCCAAGGTTGAGAAATCCTTGTCAAATGAAGCTTGCATCCTCTGGGGTCTCCCCTGCACAGGTAGGCACATCTCTGACTGATGCTTTCCCAGGCCGCCCCCCCCCGCCAGCTCTCTTAATGAGCGGTCCCCTGCTGTGTGGATTGTCCTGGGCTACTCAGCCTGGGGAGCTATGTCATGGACTCACATTCTCCAGTCCCTGGAAGAATTCTTTTGTTGAACTGCACAAGTGGAGATGGGCATGGGGAAGTTGCCAGAATTTCTATTTGTGCTCTGGTATCCTAAAGAGACACTTCAGAAAGGTCTTCAGCTCTTATTTTATAATCTTTTTCAATTTGTTAAAATAATCTAAGAACACTTATATAGAAGCAAAGTTCAAAAACAGCATGGTATCAGCTTTCTTAGTTTTGATTGACTCCATCTAGTCTGTACCCAGCATGTAGATTTTCAACAATCATGGCCAGAGAGCATGTAGAATTTTTGCACTCTCCTTTTACTTTTTTTAATGAACAAATAATTTTATTGATGCATATCAAAAAAGCATACAATTCATCCAAAGTGTACAATCAATGGTGTTTGGTATAATTATATAGTTATGCATTTATCACTTTAATCATTATAAGAACATTTTTATTATTTCAATAATAATAATAGCAAAAACAGACACACAAACAAGAAAATCCCTTATCTCTCAATCTCTCTATGCTTCCCCTGCTGTACATAGCTGCTATTTCTGGCTATTCTTGCACAATTATTTATTTATTAAGCAGTTTTATTGAGATATATTCACATACCATACAATCTATGCATAAGTGTGTAATGAATGGCTTTTAGTATAATCACAATGTTGTGCATTCATCACCACAAAACATTTAGAATATTTTCATTACTCCAAAAAGAAAAACTCCACATCCCTTAGCAATCCTTCCCCAACTCTACATAATCACTAATCTAATTTCATCTTTATAAATTGATTTATAGTTACATTTTATATACATGGAATCATACAATATGTAGTACTTTGTGTCTGGTTTCTTTCACTCAGCATACTTTTTTTTGTCTGATATTAACAGCTTGTAGTATTAACATATATCTGTTCAGTTTCAAAGATGGACTTACATATGCAATTTTACCCATATTCATATTTCACGTGTTTTTGCTGTATTCCCATGTTACATTTTTTGGCTTTCATTTCAGTAACATACATGACTTTAAACTTTCCCTTTAAACCACTTTCATACCCATATGATAGTACTGCTAGTTACAGACATTACGTTGGGCTTTCACCTCTTCTATTCATTTCTAGCTCCCAGACTAGAGTGATGCTGCCCTTTCCACTCACCCAACTCCCACCATTAGCTGTTGTCTGTATTCTATCGTCACTCTCCACCTTGGGCTTGGCAGATTGTCTTTTGTTTCTTGCAAGGCAGATGATGTCCAGAATGCAGTGAAGGTAGTATTGGGGCAGGGGCTTTAGAAGACATTGGGAATCAACTACGAGGGGGTCTTAAGTAATCTCCAGAAGTCATTTGTGGAGGAATTTGCAGGGGTGTTTCTGTGCCAAGCCTTGGACTATGTAGGGGAGGAGGGGACTAAAGAGGAAGGGAGCATGTCAGGAGAAGAAACAACTCTTAAGTTATCTAGTTTTTTTCTGGAGATTTGATTGAGGCAGGAAGAGTCAAGGACAGACTATTCAGGGAGCATAAACTTGCATTTTGGGGTGGAAGAAGTTGGGATTTAGCTTCAGAATGAATGTGGCAGGTGGACAACACATAGATAAACTTGGAACTCAAATTTTATTTTGATGTGGATTGCTATTGGGATATTCCTGCCCTTTTTTCCTGCGGTGGTGGTGGTGGTGGTGGTAGTGTGTGTGTATGTGTGTGTATGTGTGAGGGTGGGAGGAAGGGGGAGAGAGAGAGAGAGAGGAGAGAGAGAGTCTCATTTGCAATTTGAATTTTCTTAGTGATTCTGAATATTACTAAAGATATATCAGAGTTGTTATAGGGCTGATGATTAAGGCAAAGAAGGATCTGGTATAATTTCTTGTTTATGCTGGAAATGTGGATCCTGCCTCTTCGGGGAAATCCTTTTCTTTCTTTCCTTATATTTTCTTTGCTTCCTTTCCTTCTCTCCCTTTCTCCCCTTCCATTTCCTCTCACCATCTCTTTTATACACTTTTTCTCCCTATACACACACACACCACAATCCTCACAATCCTTCCAAGTCTTACAGGCTGCCTGGGCTGGCAATCAGGTTGCAATGTGCAGGGAGAAGGGAGCAGCTGAGAGAGGAGACACACACTCAGACTTGGAAGCTGGGTCTTTATTGAGATTTGTGGAAACTTCTGTGACCTGTAGGAAACCTTGGGAGGCTCATGGATGTGGCAGGACTTTAGCAGCAACCAGAGGCAGCCTCAGGCTGAGTGGCTCAGACAGCCTGGCTCAGGTCTGGTCCCGGGCTCCCTCTCAGGCTGGCCCAGGCAACTGGGGCTAATTATTCTTCAGGACCTGATTGATCCAGGGCCGGTAATAGGAGATTCGGGTGAAGACAGCAGGGGGCTTGGCATCTGTTCGTCCATAGGAAACAATGCCCTGGGCCACCCCAGCACACAGAAGAGGTCCCCCAGAGTCTCCCTATGGGCAAAGAGAGAAAGAGAGCTGAAGGTGAGCGAGGGGATTCTTCTACTCCTTCCCGGGGGCCCCCACTCTGAGTCTCTGTCAGCCCTAGAGTCAGACTCAGGAGCCCTGCTTCTCATGGGGTTATGTGCTCTAGGTCTGAAGCCCTTTTGCTTTCCCCAGGTCAGCCATTGCCTTTTTCAGGTCACTACACGTGCCCTGGGCAGTGAACTGGGAGGGAAGGTCCAAGGCTGTAGTGGGCCATGGGAGAGGTATCTGCAGAGGGACGAATCCAATTTCCTCTGTCCTGTGACCCCAAACACTGAATGCAATCTTCCGACTCCATCTTCCCCCAGGAAAATTCTGGTCTCTGGTCTTTTTGGTTCCACGGGCCCCTTTGCCAGTCAGGTGAAAACCATGGACCCCTTACTAAGTCCACACTATAGTGTATGTTATTTAATTAATATACCACACCTGTACCACAAGAATAATGTTTTTTAGAATTTCAATTCAAGCTCAAGGACCCCTTGTTAAGAACCCCTGTTTGAGAGTCACCTTAAATGCAGATTTTGTCTTCTTGGGATTGCCCACGCACAGCTGCTGATTATGTTCAAATTTGTAAAAGTGGCTGCAGACCTGGGGATCCATGAGTCTCAGCTTCACCTCTTGCAGAGTGTCTGATCCTGGCTCGACTAGTCCTGTCTTTCCCCAGCCAGCCACCCGGCACATTCTTCCAGGTGGGACAAAGTTGAATTGGGATGGAAGGGGGAGTGTGCCCACGGCCAGCGTCAGGTTGGCTTTCTCCTTCAGCTGCGAAGGGAATGAGGAGCTGTCAATGCTAGAAATGAGTTTTGGGCAGCTGGAGGCCATCAGGGAGGACAGGGCACATAACTTCACACCAAAGCCAAGTCCAGATGGGTGATCTGGAAGGGGATGCAGTTGGGGAAATTTCAGGGCAATGGGGACCTGAAGGAGAAAGCCCAAGAGGACAGGAGGTAGAGATGGGGAAGCAAGATGTTCTCACCTTTAATAACATGATGTCATTGTGAATAGTAAAATCATTATACTTTGGATGAGGAAATTGTTTCACGACCTTGTACTTCTGCCATGTGTCTTCCTCCTCTTTTATATTATGGGCTCCAAGGGTGACCATTATAGAGCTATTGTGGAGGAGATGGAAGGACAAGGAGACACAGCAAAGGCTTAGGTTTTCTTCTAAGATGTGCCCATTCAGAGAAAAGGGGATTAGAGTCTCTCACTGGATCACTGGACTCTTACTGCCTCTCTCCCACTTTCCTGGGCCACTTGTGGCATTTGGAGTTTTGCTCAGGGAAATGCTTTCCCAGGGAACAAATACAACTTAGGACACACAGAAATTGCTGGGATCTGAGCAGGTCCTGGAGGACCTGGGGGAACAGGGTTAGCATTTCCTAATCCAGGGTGCCCTAAATGAGGGCCAGCCCTCTGGAGCAGGGGATATTAGAGGAAAGGGGTGGGGGGCAGTGATAGGGCCCCATGTGAACCCTACTCTCTGTGTCCCCAAAAAGGATGGGTCCAGGTCCCTGAGAACTAAAGGCTAGTGTTCTTGAAAAGGGACTAGAACCAGGTCCCTGAAAAGTGAGTCCCATATCTTATGTGCTGGGATGGGGGTGAGGAGGAGCTGCTTTTAGAAGAGGAACCATTGGATAGGACATCTTCTCTGTAAGGGAGTTGGTCTCAGTGACCAAGGCTTAGGGCGTCTATTCAAGTATGAGACCAATTTCTTCAAATCCATCTCTTCCCTCTCCCTGAAGCTGATCCAGGCCCAGAAGCCTCCCCAGTCCCCACCGCAGGCATGTCCTGATTCCTCCCATTTGGAGATAAACAGGGCCCTGTTTTCTTACCTTCCTGCACAGTGAGCAGCCGTCAGAACAAAGTCCCGTCTTATCAGAAAACCCCCGCAATGTGCCCGGTGACCCTGGGCCAAGACAATCTCCAGGTGGGCCATGTAGGGGCGGGAGTGTGGCTTGCACTCTGTGCCTGAGATGATCTCCCCTGTAAGAGACAAGCCCAGGGACTGAACACAGGTGTCAGCCCTCCCTCTGGAGCAAGTGGAGGGTGGGTAAAAGTTATGAGAGGCTTCCCCCTTGAATCTCATTCTCATCCTGTTTTCTGTCCATCTTCCCCCTCATTTGTCTCATGCATCTGCTTTCCCCACCCATAAACCCCTACATAAATTCTCGTTCCTTCTTTCACTACCTGATGGCCAACCCTGTCTTAGATGCTATTCAGGCACTCTTTCCCTCAGAGCCTCCTTCCCCATCCCTCCTTTGTCATGGTGCAGGACAAGTTCTCCAGCTTCCTGCCTTGACCGTCTTCACAGCGAGCAGTGTCACAGAACAACCAAATCACAAGATAACGAGTAGTGTTGGAGCTCAGAAGATTAGGAGGACATGATCATTTTCCTGGGGATGCCTTGCTTTCCACTTGCTGTGGCCATCTCCCTGTTCAGCGAGGAATTCCTCATGTGTGGGAACCATCACAGGCTGCAGAGAGTAGGTGGGTGGGTGTACCTAGAGTGGCAGCTTCACTCCAAGATCCTTGCAGAAAGATCCTGAGGCCCTGTTTAAGATTCAGCTACATTTGAACTAAGCTTCTTTGATTTAGGAGGCAATTCTCTGAATTGCAGAGGGAAGGGCCCCAAGACTCACCAGCTTCAGCTCAGGGGGGATAGAAGAATGACCAGCAGAAGAAGAGGAAGAAGATGCATCTTCCCAGAGAAGCTGCCCCTGGCAGAGGCTGGTTTTGTCCTCTGGTCTCAGGTTTTATAACTCCCAGCGAGTGAGGGAGGAATAGCCCTGGTTACCACAGGAACTCTCTGGTCACATTTTCTTCTCTTATTCTAAGTCGGTTATCTTTCTGATCAGAATTTCTGCCAGCATTGCCATCTGTTCTGCCAGCATTGCCATCTGTTCTGAAGTTGAGGCCTGAACTTCCATGACCTGGCTCCCAAGATGAGCCCTGGACCATGTTGCCTCACCTGAGGGAGGAGGTCCATGTCTTTCCCAGTTAGGGCAGTTGGGTAAAAGCCCGGCAGAAATGTGGGTGGGAGAAGATCCTATACACTGAGCATTCAGAAGCATATGAACTTTAAAGCTATGGCCCAAGTAAGAAATGCATTTTCCAAAAAAAACCCCATATACATATACATGTATATGTGAGCACATGAGCACAAACATGCAAAGGAATGAAAAGTTGCTGGAAACACTATCCTTACCATGTGCAATGCTCTCTGTTAGTGTCCATTCCATTCCATTCCGTTCCGTTCTGTTCCGTTCCGTTCCATTCCATTCCGTTCCATTCCATTCCACTTTAAGGATGATTACTTACAATTTGGAAAACATTGAACTGGATCTCTCCCTCTGAACCAAATGTTTGTTGGTAGAAAAGAGAGAGATCCAAGGAGAGTAGATGGGGGAAGGGATAGGCACTGTGACAGGACTTGTTGTTCATTATCACAAGAGCAAATGGGAATGGGATTAGCATTTTGAGGGAGTCCATTATATGTGTATCATTTATTGTCACAACTTTTAGATATATTATCACTTCCATAACAACCCTTTCCAGATTTATGGTTCTCTAATTAGATTTTCCTAAACCCAAATCAAGAGCCCTTTCTGCTCTACCACCAAAGAGAGAAATAGAGTCTCACCAATGGGGAAGGGAAATCATACATGTAGAAGTGTGGTTTGCTCTAGCGGGGCTGGGGTTTCCTATTTTCACATTATGAGTCATGCTTGGTTTTGCTGATATAGATATACACAGCTGTTAGTATCTTGAGGTGTGGCTCTTTTTGACAACACTGGAAAATACTATTACTGTCACTTTACAGGTGTAGAATTGAGACTCATAGAAATGAACAGGACCAAGATTTAAAAAAAACCTCATAACAGTCAGAACTGGATTTTAAGCACATATCTATTGTTTTCCCTGGACTTGGGGAAGCAAAATGTCTAGAGAAAAGTAGAGTAACAATGATGGAGTGTCACCTCCCTTGGAGATTCATAAGGCATTTAGTTCAGGGGAAGCATAGAAGATAAATATCGACCCAAACTCATTCCACCTTGCCCTTGGGTACAGCTTGTGAAGGAATGATCTTTTCCTTGGTATATATTCTGGGTCCTTTGCTGCCCTTAGCCCAACTTCCTAAGTCCCATACACAACTCTGACCTTCCTAGAATAAGACTTTAAAACATATTCCTGATGTCTTCCCACATCTGGGCATTCCAGGAAGCTCTGTACCACTTTTTTTAACTCTCTAGTATTGTCTGAAATTTGGATTTCAGATGAATAACAAATCATGTTTTAGTAAAAGTATGTCCCAAATAGTACGTGGGGCATACTTATACTAAATTTTATTTGTAATTTATCTGAAATTCAAATTTAACTGGGAATCCTGTATTCTTTTAATTAGAGGGAGAGTTATGTACTGGGGCCAGGGATTGAACCTGGGACCTCAAATGTGGGAGGCCAGCATTCAACCACTGAGCCACATTGGCTCCCCTAAATTGTTTTTTTCATTTGTTTGTTTTATTTATTTATTTATTTATTTTTTATTTTAACAAATCAATTTTATTGATACATATTAATAAAGTATGCAATTCATCCAAAGTATACAATGAATGGTTATGCAGTATATGTTGTTTGTTTTTGTTTTTAGGAGGCACAGTGTACCAAACCTGGGACCTCCTATGTGGGAAGCAGGCACTCAACTGCTTGAGCCACACTCATTCCCCCCCCTGTATTTTTATTTGCTAAATCTGACAATCCTACTCTGGCCATTCTGTTGTCAGCAGAACAGAGGGGATTTTGGAGCTGGAGAAGTCCTGACTCTGTCCTGCATCAGTTAGATAAAAAAGCAGAGGCTTAAAAAAATGAAGGGTTTCTGTTATTCATTCATGTAACGAGGAGTTGAGATGTAGGTATTCTAGGGCTAGTATGATATCTCCCCAACATCACTAAGGTTCAGACCTATTAAGACTCAAGTATTGGAGTGGATGTGGCTCAAGTGGTTGGGCACCTGCCTCCCACACGGGAGGTCCAAGTTTGAGTCCCAGTGCCTCCTAAAAGAAGATGCACAGACAATGAGCAGGCAGATAAGGGAACCATCTTGGGGGAGTAGGTGGACTTAAGTATCGTTTCACCTGCATTGGCTGAGGGCCAGAGAATGGAATAGGAACCAATTTCAGAAATGAGGACTGTGGTATCAGCCCATATTTTCTTCCTTGCTCTCTCATGTGTCTCTGTATTTTTAAAAAACCAAATTTCCTTCTTCTCTCTTCTCTTCCCTCCTTCTATTTTATATGGGGTATGTTGTTGTTGGTAAACTTTGAAGATTAGTCCATAGTTTATAGAAGATCAAGTTGAGAGGTTGACTAAACTAGAGGTGGGATGGATATCACCTAGAGATTTTGTCCTTGGAGTTGAAAGCTGTAACTGCTGAGACCTTGGGTTGTTTCCATTCTGGGGAGACTCAAGCCTCATTCTCCTTTGAATAGAAGATAGTTAGAATTATGTTTGGTGGGAGAATTCTTGTTAAAAATTTAAGAATGGAAAAAGAGTGCATGTTCATGCTGGGCAGTCAAGTGGTGGATTGTGGTAGACACTTGCCAAATATGTGACTCTTCAGTGTTTTTTGAACACTTTTCCTGTATTAGGGGGAATTCCCAATTATGAGTCTTGCCTTCCTTAGGCAGAAGCCACAAACTTGCTTTCCATGCTAGGTTCCGGCCATGTGATCTGTACAGTGCCAAGCAGGAGAAATGGTATGAAATTTGATTTAGAAGGGAGTAACGTGAAGGAACAGGCATCATGTGGAATTAATTTTTTTTGGTGAGGGTAGGTGGTGGAGGGGGTCTGGGTTTGGGTGAAGAATTGGTGGTGGTTTAGGCATCTAGTGTCTTGTCAGAGCCAAGGCAAGGGGAAGTGGGACCTTTGCTGAATAGTCCTGTGGTATAGTTTGGGGATTGTATGTGGCTAGGTAGTCACCAGACCTGATTCTCTGGCATCTTGGGAAATAGATGTTGATTTTATATTAGGAAGAAATAACCAATAAACCGTTGTTATAATGTGAATGTGTGGTATGGGGAGGTATTCCTCATTGCTGTAGACATTCAAGTGGAAGTTGGATGGAGACTTAAGATTCACACATAAGTGGGAAACTAAAGGATTGGATGTGATACAGAAGCTCTGGTATTTTTATAATGCTAGTGCTTTCTTAGCCACTATAATGCAGAAGATTCCTCCTTTCTCAGATTTACCGAAACATTTATTTTCTGTGCCATTCACTTTGACATTTAAGGTATGCAACAGCCTTTACAGTTAGATGGGGCTGAGCTTGAATCCTGGTTCTGCCACTTAACTACCTGTCTGAACTTGGGAAAGTTCCTTAAGCTCTTAGTCTAGTCTTAGTTACTGCATCTGTAAAATATAAACAATTATTCATAGTTTTTTAAAAAACAAATCAATTTTATTGATGCATATTAATAAAGCATAAATCAATCCAAAGTGTACAATCAATGGTATTTGGTATAATCACATAGTTCATTCATCACTTCAATCATTATTAGAGCATTTTCATTATTCCAATAATAATAATAATAATAATAAAATAATAAACAAAAACAGACAAAAAAATCTCATCACCTGTCAGTCTCTCTATGCTTCCCCTGCTGTACATAGCTGCTATTCTGTTTCTGTCTCTCTAATTTATTTGTATTTATATTTTGTAAAAACAGTCTTATATATGCAATATTACCATATTTGTATTTCACATGAGGTTTCACTATGTTATACAGACCCATGTTACATTTTTTAGCTTTCTTCTGGTAATATACATGTCCTTAGACTTTCACTTTCAACCACTGTCATACCCATATAATAGCTCTGCTAGTTACAAACACTATGAAGTACTTTCACCATTTCTATTCATTTCCAAAGATTTACAAACTTTTTACCAGTTCTGCACAGATTTAACCCTCAGTTTTCTGTTCTCTAACCTCATTCTATTTTCTGTTGACCTAGATTCTAATGAACTCCATGAGTTTACACAATATATTTAGTTCGTAATAGAACAATCATACAATATTTATCCTTTTGTCTGGCTTGCTTCACTCATCATAATGTCCTCCAGGTTCATCCATGTTGCCATATGCTTTATGACTTCATTTCTTCTTACAGCTGCATAATATTCCATCGTGTGTATACACCACAGTTTATCCATTCATCAGTTGATGGACACCAGGGTTGTTTCTATCTTTTGGCAGTTGTGAATAATTCCACTATGAACATCAGTGTACAGATGTCTGTTCGTGTCACTGCTCTCAGTTCTTCTGAATATATAACTGGTAGTGGTATTGCTGGGTCACATGGCAAGTCTATATTCAACTTCCTTAGGAACTACCAAACAGCCTTCCACAGTGACTGTACCATTCTCCATTCCCACCAACAGTGAATAAGTGTTCCTATCTCTCCACATCCTCTCCAACACTTAATAGTTTTCTGACTGTTTAATAGTGGACATTCTAATAGGTGTAAAATGATATCTCATTGTACTTTTGATTTGCATTTCCCTAATCACTGGTGATATTGAACATTTTTTCATGTGTTTTTCTGCCATTTATATTTCTTCTTTGTACGAATATCTATTGCCCATTTTTTCTTTTGTTGATTTTTTTTTTGTGTGTGTGTATTTCCCATTTTTTAATGGCGTCATTTTCTTTTTACTGTTGCATTGTAGTATCTCTTTATATATCAGGGGTATTAAATCCTTACTGGACATGATTTCCAAGTATTTTCTCTCATTGAGTCAACTGCCTTTTCACCCTTTTGACAAAGTCCTTTAAGGTGAAAAAGTGTTTAATTTTGAGGAGGTCCTATTTATCTATTTTTTCTTTTGTTCCTCATGCTTTGGGTGTAAAGTCCAAGAAACCGGGAAGCGGCTGTGGCTCAATCAGTAGGGCTCCCGTTTACCATATGGGAGGCCCCGGGTTCAGTTCCCGGGGACTCCTGGTGAAGGCAAGCCCGCCCGCACGGCGTGGTTAGCTGACCCAGCGAGCACAAGCAGCAAGGGGGGGATAAATGAATAAATTAAAAAAAATAAAAAAATAAAAAGTCCAAGAAACCACCTCTTAACACAAGGTCTCTAAGATGTTTCCCAACATTTTCTTCTAGTAGTTTTATGGCCCTGGCTTTTATATTTAGGTCTTTGATCCATTAGGAGTTGATTCTTGTATAGGGAGTGAGGTAGGGGTCCTCTTTCATTCTTTTGATTGTGGCTATCCGGTTCTTTCAGCACCATTTGTTGAAGAGACTGTTTTGCTGGACTTGGTAGATTTGTCAAAACCAGTTGGCCGTAGAGATGAGGGTTTATTTCTGGACTCTCAATTCTATTCCACGGATTGATGTGTCTATCTTTATGCCAATACCATGCTGTTTTGACCACTATAGCTTTGTAGTATGTTTCAAGTTCAGTCAGTGAAAGTCTTCTCATATTGCTCTTCTTTTTTAGAACGCTTTTGGCCATTTGGGAGCATTTTCCCCTCCAATAAATTTGGTAGTTGCCTTTTCTATTTCTGTAAAGTAGGCTGTTGGAATTTTGGTTGGTATTGCATTGAATCTATAGATCAGTGTGGGTAGAATTGACATGTTCACGATATTTAGTTTTCCAATTTGTGAACACGGATTGTCTTTCCATCTGTTTAGGTCTTTGATTTATTTTAGCATTGTTTTTTAGTTTTCTGCATATAGGTCCTGTACTTCTTTGACTGAATTGAGTCCTAGGTATTTGAGTCTGTTTGTTGCTATTGTAAATGGAATTTTTTACTGATTTCCTCCTCAGGTTGTTCAATATGGTGTACAGAAATATTATCAATTTTTGCATGTTGATCTTGTATCCTGCCACTTTGCTGAACTCATTTATCAGCTCAAGTAGCTTTGTTGTAGACATTCCAGAATTTTCTAAATATAGGATCATGTCATCTGCAAATAATGAGAGTTTTACTTCCTCTTTTCCTATTAGGATGCCTTTTATTTTATTTTTCTTGTCTAATTGCTCTAGGTAGAACATCTAGCACAATTTTGAATAACAGTGGTGACAGTGGGCATCCTTGTCTTGTTCTCGATCATAGAGGGAAAGCTTTCAACCTTTCCCCATTGAGTACAATGCTGGCTGTGGGTTTTTCATTATGTCCTTCAGCATATTGAAGAATTTTCCTTCTTTTCCTATCTTTCAAAGTGCTTTTTAAAAAAAACAATTTATTGAAGTATATCATTCACACATGAACATACATAAACTATAAGTGTTCAGTAAACATCATGAACTTACAAAACAAACATGCATAACATCATACAGGGCTCCCACATATCACATCCCTCCCCCAAACACCCTGCATTGTTGTGAAACATTTGTTAACAAATCATGAAAGAGCATCGTCAAAGTATTACTACTAACTATAGTCTGTATCTTCCTCCCCTATAAATTTTTTAAAGAATTTATTTATTTACTTTTATCCATTTTTACCACCACCCCAGTTTTTGCTGTTTCTGTGTCCATTCACTGGGCAACCCTCTGTGTCCATTTCTTGCCCCCTCTTCTCATCCTTCTCCTCCTGTCTTCACTGGGACTCGATCCTCAGAATCTCCAATGTGGGAGAGAGGCATCCCACCGCCCGTGCCACGCCAGTTCCTGGTTTTTCGGTGCATCTCGTCTTGACTCCTCCTTGTGTCACTCTCCTGTTATGTCATCATCTTGCTGCGTGGCTCACGGGGCCTGGTGGCTCACTCGCACATGGGGCCTGATGGCCCACACGCCTTCTATATTTTTCTTTTTAAAATTTTTACCGGGAGGTCCCGGGGATCAAACCCAGATCCCTCCATATGGAAGATGGATGCCCAACCACCTGAGCCACATCTGTCCCGCTGCTATATCTCTTAAGGCTGACCAAAGATACCCAAAGTTACAGTCTTTTCCCATACAGGATGGTCATATAATAAATCAGGCTTAGTTTATCACCAGCATTCTAAAAACGAGACCTAGGGAGAAAAACTAGGTCTGGGGTCACATGCATGGTTTCTAATATAGCGAATGTTTAGCCTACCCTGATTATCACAAAATCAGGTCAGCGAGAATATTCACATTCAAAGTGTTTTTATCAAGAAAGGATGCTGGATTTTTTCAAATGCCTTTTCTGCATTGATTGAGATGATCATCTGTTTTTTTTTGCTTCAGTTTATTAATGTTTTGTATTATGTTAATTAATTTTTTTATGTTGAACCACCCTTGGATACCAGGAATAAATCCTGCTTGGTCATGGTGTATAATTCTCTTGATATGCTGTTGGATTCTGTTTGCAGGTATTTTGTTAAGAATTTTTGCATCTATGTTCATTAGTCAGATTGGTCTGTAATTTTCTTTTTTTGTAGTATCTTATTCTGGCTTTGGTATTAGGGTCATGTTGGCTTCATAAAATGTGCTGGGTAATTTTCCCTCCTCTTCAATTTTTTGGTAGAGTTTAAACAGGCTTGGTGTTAGTTCTTGAAATGCTTGGTAAAATTCACCTGTGAAGTCCTGGACTTTTCTTTCTTGGGAGATTTTTGATGACTGATTCAATCTTTTTAAATGTGATTAGTTTGTTAAGTTCTTGTATTTCTTGTAGAGTCAATGTAGGTTGTGCATTTCTAAGAATTTGTCCGTTTCATCTAAGTTGTCTAATTTGTTGGCATACAATTTCTCATAATATCCTCTTATGATACTTTTTATTCTGTGGGGTCAGTTGTAACTTCACCCCTTTCATTTTCGATTTTATATATTTGCATCTTCTCTCTTTTTTCTTTATTTTCTAGCTAAGGGTTTGTCAATTTTATTGATCTTCTCAAAGAACCAGCTTTTGGTTTTGTTGATTTGCTCTATTTTTTTTTTTTTGTTGTTGTTGTTCTCAATTTCATTTATTTTTGCTCTAATGTTTATTATTTCTTTCCTTCTGCTTGCTTTGGGAATGGTTTGCTGTTCTTTTTCTAGTTTCTCCAGTTGTTCAGTTAGATCTTTGATTTTAGCTCTCTCTTCTTTTTTAGTATAGGTATTTAGGGCTCTAAATTTCCCTCTCAGCACTGCCTTCACTGTATCCCATAGGTTTTGTTCTCATTTTCATTTGTCTCAATATATTTACTAATTACTTACAATTTCTTTTTTGACCCACTGATTATTTAGGAATGTGTGGTTAGACTCCATACCTTTGCTAAATTTCCCCTTTCCATCTATTATTGATTTTCTGTTTCATTCCATTATGATATGAGAAGGTGCTTTGTATAATTTCAATCTTTTTATATTTATTGAGACCTGCCTTGTGACCTAATATGTGGTCTATCCTTTAGAAAGATCCATGAGCACTTGAGAAGAATGTATAATCCTCTGAGTTTGGGATGCAACCTTCTGTATATGTCTGTTAGGTCCAACTCACTTATCATATTGTTCAAGTTCTCTGTTTCCTTGTTGATCTTCTGTCTAGTTCTAGCCAATGATGTGAGTGGTCTGTTGAAGTATCCAACTATTATTGTAGAGATGTCTATTTCTCCCTTCAGTTTTGCCAGAGTTTGCCTCATGTATTTTAGGCAGCATAGATATTAAGACTGTTATTTCTTCTTAGTGGATTGTCCCTTTTATTAATATATAATATCCTTTTGTATCTCTTGTAATATTTTTGCATTTAAAGTCTGTTTTGTCCAATATTAGTAAAGCTACCCCTGCTCTTTTTTGGTTACTGTTTGCATGGAGTATCTTTTTCCAACCTTTCACTTTCAGCTGATTTGTATCCCTGCGTCTAAGGTGAGTCTCCTGTAAGCAGCATATGGATGGCTCATGTTTTTTTAATCCATTTTGTCAGCCTATATCTTTTAATTGGGGAGTTTAATCTGTTCACATTCAATGATATTACTGTAAATGCATTATCTACTTCTACCCTTTTATTCTTTGGTTTTCATATGTCATATCTTATTTTTGCCTTTTTACTCTTTTGGTTATCTTTTCTGCTAGTCTTGCCTTCTACACTCTCCTCTGAGCCTCTCTCTCTCCCGTATTTCTTTAGGGCTCTAAGGCTCCCTTTAATACTTCTTGCAAAAGCAGATTCTTTTTTATGATCTCTCTTAGTTTCTGATTATTTGTGGATATTTTGAACTCACCTTCATATTTGAAGGACAATTTTGCCAGATAAAGAATCTTGGTTAGCATTTTTTCTCTTTTAGTATCCTTATTATATCATACCACTGTCTTCTCACCTCCATGGTTTCTGATAAGAAATCTGCACTAAGTCTTACTGGGCATCCCTTGTATGTGATGGTTTTCTTCTCCCTTGCTGCTCTCAGAATTTTCTCTTTATCTTTGATGTTTGACATTCTTAGTAGTGTGTGTCTTGGAATAAGTCTGTTCAGATTCATTATGATTTGGTTACATGGCACTTCTTGGACATGTAAATTATTTCGTGAGAGTTGGGAAATTTTCAGCTGTTATTTCCTCGAATACTCTTTCTTCCCCCTTTTCCTTATTTTTTCCTTCTGGAACTCCCATGACACATATGTTGTTGAGTTTCATGTTGTCATTCAACCCTGTGATCCCCTGCTCAATTTTTCCACTCTTTTCTCTCTTTAATTTCAGCTGTTCTGTCTTCTGTATCACTTATTCACTCTTCTATCATTTCGAGTCTGCTGTTGTATACCTCTAACATGTTTGGTCTCACTTATTGTGTCTTTCATTCCCACGAGCTCTGTTATTTTTCTATTCAGGTGTTCAAATTCTTCTTTGTGCTCACTCAGTGTCCTCTATGTCCTTTATCTCTTTAACCATATTGTTTTTCAATTCATTAATTTGATTTTGGAAATTTTTATGAATCTCATTGATTCGTTGTCTCAAATCCTGTGTCTCATCTAGAGCTTTGATATATTCTTTTGCTTGGGCCATTTCTTCCATTTTCTTAGCATGGCATGTAATTTCGTGCTTATGTCTAGGTATCTGGTTATGATGGTGAATTTGCTCTTTCTCTTTTGTAGGGCTTTATTGGTGAGAGGCTGTGTGTTGTGGCTGTTCTTCGATTCTTGGTTCAACCTGTTCTGGGTCTTTAGGATTGTCCCTGTTAGTTGCTCAAATCTAGGCCATGGACTCAGTAATGTTTTGCAGACCTGCTTCCAAGGGCCTTGGGGAGGGAGGTGGTAAAGGCTGGAATAAGCCTCTCTTACTTACTTTTAATTTCCTCCCATGCACTTCCTTGGCCCACCAGCAGATAGCACTCTTTAGCTGCCTTCTCATTTCAAAGCCTTGTGGGAGTGTGCTTGTTGCCACACTGACCAGACCAATGTGATAGAGGATCCTACTTCGAGGTTATTCAGAGCCTTGTAATTCAAACTTTCTCAGAAGCTGTTCTCCAACCTTTGCTGGTAGCCCCCTCCCTTTTCTGGAGTTTGAAATAATTCCACTCCCATCTTCATCCTCAACAACCAGTCCTGGACAGGAAGGAGGGTGATTGAGAGGGTCAGATCTCTTTAGTCCCATGCCAGCTCCCAGGGCAAACAGTGGCATGGCCCCACCCAACCTGGAAGTGCTCGTGGGACACAGCAGACCAAACTCGTCAGCCCAAAGCTGAAGGAGCCTTAGGCTGCATCCCTCTCCCTCCTGTTTCCTGGGGAGATGGATCCCTGTGGCTTCCTCTGTCTGGAGCCACTAGTCTGAGGCTGGATAATTCCAAATTGCCAGCTCGTAGAGTGAGGAAAAGGTGCCTGTGTCTACTGCTGCAACTGCTACTAACAGTCTTTCCATAAAGATTCTTTTCCTGTGCCCCTCTCTCTTCTGGGTGGTGTCCAGCCTTCCTCTGGTGGCCTAAACCTTAGAACATTTTCCCCCAGGCCATTTCTGTATATCCTCTAGCTATATTTCTGGGAGAGAAGAGAGTCCTGTGTCTTTCTAATCCACAATCTTCAATGGCTATTTTTAATTTTTGAGAAAATCTTAAATTCCTAAAACTCCGCCTTAACTCCTTAAGTACCTTTATGTGCCAAGTCACTACACAGTGCATGAATCTGTGAGGGTAGAAGTTGCTGGGGGCGGGGTACTGTCAATGCAAGAGAGACAATCCCCAGTTTCCCTGGGAAGGGCCTAGCATTGGGGTGGGATGGAAGAATAGATATTTTCCTGCTGGGTTTTTTGATCTGGATCTCAACAACAATGACTATCTCTTTCTTAGTTGGCCAGGGCTACTGTAATGAAGCGTCATACACTATTGGCTTAAACAACAGAAACTGTTCTTGAGGCTAGATGTCCAAAATCAAGTTGTTGGCAGGGCCATGCATCATCTTAAAGGGAGAATCCATTCCACACCTCCCCCTGGATCTGGTGGGTAGCCGGCAATCCATGGTGTTCCTTATCTTGTGATGGCATAAATCACTCTCTGCCTCTTGATATTCTGTCTCCCTCTCTGTCTCTCTGCTGACTGTGTGCAAATTTTCTCTATGTATAAGGATTCTAGTCATACTGGATTCAGGCCCACCTTAATCCAGGAAGGCCTCATCTTAACCAGTAACACCCACAAAGATCCTATTTACAAATAAGTTCACATTCACAGGACCAGGGCTTCGGACTTGAACAAGTCTTTTTAGGGGACACAATTCAATCCATAACAACTTCAGGAGGAACTGGCTCTTTCATGTTTCTCTCTGAGTCTCTCAGTTGTCCAGAGACTGTGTTCCCATGAGTCTGGGCAAAGCCTTTTCATCTGGACGGTTTCTCCGGCAGGCCCTATGTTGCTGTGACTCTCTTACCACTCTCGGCACCAGTCTAGCTGATACATTCCTTGGGCCCCTTCCCCTGCATCTCAGAATGATCACTGTAGCAATGACGGTCTTGTTGTCTCTGGGTGGGCTGGGGCACCCACTGCTCTGCCATGTCAGCGGTTCATGTGATGCTCATAGTGGTAGCTGTGTAGGGTCAGTGCCTGTTGGACCCTGGGGGTCCAATTCAGCCTGCAGCTTAGCCCAACTCCCCACGGTCCACTGCCTCCACACCTCTCATTGCCCACTTTCCTGGGAAGAAGGATGTCCTGTGTTTGTGCTGTCTATGGGATCTGGGGTGCATGGGCTCTTAACTGTAACTCAGTGTATACTCTGTTTTCCTAGGCAAATAGTACACATAATATCACTGCACTTTGCATTTCCTATTTTAAAACACTAATTTAATTATGACTGTCAAACAAGAGTTAGAAAAAGGAGAGAAAAATCCTTTTAATTATGATTCTGCCATAAGTTTTTGTTTATTTCTGAGATCTTTCCAGTTTTTTTTAGGCACACATAGAGTTAGAGTATGTAATCAGTTTTGTATATTATGTGTTCTTTATTTTGCACCTATATTGATCACTGGCAAAGCTGGACACCATGATTTGTGGGCTGGCAGGCAGTGGGGAAGGTGGAGGTGGTGGGTCCCTGGTCTGGATTAGTAGCAAGCAGCTATTTCCTACAGGCACTGTGGTCATGGGGACAGGCCTGGCTTCATCGGCTTCCTAGGGACTGGGGAGAAACTTTTATGGGGGCCCTCTTGTTGCAGGCTCCTGTGAGTTCCCTGGGGTTCATGCCCTGTTTCTCTTGGATTAGGGCATGTGGGGCTGGTGAATGTGGCTTTTAGAGTGTTGTGGGTGACTTGGAGGAGGAAATTTTGGGAAACTTGATCTAATTTAGGTATTCCTCTTCTGGAAGACTTGGAGAGGCAGTGTCATTTCTGGGGAAAGCGCCAGGAGAATTTGCGTGGCTCTGTTGTGGTTTTGGGACCAGGTTCACTCAGATGTTCCTGGGGACCCCTCTCCTGGGCTAGAATGGTCCTATATTGTACACGACTCCAGAAAGGCCTGATCCCTCCTTCTGTTGTGACTGCTGCAATAGACCCCTCCTGAGGACTTCAAAGGGTCATTTCCCCCACACCCAACCTGAGATCTTGTGCTTGGGAAATTTCCTTATTTCTCCCTTGGCAGATCCTCCTCTGGCTGCAGGCAGAACACTGAGGAGGAGGATGGGCAGGTGGGTATAAGGTTTGGAGCTATCTCTGGAAATAGTCACGGGAAGTTTGCTATGGTACAATGACTAGAATTAGAGTGGCTGAGGCACAGGTTTATGGGAAGAGGAGATGTGAGAAGAGGAGAAGGAGAAGCATGAGGAGGCAGTGGAGGATGAGTAAGTCAGTGCTGATATTACTATGCATGTTAAGTCCTATCGTGCAGATAAAAATATTTTCTTTAATAATCCATAACAGCATACAATGTACAAAAAGATCAGTATTCAGGATTATTGACTTGGTAAGAAAGAGGCCCAGTGCAACTCTTCATCCCAGCTAGGGAGGAGGAGCTGGACCCTTCCTGGGGAGCAAATCAGATGGGGAAGTGAGTGTAGAGAGAGGAGTCACACACACATGATTTGGATGCTGCATATTATTTATTGGGAATGCAATCAGCAGGGCCTTTGTGTGTCCCTGAGAGCCTCCCTGGCCTTGGACAAGAGCCAGGTTCCTATAGAACCCCAGGGCTACCCAGGCAGAGCTCTGGCTTTGGGACTTTCCCTTAGACTAACCAGGCTTTGGTGGTTAGTTGCCCTTTTTTAAGACTTTATTAATCCAGGGCACATATCGGGAAATTCTAGTGAAGACAGCAGGAGGCTTTGCATCAAAACTCACATAAGATGTGACACCTTGTACCATGCCAGCACACAGAAGGGGGCCCCCGGAGTCTCCCTGTGGGTTAGAGAAAGCAGATCATGAGCAGAGGTAGTGCTTTCCTCCCTACTGTCACCTCATCTTGGTTCTATGGCTGCCTCTGCTAGCTCTAAGATACTCCAGACTTATGCCAGGAATTCTGGTTCCTCATGGAGCCCTAAATTATGGGATTAATGCCTTTTTTTTTTCTCTCTCTCTGGAGTAGAACCACAACTCTAGGTCTTGACCTCCTCAACTATCTTCCTTTCTCTCCTGGAACCCTGTAGAGCAGGCTGGATGGGAAGGCTAGAGCCAGGGTTTGGGTATGGGAGGATGAAACTCGAAAGGGGAATTCTAGTTCCCACAGTCCTAGAAACACATGAACATAGACACCTGTCTCTCTACTAGGAAACTTCCTGACCCAGCCCCTCCCAGGAGGATGCTGTCTCCCAGGGACTGCTATGTGGGGAGGAAGTATAGGTAGTCACCTTGTATATTGATCTTGTCTCCCTAGGATTGCCTGCACAGATTTGGAACTTATTGTTGTAAAACAGAAAGTGGTTGCAGGCCTTGGCATTCATGAGCCTCAGCTTCACCTCTCTCAGCGTAGGTGACCCCGGCTGAGTCACTCCCGTTCTCCTCCAGCCAGTAGCTAGGCATATTTTCCCAGGTGGAAGAAAAGTAGAATTGGTGGGCAGGGGAATTGTCCCCACAGCATGGGTCAGATTGGCTTTATTTTGTAGCTGTGAAGGGAACAAGAGCAGATAGATTGTCAGTCCCAGGGAAAGTGGGGGGTGGGGGGTGGGGGGTGGAGAGGGAGTAGTAGAGGCTCCCTGGGGCAGGGCTAAGAGTTTCTCCTCAAAGGGATGATATGATGATATGGAGTGGGAGGGTAGAACCCAAGGAATTGGGTTGGAAGAGAGAATGAGAACGACATAGGTCAGGAGAAGAGATAAAAGGGGGTGGGGTGGGATTTAGAATTGCAAGAAAAATGATGGCACCTTCAGTAACATGATGTCATTGAGATGGGTTATAAAGCTGTATCTTGGATGAATGACTTGTTCTTTGACTAACAGCTTCTGCCATGTGGATTCTTCCTGGCTCATGTTATGAACTCCAAGTGTGACAGTAATATGCCTGTAGAGAGGGAAAAGAGAGGCAGGAAAAGGTGCCAGTGTCCCGAGAAGAGCCCATTCTCAGCAAAGGGGCACCAGATCTTACCCAGTACAGAAGATACCTACAAGAGTCATAGCCAACTCTGCCAACTCCCAGCCTTCTCAGGGAGGGCAGGGCCCTGGTGGGTACATGGGGCTGAGATAGCTCTGCTGGCACCAGGATGAGAAGGGCTGTGTTGGCCTTCCTTGACCTGGGCTGTCCTGTCTAAGTCCCTGGTGAGTGACAAATGAAGTTGGTCCAGATCCTCCCAATATATGTCTCTTATCATCTAGAGATGGGCAGGACACAAGAACCCCTCCTCAGGCTACTTCAAAGTTGTGTACAATTCAGGTTCCTACAGTTCCTCGCATGGAAAGAAGACAAGTCAAAGGTTTCTTACCTTCCTTTGCAATGAGCAGCTGTTATCACAAATTCTCGACTTATGAGAAACCCACCACATCTGACAACTTCACCCTTGTTAGTGGTGATTTCCAATTGGGCCATGTAGGGGTGGGAGTGTGGCTTGGACTCAACACCATCAATAATTTCTCCTGAAACAGAGAACCTGAGTCCCCAAACAGGCTCACAGTCTTCAGACAGAGCATTGAGAGAGGAAAATGGGGTTAAAGCTGAGAGAATCCACCTGACCCACATCCTCACCTCTTTTGTAGCTCAGCCCTTCCCTGTATCTGTCCTTTTTCCTGGTTTTCTCTACCCCAAACCACCCTGTCAATTCTCATCTTACTTTTCAGAACATAATGGCCAAGACAATTCTGAATTGTCACTTCAACATTTTTTCATGTCCTTATCTTGACTTTCTCAACATAAGAATAAGGCCAGAGAAGGACCACAATTGAGAATCATTAGGTATTTTGAGGACAACAAGTTAAGGGGAACTTCCAAAGCCAGTTATGATTCTTTCTCCACCTGAGATTTTTTTGTCCCTGGAGAATGCCATTGACTTTAAGGAAAGAGTATGGCTCTTCCAGGTAGAAGTCACCCCCCAGAATACTTGCAAAAGGATCCTGCAAAACTATTTTAAGGTCTTCTCTGGCGCAGGTCATCAAGTTTGGAATAGGAGTTTAGCCCTCTCAGAGGACAGGTGGTTACAGCCTAGACTCACCAGCTCCAGATTCAGGAGGCAAGAGAATGACCAACAGAAGGAGTAAGGCCTGCATGTGCTCAGCGATGTCACACATGGTGAGGTGCTTCTGCCAACCCCTCCCTTGCCCCTGCTTTTATAACCCCAGAAGTAGAAGACAGCATGACTGTAAACCACAGAGACCCTTGATTAGTCACAGTTTCATCTTTCACTTTGATCTGGTTATCTCCCTGATCAGAAATTCTCACAAGTCTACTCTCTGCTCTGCTGGTGTTGAAGCTGTTGTCCTATCACAAGAGTTCTGGCTCCACTCCTAGGATGAAGCATGTACCTTTCCCCTCTAGTTTTATTTCTATTTCTATTTTGTATAGATGGAGTCAAACAATATGTAGTACCTTTTGTCTAGTTCTCTGACAGCAAATACTTGGTTATCCAAAGCCTTACCTTTGATTACAAGTATCTATAGGTGATCATTTCAGTAAGAGTTTTGCTACTGCATGCCATAAATGATCACTTATAACTACTACTCTTCCCCACATACAACAGGGTCATTAATACTTTTGAATATATGCAAATTAGAGAATCTATAGCAGATCACTCAGAACCAACTCACAGAACCTACTGTTAGGTTCCCCTGAATCCACTTCCAGTGCCAATATCTCTACCACTTAGCAGTCAGACAGGGAGGCAGAACCACTATGAATGATATAAAATAAGGAATTTATTATTAGAATTGGAATTTTTATATTGTGGGAGCTGGTAAAGAAGTCCTCTTGTTGTTTTTATAATTGTTTTGTTCTGTTTTGTTTTTACAGTCCAGGAAAGCAGGCTAATAATAAGGAAAAGTCATGAAATTGGAGTCAAACAGACATAGGTTTACACAGTTCTGATATTTATAGGCTGTATCTTGTCTGGTGACTCAAATTCTCTATGCCTCATTTCCTCATGTGTAAAATGTGTAAAATGGGAGCAATAATGCTTCTCCAGATTGATGGGAGGGTGAATGAGATAAAATACACATCTGGAATATACCATATTTCATTGATTCCAAGATGCAAAAAAATTCACATTTTAACATCTTTAGAACAGGAATGAACCTGTTAATCAGTGGCAAGTCGTTTAATTGACAACAAATTTTTTCCTTTCTCAGTTGCACATGTAATAATGAGGGTCCAGAGTAACACCTCAAATGGCGACAAAATTATTTTGGCTATTTTAAGTCCATTTCATTTCCATATATATTTTAAAATAAGTGTGTCTATTTCTACAAAGACCCTGCAATATTTTGATTGGTACTGCATTGGATCTAGAGATCAATAGGTAGAATTGACATCTTAACATTATTGAATCCTCTGATTCATAAACATGGTATATCTTTCCATTCACTGCAATGTTTTGTTGTTTTCAGTTTTGCACATCTGGAAGATTTTGCACATCTTTTGTCAAATTTATGCAGAAATATTTAATATTTTTGATGCTATTGTAAATGTTTTAAAATTAAATTTCAGAGTTTTGTTTGTATGTAGAAATTCCATTGAGTTACTAATATGAACCTTGCTAAACTCACTTATTCTTTTTAGTAGCTTTTTTTGTAGCTTCCTTAGGATTTTCTACATGGATGATCATGTCACCTATGAACAAAGACAGTTTTACTTCTTTTCTTTTTAATTTACATACCTTTCATTTCTTCTTCTTACCTCATTGCATTTGTTAGGTCCTGTAATATAATGTTAAATAAGAGCTGTGAGAGTGCACATTCTTGCTTCATTCCCAAACTTAGGGGAAAAGCATTCAGTCTTTCACCATTAAGTATGAAGTTAGGTATAGGGATTTGTAAACACCCTTTATCTAACTGAGGAATTTCACTTCTGTTCCTAATATTCTAAAATCATAAATCGAGGTTGGATTTTGTTAAAGACTTTGCCTGCATTGATTGAGATGATCATATGTTTTTTCATTTTTAGTCTGTGAATTACACCAAGTGATTTTTGAATGTTAAATTAACTTTGCAATCCTAGGATGAACGCCATTTAATCATGATTTATTTTCCCTTTTAATGTTGTTAGATGTGATTTTCTAAAAATTCGTTAAGAAATTTTGCATGTGTTATTGTGATAGGCAGTCTCTAAGACGGCACCCAATGATCCTTGCCTCCTGGGACTCATGTTCTTGTGTTCTTTCTGGGTTGCCTTTGAGATATTTAGTTTTGATTTTGGTGTTTGGAATTTTAATACAATATGTCTAAGTGTGGATTTCCTTTTTAAAATTTTTTTCTTAAACAATGATTTTATTGACTAAGTATATAGACAAATTTATGCAACCAGGGTAGAGGCTGTGGATGATTCATATTTCTAATTGGGAGGGTGGGTAGGACTGGCTTTGTCTTGTAATATCAAACCAATGGGTGAATTCGGCTTTCTATGAGAATCAGAGGGAATTTAGCATCCTTATCCTTTCTGTTCCTCTCAAGATGCTTTCAAACAGCTACAGCTTTCTTAATAAGATGGTAGAGATCCTCAGAGAGATCAGGAGCAAGTCCTTTGGATATAAGAATTCTCAAGATTTTATTGCCTGTCACAAAACGTATTTGTGCAACACCATGTGAGTCTCTTAGAATCACACCGATTTGTGAAGGAGTCAAGCCCTTCTTGGTGTTTGTAGATTTGCTCCTTCACGTCGTCAGACGTCAGCTTCAGCCGGGGGGGGGGGGGGGGGGGGGCAGGGTGATGACAGGGCAAAGCTGAGTAGGACAGGCTCTTCCCAGGAGCATGCATGGAACCCATGCTGACGGTGGTGGTTAGGCAACGAAATAGATTGATGTATTTTTGCTCCCTAAATGTGAGTACTTATGTCTTTCCTAAATTTGAAAACACTCAGCCATTATCTCTTTGAATATTAGGTGCCTTATTTGCATGTCTTGGTTTCAGGCAATGATTTTAGTCCCAACTCTCTACCACGTGGACTTTGGTTTTTGGCTTCCTCTCCATTTTTGCTCCCTGAGATTTTGCTTGCCTTCTTCTTTTTTTTTTTTTTTTTTTTTTTTTTTTAAAAAAAAAGCTTTAGATTACATAAATGTTACATAAAACATATAGGGGATCCCCATATGCTTCACTTCCTACCCCTCCCACACTTTCCTATATTAACACCATCCTTCATTAGTGTGGTACATTTGTTACAATTGATAAACACATGTTGGAGCATTGCCACTAAGTGTGGATTATAGTTCACATTATAGTTTACACTCTGTCCCACACAATTTTGTAAGTTATGACAAAGTTATGGCCTGTACCCATCATTGCAAAATCTTTCAGGATAATTTCAATGTCTCCAAAACGCCCCCATATTACACCTGTTTTCCCCTCTCCCTTCCCTCATAACCTCTGGTGGCCATTACCTCCACATCAATGATAAAAGTTCTTCCATTGCTTGAATAACAATAAGTCTATAGTAGAATAACAGTAAGTCTACTCTAGTCCATCATTTATTCCCCAATTCTGAGGATTCTGGAATGGTGATGCCCACTCCACCTCTAATTGAGAGGGGGCTTAGATCCCACGGGGCAAATGGATGGGACTACCTTGCTTGCAGTTGCAGACTCTCTCTGTTCCTTGGGATGGGCGTTGTCTATTATCATCTCCTTGTTAGTTGTCCTGAGTGAGTCCAATGAACTGGAGAGTAGGTATAGCAACTCTGTTGAGATTCAGGGCCCAATTGGCACATGGGTAGCCCAAAAATTTAAGTCTCTTGGACATACACCTGTCAAGTCTAGTACTAACCATAGGTTCAAATAGAAGGGGCAGAAGAGCCATGTGTAGGGAAACCACAACTGAGTTGAACTCTGTCACACTGGGGAGCATAAATTCCAAAGGAAGGCCCACTGGCAAGGTGACAAACTCCTGAAATTGTCTGCCTTGCCTGTAGTGTCTGGATGTCCCTAGAGCCCTCAGGAGTCCTGCTATTTGAGGCAATAGTTACTGTGGCAGTCAATGAGATCCTGCTGAGACTTGCATAACTGTAGCCTTTGGAATGACCTCCTGACTCACTTTGAAATCTCTTAGTCATAAAAGCTCATTTGTATTTACCCTTTCCCCCTTTTGGTCAAAGTCTTTTTCCAGGTGCATTGCTAGTTGGGACTTGGTAATAGTCCCTCAGTGCCAAGTAGGCTCATTCCCAGGAGTCATGTCCCATGCCAGGGGGATCGCTTGCCTTATGAGGAGCTTTTAAAAGTTGTTACTACCCTCCCACCCCAGCATTTTTAAAGGAGGAGTTTCAATTTATCTAGTAATCTGTATTGTTCTATCATTAAGTTTTTTTTTTCTTTGGAAATAGTACTTTATTTCAATGGTTAGAGTTATGATAGTTTATTTAACCATTACATTATTGTTAATTTTTTAAAAACAAAATTCTCTAACATATCTTGTACCTGAATCTTTGTGCACATCTCTGATTATCTCCTTTGGGGAAAGTAAAGAATTGAGGGAAGGGGAAGCAGGTTCTTGGAAAGATGGCTGCTGAATTAAATGGTAGGAACAAACTGAAATTATATTTCTAAATTGTTTTCAGAATGATTGTACTTAATTTCTTATCAGTAATCTATAAGAATCCCTACTTTACTATACACTAAAATGAAGTTTTTAAAGAAAATAATTAAAAACATATAGTACACTATCATTGTTTTTTTTTTTTTTAGGTACTGGGAAATGAACCTGGGACCTCCCATGTGGGAGGTGGGCACTCAACCACTTGAGCCACATCCACTCCCACCACCATTTTTTTTTTTTGTTATTTTTTATCTTTTTTTGTACCATTGTTTTTAAATTTTAATGTTTGATTGCTAATGAAGCTGAATTTTTTATTTGCTTACTGATCTTTTGTTTTTTTTTCCATTTTGAATTGTATTTTCTTCGTTTATTATTTGCCTTTTTATTTTATGTTGAATTTTGATGTCTAGAATTTAAAAAGTTTTATATAGCAATATCTGTCCATATTTTACTTTGTGATTTATTTCAATGCCTTTATCTTATTCCATCATCAGATGAATATTCCCATATTTTCTCCTGATTAGTATGAATTTGTCTTACCATGTTTATATTAATAATCCATTAGGAATTAATTTTGGCTTAATGAGTGAAATGATGATTTAATGATTTTTCCCCTAATAGTTAATCAATTTTCCAGCTCTATTTAATATATATTTCCTACTTTCTGTATTAATTTATAATTCCTCTTTATTATAAATGAAATTTATAAATATGCAAGGATAAGTTTCCTGGCTACTAATTCTACTCCATTGATCTGTTTGAATTAATCATTAGGCTTATAAAATACATTTTAATGTATGACTGAGCAAATCTTATTTTCCTTTTATGGTTTGTTTATCTGTCTAGGTGGGTCAGTTAAAAGACTTCTAAAGTATGTTGACTAAAGGCTCAAATTCAGTCTGCCAATTTTCTCTGAGCTCTGGCTTTGTTTCTGTGCCAGTCCACTATTTTATCAGTGCCTTGAAGGAGTATATAGAAAGCATGCTTTTCAATTTTGAGAAGCCCTGAGACTGTAGGAGAGGAATATTAGGAGAGAAACAAATTAAAATCTACAAAGACCTTCCCAGGCTATGGACCACATCCTAAAAGATGAAATTTGTATAGGAAAGTAATATTGCCCAACCATCTATGGGCTCCTACCCTGTGCCAGGCACTATTCTATGGGGTGTAGATGAATTATACTACTAAACAGAAAATATCTTTAAGATCATTATTATTTCTGTTTTATAAAAGAGGAACCTCAGATTTAATTAAGAGAAAACTCAAACTGAGGTAGCCTGATGAAGGAGCCCCAGTTCTCAAGCCACTGTAATATACTGCATTTTACATTTAAGTTTAAAGAAAAATGTAAATTCCAGAATTTTTATATGAAGAATTCACAGAACAAAAATAAGACAAGATAGTGAAGTTATGACTCAGCAGTAGCACATTTGAGAAAGATCTAGAGGTTTACTTAAGTGCATGTTGCCAGACAGCCAATGTCACCTTGGGCTGCATTTGGGAAGCTGGGTGTCCAGAGCAGGAGAGCACTCAGGCAAAGTCTATGCTGGTCAAACCAGAGCATCACCTTTAGCCAGTTGAGAGTCTCAACATTTAGAGGGAAGCTGACCCTCTCTAGCATGTCCAGCCAAGGGGTTCAGATAGCGAGAGATGCCAGGTCTACTGGAGAAGAAATGGAGAGAGTGGGCATGGTGACCTGAGAAGAGAAGACTCAGAGGAGACGTTGAATGACTTCCTGCTTCTTAAGGAGTGCCATGTGGGAGAGGCAGCAGTCTTGTCCTGAGGGGCTCAAGGACAGAACCAGCAGTGGAAAGTACAGGGCTTTCTCTCCGTTTAAGGATGAGTTAGTGATCAGTATCCTCATTGTTGATAGGTTGCTTAAGGGTATAATAAATTAACCATAATGATGATTAAGAAGAGTCTGGCTAAACACTGTTGCTGCATTCTTTAAAGGATGCTCTGAGACATGGGGTTAGAGGGAGGCAGTGAGGCTTCACCTCAAAGGTCCCATTCATGTTGGAGTTTCCATGATTGTAAATCTTCCTTGGCCATTGCAAGATGAAATGACCTTTCCCTTTCCAGAAATTCTGGGTTGTTGTCTATATAATTATTTTGCCACTTAGTTGAACACTAGACAACTATGTTTGTTTCATGTGTGAAGAGAGCTTCCCTAATGAGATTGAAAATTTCCAAGGATAAATACTAGTTCATTTGTTTCTTCACTACTTTAGCGGGAGTCCATTATAGTTCTCTTATATTTAGCTTTGCTTCTGATCTTCATTGTACTTCATTCACAGGTCTTCTAGGTTCTCTCCCTTATACCTGATGGCATCTCTGTCCTTTTTTGTTTTATTGTGCTGGTACTTGAAGGTGTTAGCAAATGAAGCAGCCGGGGAAGTAAAGGAGGCAGATTCCAATGTTTCAGGGGTGAGAACTCCCTCTGGGGTGAGAGATGGTGGAGAGAATGGCTTGTTTTGCCATCTCACTTTTGTCAAAGGCTCACTGCAGACCTGAGAACAGTTGCCTTTATGTTGTTCCCTGCTCTGCCTTACCTCCTTCTACCGTTTATCCAGTACTCCTGCCAGGCAGTCCCCAAGTCATCTCTTTCTCATGGGTTTGAGTAAAGCTCCTGAAACTTGGCTGTTTCTCTGGTAAACCTTGTGATGCTGCCTGTCCCTCTATCGGCTCTGAGCATCAGCCAGGCCAGCAACAGATAGTTGTCTGCATCTTGGAATCAAATCTATCAACAGCGATTTTCTCATATCATGTTGGATGAAGGCTGTACAACACCAACTGTCCTTTTCACATGGTCACATGAGACTTGTTTGGTTTGTGATTGCTGCAAGGAATGGAGTCAGCCAGCTGCTCTGAGTAGCAAGGCAGGAGTCAGAGGGCCCAGTCTCAAAATCTCCTTTCTGCTCTTCCCAGCTGTGGTTTCAGTTAGGCTGTGTGCCCTTTTAATTGAGGAGATGATATTCAGGACTCTTCATTTAGCTGTCCAGGATCTGAAATCAGTTTTTTTTTTTTTCCAAGTAAAGATACTTCCTATTAGTTGTTCCTTATTTTCCTGCATTTCCTTACCTTTCTCTCTCTCTCTCTTTTTTTAAGATTTATTTATTTATTTATTTACTTTTATTCATTTTTTTCACCCCCCTCCCCCTGTTTTGCTGTTTTTGTGTCCATTCATTGGACAATTCTCTGTGTCTGTTTCCTGCCCTCTCTTCTCATCCTGTCTTCACCGGGATTTGATCCTGGGAACCTCTGATATGGGAGAGAGGCATCCTACCACCTGCACCACCTTAGTTCCTGTTTTTCTCGGCGCGTCTTGTCTTGGCTCTCCCTTGTATCACTCTCCTGTTACGTCATCATCTTGCTGCGGGGCTCGGCAGGGCCTGATGGCGCACCCATCCGCAGGGCCTGGGAGGCTCACCCGCTTGTGGGGCCTGATGGCACACCGGTGCATGAGGCCTGGCGGTGCCCCCGCTTGCAGGGCCTGGCGGCCCACGCGCCTTCTATATTTTTCTTTATTTTTACTGGGAGGTCCCTGGGATCGAACCCAGATCCCTCCATATGGGAGATGGATGCCCAACCATTTGAGCCACATCCGCCCTCTCCTTATCTCTTAATACAACCATCCAGGAATGACTTTCACTCTTTCTGCCTTAGTGTTTTCTTTTTCCCCTAGATGCCATGAAAGAATGATGGGATTCTGAACATTTGGCTGGTCTATTGATGCTACCATGGTGGAGGGATCTAAGCACCAAGATCTCTTGTGAAAGATGAATCTTTCAGTGCTTGTAAGAGCAATATCCTAAGGCAGGGGTTCTTAACCTTTTTTGTTCCATGGACCCCTTTGCCAGCAGTTGAAAACCACCAATGCTTACTAAGTCCACACTATACTGTGTATTATTTAATAAATATATCACACCCATACAAACATGTGCCCACAAGAATAATGTTTTTTTGAAGTTCAATTCAAGCTCAGGGACCCCTTGTCACGAACTGCTGTCCTAAGGAGAAGAGAGGAGTGGATTTCCCAGAGCAAATAGCTCTGAGTTAAGGCAAGGATCACTTCGTCAAGGTTGGGAAAGGATTGAGTCCTTTTTCTTTCTTCTTCTTCTTTTTTTAATATATATATTTTTTATTTTTTAAAAGATAGTTAGATTGCATAAATATTACACAAAAATTGTAGGGATTCCCATGTGCCCCACCTCCCACTCCTCCCACAACCTCCCACATAAACATCCTTCATTAGTGTGGCACATCACCTGCAATGGATATATACATCCTGGGGCTTTGCCACTAAGCATGGACCATAGTTCACATTGTAGACCACACTCTCTCCCACACAGTTCTGCATGGTATATGCTGATGTAAAATGGCCTATATCTGTCATTGCAATGTCACTCAGGATAATTCCCAAGGCCCGAAAAAGCCCCTGTATTACAACTGCTTTTCCCTCTCCCTGCCCGCAAAGCGTCTGGTGGCCACTGGCTCCACATTAATGTTGTAATTACTTCCATTACGTGAATCACAATATGTCTATAACAGAATACCAGGAAGTCCACTCTATTCCAAAGCTCTTCCCCCAGTCCTGAGGAGTCTGAGATGGTGATGTCCACTCCACCTCCAAGTGAGAGAGGGTTTATATCCCCTGGATAAGATGGATGGGATTATCCTGCCTGCAGCTGCACATAAGCCTTATTCAGATCATGTATTTGGGAGCTAGGTGGATTAAGTACATTGGCTGGGTGCTCTGGAACCCGACTGGGTTGGAATCCTGGTAGCAACCCTCACCGTGTTTGTGACCTTGGGCAAGTTTCTTCGCCTCTCTTAGCTCCCCCTTTCATCTGTGAAATAGATATAACAGTGGTGAAAATTAAGAGATTTTTTTGGTAAAGTATGAGGCATAATGAGTACTCAATAAAAGTTAGTTTTTATTAGTAGTAGCATTTATTAGCCTCCAGGATCCTTAACATCTTCCAAAAGTCTGTGAACCAGAATTACCTTCTTTTAAGTTGCCTGAGGATTCTGAAAGGCCAAAGGAAATAAAAAGTACATCTCCACAGCTGGAACAGTCTCTCACCTGCCCCACTCCTGTCACAATATCTGAGGGATCCTGGGACCCTGCCTTCTACTCCTAGCCCCTGCCCCGAGAGCTGTGGTTCTGTGCCCTGGGTTTTCCTGGCCCTATGATATTGGCTAATTTTGCTGTCTGTGCCATGCTCAGGATGCCAAGGACTGGGGTTGTTAGGTACCTCCTTATTTTGGGTTCTGGGATCTTGACTTCCATTATTTCTTTGCCTTCTTCTAGTTGTTCAACTCCCCGCTGACTTGATGGCATTTTCCTATCCAGTATGGATTCCTTGGTAATCACAGGACACGTGACTGGCACTATTTTCCCCAGCCTTAACTTCCTAACCCTTTTCCTCTACCACCATATGTGTCCTTTCTTTCTTTCCTTTTTAAAAAAGATTTATTTGTTTCTCCCCCCACCCCCATTGTTTTGCATTCACTGTCTGCTCTCTGTGTGTTCTTCTGTGTCTGCTTGTCTTCTCCTTTGGTGGCACCAGGAACTGATCCTGGGACCTTCCGGAGTGGGAGAGAGCTGCTCAATCTCTTGAGCCGCCTCAGCTCCCTGGTCTGCTGCATCTCTTATTGTCTCTCCTACGTGTCTCTTTTTGTTGTGTCATCTTGCTGCACCAGCATTCCGTGTGGGCCAGCACTCTGCATGGGCCAGCTCTCCACTTGGGCCAGCTTGCCACTGGGCCAGCTCGCCACCTGGGCCAGCTCGCCATGCAGGTCAGGTTGCCTTTCACCAGGAGGCCCTGGGAAACAAACCCTGGATCTTCTATGATAGATGGGAGCCCAATTGCTTGAGCCACATCTGTTTCCCCATATGTGTCCTTTCAATGCCAATGTTTATGGTGTTATGGTTAATGAAATTCCCCATACCTCTCTGGCTCAGGGTTTCTAGATAAAATGCCACTGAGTTCACTCACTCATTATCAGTCTAAAATAGTTTGATGGGCATTTACTAGAAGTCAGACACTGACGATAAAAAGGAGATCATAGTTTGCAAGCTCATAATTACAGCACAAACAGAAAAGAGTGGCAGTGGAGGGATGTATAAAGTGCTGTGGGATGATAAGAGAGGCTCTCAAGTCCATCTGAGAAGGCACTGATAGCTTCATGTGAGCTGAGATCTCAAGGACAGGCTAGATTCTGTCATTGGACAAAGTGAGGCAGGGTTTTCTGGGCAAAAGTAGCAACATAGCAAAGAGGGCAAGAGAAAAGATGGGTGGTTGGGGAACTACAAGTCATTCAGTAAAACGGAAGTGAAAAATTAAGGGGAAAAGTATAATCACTGGGTCAAAGCATACGCATACCTTTAACTTTAATAGGTAATGCCAAATGGTTTCCAAATCATTGCACCAACTTATGCTCCTGCCAGCAGCTTACAGACTTCTCTTTGCTCCATATCTGCACCAACATTTAAATTTTTGAACATGAAAAGTGAACTTTTTATTGAAAGATGGCACAAACATACCAAAATGTACAAATCTTATGTATTTTCCTAATTGTCACAAAGCAACACACCCATGAAACTCCAGCCTAGATCAGATAGTAGATGGTTGCCAGCACCCCAAAAGCCACTTTATGCCCCTCCCAGCCACGACCTTTATCTTCCCTAAATGTAATCTCTATCCTGACTTCTATCGCCTTAGATTAGTTTTGCCTGTTTGTTTTTAAACTTTACATAAATAGTCTCAATCAGTATGTACCCTTTTGTGCCTGGCTTCTTTTGCTCAACATTATGTTTCTAAAAATTTATCCCTGTGGTTATGTGGTTCATTCACTCTCACTGATGATTAGTATTCCATTAAATGATTATAATTTATAAATCCATTCTACTGAATATTGGAATTTTTGTTGTTTTCAATTTTTTTTTTTTTTTTTTTGCTATTGAGAAGATAGTTCCTATGAAAATTTTTATTCATATCTTTGGTACACATATGTATGCATTTCTATTGAGTGTATATTTAGAAATAGAATTGTCATGCTCAACATGAGTATTTTTTCCCCAAAGTGATTGTACCACTTCAACCAATAATGTGTGAGAGTTTTGGTATTGCTGGTGTGCCTTGGTAATACTTGATATTGTAGTAACTTTTCATGATAGCCACTGTATTAGTTAGCCAAAGGGGTGCTAATGTGAAATACCAAAAATGGGTTGGTCTTTATAAAGGGTATTTATTTGGGGTATAAGTTCACAGATACCAGGCCATAAAGCATTAAGTTTATTCTCTCACCACAGTTCATTGTCATGTGTTAGAGCAAGACAGCTGCCGGCATTTGCCAGGGTTCAGGCTTCTGGGGTTCCTCTCTTCCCGGGGCTGCATTTCTCTCCGGGCTTAGCTCCTGTTTCCTCCACGAGGTCAGCTGCAGACGATCAGGCGAACGGCTTGCTTCTCTTCCCCTGGGGCCTTCTTTCCAACATCAAAACTGCTTCGCAAAAGACTACCTCAACTGTCCTTTGCCTTGCCTTTAATATTCAATTCCCCACCCACCAAGGGGTGGGGCTCAACGCCTTAATCCTAACCTAATCATGCCCAGATTAACAGATCAGTTTACAAGCATGATCCAATTATATTTTTGGAATTCATAATTACATCAAATTCCCCAACGGTTACATTCCACCCTCTGAATTCCAAAAATACATAACAATTCTTACAAAAAACTTAAATCAGTAACAATTCAAGTACAAAATCATATCAAAATCTTTTTAAAGAAATACAGTTCATCTTGAGGCAAAGTCCCATCTGCTATAGACCTCTGAATCTTACAAAACCATTTAACTGCTTCCAATATACAAATGGAAAGACAAAAGATAAACATTTTCAAAATTATAAGGAGAAATTGGGATGTTAAACATGAGTTATGGATCCTATACAGTTCAGTAAACTTGCAGGGCATCCTCCATTCAATTTCAAAGTCTGAGAGTTATTCTTAAGATGATGGTTTCTTCTCCTTGGGGCCACATGGGAACCCACCCTTTCCACAGGCTTGCCCAATGGCCATTTTTTTAATTCCACTCCCATCAAGCATCTGGGTTTCGACCAAGCCTCAGATCTCACCCTCTAAGAGTGTTGGGGTGATTGCCACACCTTACTCAATCTTTGGGTTAGAGTCTTAGCCTCCTTAGCACACTGAGGTGAAGACAACATTCCCCCTAACCTTTGGCATACAGGCTCAACCCTCTCAGAGCAATGAGTTGACCACCTGGCTTTCCCTAACCTTTGGCATACAGGCTCAACTCTCAGAACAACGAGTTGACCACCTGGCCTTCCCTAACCCTTGGCATACAGGCTTAACCCTCTCAGAGCAATGGGTTGACCACCTGGCCTTCTCTAATCCATGGCGGACAGGTACACCCCTCTCAGACCAATGGGGTTTTGACCTTAACTGTCCTAATCTTTGAGGAATGTGCTTTAACCTCCCTGTACCCTGGGGTGGCAAAACTCTTCCTGAACATCGGGTGGGGACACCCACCCTCTTTAACTGCAGGGGCAAACTCACCCTCTCTGTACACATGGGTGCGGCTCCTCTCTTGGCCCAAGGAGATGTTTTAAGTCCAGATCTCTGCTTCCACGGTTTTCTTCTTAAAGCTGATTCTCCTTCAATCTCTCCTTTCCATGTCCTCTTTTGTCCAAGCAGACAGTGGTTTTGTTCATACAGCTCTCTCAAAAACTTTGTTGGTTTAGCATGCAGGAAGCAGGGGTCCAAGCCATCAGACAATAAGACTTTCCACAAGTCTTTCCGAGATAACTGCATCTTCAATTCTGAGTTATGAGTTCCAAGTTTAGTAAAGTTTTTAAATAGGGCATTTTTATCTGGGAATTTGATTTCCAGAACCTTGGAAGTTCCAGAATTAGTTTCTGTTTTCTTTATGCCCAAAAGTTCAGTCTTTAGTGTATTTCTCTCATCTAGTATTTTGCTATAAGCTGCAAGGAGAAGCCAAGCCACATTCTCTGAGTTTACCTTGGAAAGTTCTTTAGCTAAATGCTCTGGTTTGCCATTTTTAAATTCTGTCTTCCATATAACACCAGGAGTTAATCTTGTTTAGTTCTCTGCAACTTTAAAACATGGATCGCCTTTCCTCCAGTTTCCAATGAAAGTTTCATCATTTACTTCTAAGGCATCATAGAAAGTCTCTTTAGCATCCATAATCCTATCAACAGTCCTTTCAAAGTGATCTAGGCCTTTTCCATCAAGCATTTCAGAACTCCTCCAAAAAAATACCCCTTACCCATTTATAAAACCGTTCCAACATTTTGGTAATTACAAAAGCACTACCCCACTCCTGGTACCAAATTCTGTATTAGTCAGCCAAAGGGGTGCTAATGTGAAATACCAAAAATGGGTTGGTCTTTATAAAGGGTATTTATATGGGGTATAAGTCCACAGATACCAGGCCATAAAGCATTAAGTTTCTTCTCTCACCACAGTTCATTGCCATGTGTTAGAGCAAGACAGCTGCCGGCATTTGCCAGGGTTCAGGCTTCTGGGGTTCCTCTCTTCCCGGGGCTGCATTTCTCTCCGGGCTTAGCTCCTGTTTCCTCCACGAGGTCAGCTGCAGACGATCAGGCGAACGGCTTGCTTCTCTTCCCGTGGGGCCTTCTTTCCAACATGAAAACTGCTTTGCAAAAGACCACCTCAACTGTCCTTTGCCTTGCCTTTAATATTCAATTCCCCACCCACCAAGGGGTGGGGCTCAATGCCCTAATCCTAACCTAATCATGCCCAGATTAACAGATCAGTTTACAAGCATGATCCAATTATATTTTTGGAATTCATAATTAAATCAAATTCCCCAACGGTTACAGCCACTCTGGTGGCTGTGTAGTGGTATCTTATTGTGTTTTTTTTTTTAAATTTGCATTTCCCTGAAGACTAATGCTCTTAAATGTTTTACATGCTTTTTGGCCATTTTGATATCCTATTTTCCAAAATGTGTTTTTAAGAGTTTGCTCACTTTTTCTATTGGGTAGCTCATATTTTTTCTTGTTGATTAGCAGAAGTTCTTTATATATTATGGATATGAATCTTTCTTCAGATATATGCATTGTAAATGTTTTTTTCCCACTTTGTGGTTTATCTTTTCACCCTCTTGTTTTTAGATGAAAAAAAAAAGCACTTAGTTTTAAGCTAGCTATTTTCCTTAATGACTGGTGGCTTTTCTGTCTTTTTTAATCTTGCCCACCTGAAGGTCATGAAGGTAGCCTTCCATGTTAGCTTTTGGAATTTTCCTTGAGGGAAGGCTTTAAATTGCAGATTCTATTTTTTAAAAATTAGTTATTGGGCAATTTGTTTCAGTTTTTATTGAATTGTGTTTTTCTAAGAATTAGTCTATTTTTATCTAAATTTCACATTTATTAACTTAAAATTGTTTAAAACATAATTTTGTCTTTTTAATGTCTATAAAATATGTAGTGATATTTGCTTTCCTATTCTTGATTTTGGTAATTTTTTTCTTTTTCCTTTATCAGTTTTAGGGTTGGCAGATAAAATATAAGACATCCAGTTAAATTTGAATTTCAGAAGAACAATGACTTAAAAAAGTATAAATAGGTCCAAAATATTGCACTGGGCATACTTATACTGAACACTTATTTATTGTTTATCTGAAATTCAAATTTAACTGGTAGTTCTGTACTTTTATTTGCTAAACCTGGTGTATTAGTCAGTCAAAAGGGTGCTGAAGCGAAGTACCAGAAATTTGATGGTTTTTACGAAGGTTATTTATTTGGGGTAAAAGCTTACAGTTCCAAGGTCCTAAAGAGTCCAACTCAAGGCTGGTTTATCACCAAAGTCAGCTGCCTTGTGTTGAAGCAAGTTGGCGGGCAATCTCTGCCTGATCTCTCCTTCCTTCTTCCTCTTAAGCAGGGATTCTTAACAAGGGGTCCGTGAGCTTGAACTGAAATTGAAAAAAACATTATTCTTGTGGGGATGTGTTGGTGTGGGTGTGATATACTTATTAAATAATACACAGTATAGTGTGGACTTAATAAGGGGTCCATGGTTTTCACCTGACTGGCAAAGGGGTCCATGGAACAAAAAAGGTTAAAAATCCCTGCTCTTAAGGCTCCATGGGCCCAGCTTCTTCTGATCTCAGCTGTTGGCTGGCATAGGGCTCATCTCTCAGGGCTTCTCAGCTGCTCAGCTGCTATAGCTGCAAACTCTCAGGCAAATGGCTCATCTCTCTTCCCAGGCTTCAGGATCAAAGTTCTCTCCTCTTTTTTTGTCAATGGAGCTCTCTTTCTTCCTGTGTGTCTTCTTCCTTGTCAGTGTCTGTTTATATCAGCCCACCAAGGGGGCGGAGACTCAAACTTGAATCACGCCCTACTGACGTGTCAAATCAAAGGCCCTAAATTGGTTTTATTAAATAAGCCTAAATCCTTTGAATTTAATACAGACAAAGGGTATCACACCCAGAGGAATAAGCCAGTTTACAAACATAATCTTTTTTGGGGGGGATTCATCAATCATCTCAAACTGCCACACCTGGTGACTCGACCAGTCTTGCTATAGGTTTATCAGCTTTATTAGTCATTTTAAAGAACTTTTAGCTTTGCTGATTTTCTCTATTGCACATTTGTTTTCTGTTTCATTAATTTGTTCTTGCCTTCATTATTTCAATCCTTCAATTTCCTTTGGTTTAATTAGTGTATCTTGGATATAGGTAATGAGAGCATATTGATTTTTTGGCCTTTCTTCTTTTCCAACAAGTGACATTCAAGAAGGTAAATTTCCAAATAGATCGAGCTGTTTGGTTTTGATATGATACATCTTTATTATTATTAATTTTAATAAGTAATTTCAAAATTTTTCTAAATTTTCATTGATTTTCTTCTTTGACCCATGGATTATTTAGAAGTTTCTTTCCCCATAATTGATTAATTTTTAGTTATCTTTTTATTACTGATTTCCAACTTAATTTCATTATGGTCAGAAAAATAATCTGTATGGGTTTAATTCTTTAAAATTTGTTGTACTTGCTTTCTGGCTTAGCATTTTTTTTTTTTTTTTTACCGGGAGGTCCCAGGGATCGAACCCGGGTCCCTCCATATGGGAGACGGACGCCCAACCATTTGAGCCACATCCGTCCCCTTAGCATGTTTTTTAATACTGATAAATGTTCCATGTACACTTAGAAAGAATATAGATTCTGCAATTTTGGGGTGCAATGTTTTATATATGTCAATTAGGTCAATTTTGTTGGTTATGTTGTACAAATACTCTATATTCTTACTTCTTAGCATGAGTTTCTTTCAAAAGCAGAGTCTGAGACAGGGTTTGTGTGCACGTAGTTTATTTTGGGAAGTAATTCCAAAGGACAGGACTAGGGAGCTGGGAAGAGTAAAACTGGGAAGGATAGAATGCCAATACAAGGGGGGATTATTGGGCTGATTCATTCTATGATCATATGCAGCTTAATTCCACTGGGGAACCTCTAGTGACCTGTTGAGAATGCATCTTAGAATTGTTTACCCAAGACACAGAAGAGGAGAATAATTATTTTCTGGAGCCTGTATTCAGGTTAAGTGTTGTTCTAAGTGTCATTACCTTACTTGTACATCTAGATTTGTGCAGATATTAGAAGGTTGAGCAAGGTCTTGCAAGTGTTGTACATAGAGATAGCAGAAAAACTCCGTGGCAGAAAGTGAGAGATGTATGGCAGTTGAGGCGAGGTGCCATCAGGTTAGACCTGTAATAGAGCTGATGGCTGTGGCAATGACTGGAGTAAAAATGTGGACCAAGAGGGTATGAGACAGGGTACAAGAAATGTCCAATATATGTACAAATATTTTTTTGTCTGCCCATTCTATTAGTCACCAAGAGAGGTGTATGAAAATGTCCCAATAGGATTGTGGATTTGTCTATCCTTTCAGTTTTGTCAATTTTTGCTTTATGTATTCTGAAGCAATGTTATTAGGTGAATATGGTGTATGATTATTCTGTCTCTCAATGAGTGGGCCTTTTAGCATTATGAAATATCTTTTAAAATCACCAGAAATACTTCTATTTTTAAAGTTGACTTTGTTTTTTATTAGCACAGTTAGATCAGCTCTTTTATTAGTGTTTGCAAGGCATATCTTTTTAAAATCTTTTTACTTTCAATCTCTGTGTCCTTATATTTAAGAGAGGTCCCTTATAAGCAATATATCGTTGTTTTATTTAATCTGGTCTGACAATCTTTGTCTTTTAATTAGACTATTGAATGCATTTATGGTAGTTATTGGTATAGTTGACTTTAAGTCTATGACCCTACTATTTGTGTTCTATTTTTCATTTGTTTCACACTCTATTTCCTTTCTTGTCTTCTTTTGGATTGTTTTTTTTAATATTCCCTTTCCCTCTCTTTTTTGATTCACATATTTCTTTCTTTTCTTCATTTATAGTTTATGGTCAATGTAAATCAATTCCATAAAGTGAGAAAGCATGAGGAATCAAAGCATAATTATGCAAATTCAAAATAGATATTCAACACAAAAAAATGCAAGCATAAAAGTGAGTTCATTCACACACATAGTAGCAGGAGATCCAACAAATCTTGGTCCAAAGGAGGCAAATGCTTTTTTTCTTGGACTGTGGCCACATCAGATTCTAGCTTATCAGAGTGTGTTCATGTGAACCAAAATTTGTTATTAAAAATATTTTTTCACAATGAATGGAAAAAAGTAACTGTTTTAAAAGTTACTTTCCAGAGTGTGCTTCTTAGCCTCAGTGCCAGTTTTTAACCATCTAAAACCTGACTGATATAGATGTAGCTGTTCTGATTCCTCAGGTTTAAAAAAAGGTATTTTCAAATTTTTGAAAATGACAGTTTAAAATAATTATTGCAAACTTAATAATGCTGGTGTGCTTTCAGTGTTAACATTCCAAATACCTGATTTTCCATCTTGAGAGTCATTATTTCTTTGCCTCTTAGTTTCAAGATTTTAAAATATACCTCCCCAGTAATTGCCTTTATATTTTAAAATTCTTTAACAAGCAGACAGCAGCGTAGGGGCACTGTGAGGTCGTATTTACGGCTGCTCTATGGAATCGCATCTAAAAGGGGATTTGGTGCCCTCTTGTGGATGGGAATGTCTATGTGAGACCATGCAACCTCTTTACTTTGGGGAAAGATTCCAGTCTCTCCTCGTTCTTGCACATGTCTTTGACTATCTAGCAATAAGTGCAACACCAAATCCAAAGCTCCAGAGGAAAGAGTTCTGTTCCCAAAAGCATAAAAAACTAACAAACAACTTCAGCTAGACGCTATCAGGACTGCCTCTCTTAACTTAGGCATGTGGGAGAGTGAGACGATTACGTGACCAGGGCACCTCCACTCCCTGGGTGGTAGCGACCAGTGAATGGATTTAGGTTGCTGGATGAGCAGTGGTCCTCGGGAAGGAATTGCTGGGTATCAGCGGTATACTTCCTGAGTTAGAAGAGCAAGCTGCACCCATCCTGTCCCAGCCTGGCCAGCATTGCCCTGGCCAGGCTATACTTCTTTCAAGCCTTGAAGTGTTGGGGCATGGTTGAGGTAGCACAGTCAACTGGACACCTCTTTGCAAACCCTGAGGATGGTCTCTAGCTTCCGATGATAGCATTTCAGGGTATTTTGGGCCTCTTTGGTCCCTTGTCACCAATTTTGGGACAATTGGAGAGTTCCCTGAACATTCTGTTATGTCCTAAATTCATACACATTGCAAATATTCCCCCCATTTTGTCACTTGCCTGTTAATTTAGCTCACAATTTCTTCTTAGCTCAGAAATTAGGTTTTTAAAATGGACCTTATCTTCTCCTTTGTGGTGTCCTCCATCGCTTTCATGCTCAGGAAGCCTCCCCCATACCCACGCACAGAGATGTTCAGCAGGTTCTTGTCATCTGGGCATTAGCCTCCATTCTCTGCGTCCAGGTTGAGAGTCTCTGGTTCAGAATTGGCAACCCTAGGCCAGGCTTCTGCCATCGCTTGGATCACTCTGCTTGCTTCCTCTTTCACTGGCAGCTCCACCCTGGCTCCAGGTGGTGGTGTTTCTGGTGATGATGTCTGCTTCCAAAGCCATGCCCAGAACTCAGTCTACAAGGGCCAGGGCTCAGAGGACCCCCACACTGAAGAGATTTGGGGAGCTCCTCCTCCAGCCAATGGACTTCTGTGTACTGGCTGCCACAGTGGGTATCAGACTGAGAAACTCTGATCTTCTTCCTCTCTCCCAGCAATAATTTGGAGACTTTGTGGGAAAAGACCCCAAACCATGTTATTCCTGGGCTCGGTGCATCTGCCGTGGCTGCTAGCTCCCTGGGACATTCTCCAACCCTCACCTTGAGGGTGACCTTGGAGGACACTTGGTCAGATGAACAATGACCTAGGAGTCTTTGTTCCTGTTGCTCAAGATAAAGTCTTGGTGTTGTCCTTCTGTCCTCTCTTTTAACTTGATAATTACACATTAATTTTCTATTCTTTTAGTGGTTATCCTAGAGATTAAAACGTGAAGTCTTTATTAAATGTAGTATAAGATAGTACTTTTACCATTTTCTGGACGATTTACTTCCCTTTTATCCTTTTTGTTATTTTGGCCATGTATGTTAAATTCTGTAGGACATTATTGCTATTGCTTTATATTATATATAGTCAATATTTATTTAGATTTACTCATATACTTATGATTTCTCTGCATTTGATTCATTCACTCTTGCAGCTGAGTGCTTCTACTTAGAATAATAATTCTTCTGTTTGAAGAACTGTATATATATATATATTTTTTTTCATGTGCATTGGCTGGCAAATACTTATGTCAGTTTTTGTTTGAAAACGTCCTTATTTTACATTCAGTTTTGAAGAATATGTTCTCTAGGTATGGAATAGTAGGTTGGCAGTTATTGTTTTTCTTTTCAGCCCTTATACATATATTTTCATAGACAGGAGTCCTAGCCTTCTAGGCACAGGCTTCTGAGCAGACCAGAACCCAGGAAAAAGAGGGCTTTATGAAAATCCAAGCAGAGCTGGAGGGAGTGACCCACTTAACTCCTCTCTTTCTTTTCTCTCTCTTTTGGACCCTCATCAGATAACTGATATGCCCTTTAAGCATTTGCCTCTGAGCAGAATAGCCCAGTGGGAATGAGTATGTGAATACATTTTTAGGATGCGGTTTTCTTTTGGAAATTGTTAGTACTGGTGGGGTTAGGGAAATGCTGTCTACTCTAGTGATTTTCGTTTAGTAAACTGCAGAGCAGGACTGACACTTTCTCCAGGCTCCTTCTTCAAATGGGAGGAGTCCTGGGAGTAGAGAACCAGATAGGGATATTGGTAGTTTCACGTCCATTACTTTCTTTTCATGAGCCTCATCAAAGTCATAGAAGTTTCTGATTTGGATGGAAGAGCTCTTTTCTTTATCCTCTTGATCACTATTTTAGAGAGCTGATAAAGGACTTCATACATTTTTCCCAAAGGAAACATGGACCAGATTAGGGTGACACTCCAGGCCCGAGAATCCTTCCTCTACACTTTCTTCAAAGCTCACAGCCTGAGGAGGATGATGGCTGTGCTAGGAGGACTGACCCTATTAGCTTATCAGTAGGTCTGGTCTTCACTTGAGCTCTCCACTGCAATAGAAGATGGGCCCTTCTCCCAGTGGGCTTCTTTCCCTCATTGCCTGTCGGTTCTGTCAACATCAGATGGACAGTATACAGGATAACCTAGTAAAACTCCAGCCCTGAGGAAAGTTTCCAGAAGAGAAGGTGTTGCATGCTGGACAGACCCCCAGCTCTCTCCTAGGGGGAACAAATGAAGAAGTGAGTGGTGGGTGGCAGGGTAAAGGTTTAGCTTAGACCGGAGTGGAATTGCCCTGGGTCAGGGTGGGGCAAGTGTGTATGACAGCTGTCTTTAAGCCTAGCATATTAGACTGTCAGATGGGAGCATATTTTGTTTGTACGTATGGCTTCATGTATAGGGTAGAAAAGGGAAGACGTTGAATTCCCTTTCTGTTCAGGTTGGCCATCTGAGTAACTGGATGACCACTCGCCAGGAAGGTTGGGATACAAGTTGGGAGACCCTGGTTCCAAGCCTGGCTCTGTGGGTAACTCGCTGAATGGCCTCTTTGATCACTTCCCTTTCTGGGCCTTAGTTTCTTCATATTCTAAAGTAGGAAGTTGTTCTACATTAGTGGGTTTTAAAATTTTTACTTTTAAAAGCCAAAGATCTCTTTCTTCAAAGGAAATTTTATGTGTATGCTATACCTAAAACAGATAGAGATGTGCTGCTCTGAATTGAGGTGAGGAACTGGGCATGGCCCCTCATTATCTTCCTCTTCCCTTCTACTTCCAGGGGCTCCACAGAGCACAGTTTGAAAACCATGGAGTAAGATGCTAAACAAATAAACAACCCTCCCTTCTAGTGCCAATAGAATGTGTTTCTAGGGTCAATGAGCTAACTTAAGTTTTAAGTGTAGTGTGCTTTACTGAGAGGCATGGTTATTGTTCTAGAATGAAGGTTTACAATTTTGGTTGATATATAACCCAGTTCTAGGCCACATTGGATTTCCAGGAGGTGGGACATAGGTCTGTGGCTTTTAGATCAAGGTCAGCCTGACTATAAATGGTGAGAGCAGGGACCCTAGTGCTTAGCATAGTGCCTGGTATATGATAGTTGCTCAACATCTATTGATTGTTTGATCGTAGGGCACAGCCTTCCAGTCCTCCCACAGAGAGAATCCTGTCTAACTCGAAAGAGAGCAAGAGTCCAAGTGTGGGAGCTAGGCTGTGGGCAGAGACTGAGGAGACACAGGATGAGAGGGCCTGGAAGTGTCTGAGTGACTGGACAGCCAGTAGTCTCTGATCCCATGGAGAACGCTGAGTTGGATATGAGGGCTGAGCTGGTCCCGCCTGCATGGGCAGTATCTCCAGAGCCTGCATGGGGCTGGCAGATGCCTGGGTCCTCTGACTCCTCTATGGTAGCCCTGGGCTAAGGGGAATGAGGGAAGGGCCTAGAAGTTTGCACGGTGGAGGTAAGGCCCTGTGGTTTTCGGTCTCCACAACCTTTCAGGTTCTTTTCTAATACCAGTTCTGTTCTTCCAGTTGGGGATGGTGGTGATGGGGAGGAGACACCGGATCCCCAGGGCCAGAGTTTCATATTTCCCCAAGGAGGACATTCCTCTCTCCTGACAAAGTCGAGATTTAGCCTGGGCAAAGGAATTTGGCTATGAAGAGGTTTTGTTGATTTAAAGATGAATAATTATACTACAGGGCATGTGTGCATGTGTGCCTGTGTGTATGGGAAGGGATGGTGCAGAAGGAAAGACAAGATTGGAAACAAAACGTGAAGTCAAGTGCTGCTTAGTGCAAATTTGAAATTTATTAAATGAGTAAATGAAAAATCAGCTCTTCCTGTTTTGCAGAAAGACTTTATTAAGGTACTGACAACCTTCTCCATGCATTTAAGGACTCTGCCACAGAAAACACAGGTCAAGCCGTAGAGCAAGGATGGGTGGTATCCCTGAGGTTTGAAGACACCTATCATCCCTTGCATCCAGGTCATAAAGCTGGAGGTCCTGATGAGGCCCCAAAGAGGGTTCCCATTTACATGCACGTAGCAAACCATGAGCTGTACCATATCGTTACACAGGGGGGTCCCCAAGTGGGTCAGAGAGAGGCTGGGTCTCAGCCAGGATATATGATGCAAGCTGAGTCGTTTCCATTTCGGCCCAGAGGTGATTTTTTCTAAAGTAGAGATCTGTCTTAACTGTGCTACTTAGAATAGCACACTGTACCCCAAAGAAATACCATAAAACTTCTGCATTGATGAAATGGTTTTTCCAATTGCTGGGCACCAGAACACTGGGTCATACCATAGCAGGGGGCAATTAACCTCTGAAGATTCTGTGTCAACTTCGTAAAGTGATGACAACAGAGCGTAAATTTCATGTGGTTCTTAACCATTCTGGGAGTCATTTACCTAAAATCCTGAATTTATTTGGCAGATGTCATGCACTTCTTTTTTTTTTTTTTTTTTTTTTTTTGAGGTACCAAGGGCTGGGGATTGAACCCGGGACCTTGTATGTGGGAAGCTCCATCAGCTTCCCTGAGTTTTTTTTTTTTTTTTTTTTTTTTTTTTTCTGTTTGTTTTGCTTGTTTGCTTTTGCTTTTTCAGGGGGCACTAGTAACCAAAACCAGGACCTCCCATGTGGAGTGCAGATGCTCAACTGCTTGAGCCACTTCCGCTCCCTGTCATGCACTTTTGATCATTTTATCACCTCTTTGTGACAGAGAGGTTCCCTCTGAACTGTTGGTACAGGCTCTGTGCCACCCCTAGTGCTCTCACCAGGGCTCAGTCCACAACAAGGTGTCCACCTGCTCCCAGAAATCTCAGGCCTTATCTCTGTCACTCCTCTCCCTGGTCCTACCACTGCTATGACCCATGACCTGTATCTGCACTCTCCTGCCTCTGAAGTTCTGCCCTGGACAAGGGCCATGTTACCTGTGTGGTCAGAATGTCGGCTTTAACAGTTGAAAGGTGAAGAGAAGTTTGGGTGTCTTCTGTGAGGTTTATGCTAATGAACTCATAATAGCTTTCTAGCTCCCAGCGAAGGGAGGTGGACTCTGAATGTAAAGCGTCTTTACAGGGCGGACTTCCCTGGGACCCTCCTGGTTTTAGCATGCATGTTCCCTGATCTAGTGAAACCCTTTCCAGTAGGCAAAAGGTCACGTGTTTTGGGGAAGAGAGTGGGAGGTTTGCCCTAGTAGAGCTGAGTGGCTCAGCAGAATGGGGCAGGGTGAAGGTGGTGCCTAGGAAACCATGGCATGATCCAGATGAAAGCTCCTGAGATAGAGCTGCCCACAGTTTGATTTGAAGAAAGAAATTTATAGGCACCATTTCCAGCCTTGTCCTCTCCACCAGAATCCTCTGCCATCCTAATAATAAATCACCTTCCAGCTGACAGGTTTATGGCCCATGGAATGGAGAGGACACAGAATGCCGCCTTTGGAGAATCTTTCTTTTCTGTCATTTCCATAGATTGATTATCTAGCAATAGACCTTGACTTCAGCAAATTCCTGTGAGGGGACTCGGGCCAGGATGGATTGTAGAGATAATCAGACTGGGACTCTGTGGCATTGTCACTGCTGAAAAAAGAGAAAACAGGGTAATTTTTTCTGCTCTTTCTCTGTGCTCCAGGTACTTGGTAAGGAACATTATTGTACTATATCATTTATCCTTACCATCCTTTGGGGATTCCACATTTCAAAGAAGGAAAAATGACTCTCCTATAAGGTAAGTATCCTGGCAGTTCACGCTAACAGAGGGATTCCGGAAACCTCCAGACACTCAGACTCTATCATGTTACAGAGTGGTACGGAAGGCTGGAAGCCCCAGGGGGACAGTGTCAGCTCAGAGAAACAAGAAGGGCTGGGCTGCCAGGATCCACACGAAGCGTCCTTTCTACCAGTTGTCAGAGAAGCAGGCTGGAGGGCCCATGGTCAGGGGGACTGTGAGAAGAGAGCGGGAGAAGCTATACCTCCTGATTGGAGGAGCACTGGCCTGGCAGTGGAGTCACCAGGGTCCATTCCTGGTCCTGTGGAGAAGTTGCTGAATGGCTGGGCCTGTTATTTCTCTCTTTTGGCCTCATATTTCAAAGGAGCCGGTTGGGGGTCTGTGATGGTTTGAAGATATAGGGACCCCAGAAAACTATGTCCTTCGAGTGAATCCATTCCTGGGGGTGTAGACCTATTGTAAGTAGGGTCTTTTGATGAGGTTACTTCAGTTAAGGCATGGCCCAGGATGGCCCTTAATCCTCTTACTGGAGTCCTTTGTAAAAGAATGAAATTCGAGAGAAAGCCACAGAAGCCACAAGCTGAAAGCAATGAAACCTGGAAGAGAAGGGAGAGACCAGTAGACCATGCCATGTGCCTTGCCATGTGACAGAGGAGTCCAGGATCACCAGCAGCTGGCCTTTGGGGAGAAAGATGATGCCATGATTAGGATATTTTTTTCAGCCTTGAAACTGTAAGCTTGTAAATGAATAAATTCCCATTGTTAAAAGCCAACCCATTTCTGGTATATTGCTTTTGGCAGCCTAGCAGACTAAAACAGGGTGTATCAGTATATTTCAAAATTTTTACTTTCTTAAGCCAGGTATTGTTTCTTTATTGGTCAATTTACAGCCATGACAAATATTTACAACAGATTAGGAGTTTTGATTGCAATAGGTTGGGATGGGGGTGTCTTGATCCCTTCCCTCTTCTCTCCCCATGGATGTTCCATGATTTGAAAACTGTGTTACACGATGGTTGACAAGCTTCCCTCAGGTCCACTCATCTGTCTTCCTAAGGTCATGTGAAATGATGCTAGCCAAGCACAGTGTGCTTAACAAAGGAAAGTTGTGGTGGTTATTTTTGAAATGGATACTTTTCCATTCGAATTGATTTTTACCCATGTCGGTGTCACTGAGGACTTCCAGAACAAAGCACAGGGATGGGTGCAATGCAGACTGAGGTCACCCTGACACGAGGTCATTAGGTGTTTGCCAGCTCTCCATTGTATTCAGCTCAGTGCCTTGCACCATGCTTGGCACCTGACAGATCCTCGCTGACCACTTAGGTGATGTCGTAGGTCGTACTTATGACAGGAGCACAGCTCTCCCGCAAGTTCTCTCACCAAAAGCAGGTGAAGCCCAGGTGGTCAGCGGGGGGCACTGTAATCCCTAGGCCAGGCTGCCAGCTGTGACCAAGAGGTAGGACCTAAAATGGCCTGAAGCTGCTGAGTGACTGGGCAGTTGGTGGACTTGAGCTGGGCAGCTCCTCCACCTTGTCCCCCAGGACCTAGCTCAGACCCCAGGAGAGTGTCCTCTGGGCCAGTGTATTAGTTGCGCTGACACCAAATAGGAGAAGCCCCATGGGAACCTGGTTCAGGAGTTTGTGAGAGGCACCTGAGCAGGGTGTTCCAGGTGGGAAGAGTGGTCTTTTAGATCCTTGGGTGCCCTCTCAGTCCAGCATGCAGACTCGTTTTTGGGGCTGTGCCATGGAGAGATCATGCTGGTCGCCTGGGTCCGTCAAGTGCCTGTTCTCTCAGGAGACCTCCCTTTAGAGCTCAGTTTCACTCTGTCACTTGCACCTGACTCTTGTGAAACAGTAAGAAAAAAGTGGGTAACTACAAAGCAGGTGGGGGTGTGGGTTGAACTGCCCAAGGATTATAGACAAGGATGGAGAATGAGGACGCAGTGAAAGACTTCTGCAAAGAGAGTGCGTAATGAGTGCATTTTTTACTCTGGTAAAAAGAAAGTTCCTTTTCATTCTAGGGGAGGTTTATTAGGACAACTCACAAAGGTTAGTCACAGAGCAAGTTTCCCCTTAATCCCTGTTTCCGGTGAGTTTGATCATTACCTTCTCCAGGTTACCAAATGAGAAATTGGTGAAGCCTGAGGAGGTTCCTCATTTACATTCACATATCAGACTTCACCCTGGGCCTCTCTTAGAAAGGACCTGGAGGTCCTACCTGAAACAGGAGAGACAGTCTCGGCTCGGCACTCTCCACCTTCTCTTCTACCCAGACTCTTTCCCTTCCCACCCCTCTACTCTGGCTCTTAGCTGTCAGAGGAGGAAGGTGCTTGTGTGTGTGTGGTTGGGAGAGTTGGATGGCATACTGGCCATCCCCCTGGACCCTGGCTCGTTTCTCCAGCTCAACCCCAGCTCTTCAGTGTCTCCCTGGAGCATTGGTCCATCGATGGGATTGGGGTCCCCGTCCCCTGTGGATGCTGGGAAACCAGGTCTGTAGGACTGTTGGTAAAGTCCTTTCCTAGATGTCCCCAGGAACTTCCTGTCCCTGGGTCACTGCAGAGCACATGCCTGGCAACTCACCCTTGCACCTGACCCATGTCTTTGGGGCTCCTCACACCACTGGACAGAGCTGTTGTCCCTGTAGATGTCTTTGTGTGCCTGCTCACTCTTTCTGGTGTGAGTCCAAAGCAATGCCATCAGCCAGGGATCTCAAGCCTACTTGATGCATGTGGCCCAGCTTCACCCCGCTGAGCTCTGGGGCAAGATGAAGGCTTATAGCTGTGGGGATTTGACCTTGATTGCAACTGCCCAGCCAGATCTGGCGAAACCATAAGCTCAGATCCTGGTCTCCCATTGGGTGTTCAACTCCAGGGATTGGGTCCTCCTTATGGTCCTGTCTTCGATGGCCTGCCCCAGGCCCCTGAGTGCCTCTGGGTCCTAGCAGAGGTCCAGGCAGGAGAAGACATAGGAGGGTGAGGCCCCGAGGATCTGGTGAAGCAGAGAGGCAAGTCTGCTGGCCCTGCAGCTGTGTCAGCTCCCTGTCCTTTGTCTCGAGGCTGGATGTGGGTGGCTCTGAGCCCAGGATTTGCTGCTGGGGGCTTTCCTCCTTCATGACGTTGTAGGCACGTAGGCACCTGGGATGTTATCAGTCTCTGGTAGAGAAGGTGGATGGGACGCTGTTCTTTCTGGCCTTCCCAGGTCATTCTCTTCTCACCTAGCCTGAGCTACTTAGGGCCTTAGCAACGACTGTCATGCTGGCAAAGGGCTTCACTTGCTAGTATGTAAACCAGGACTTGGCAGTCCTTCATGCCACATTACAGGCTGGCTCCCACTGAAACCCATTCTAATCATGTCATGGACCCCGCCCCGGCCCCCCCCCCCCAAAGAAACACTGTGAAGGTTTTGGATTGCTGAAATGGTCTAGTACATTACTGCACGTCAACATTCTGAGTCCTGTGGAAAATTACACTTCTGAAAATTCAGTGGAAACTTACACAAGCAACAACAATTGAATGTCAGTCCAGTAAGTTCCTAATTGTTATGCGGATCATGTTGCCTAATATCAGGCACCACAACGGATTCACTGATTGTTTTATAATATTTCTGTGCTAGAGATGTTTCCTATGAATTGGGACCGGCCCCATACTGCCCCTGTGCTCCCACTCAAGGCTCAGATTGCTTTCTCCTGGGGTGCCCAAACATCACAGCAAGGGGTAGAGTACAAAAATGGAGCTACGATGTGACCTTCAAAATAGATTGTATGGAAAGTGGATGTGGCTCAAGCATTTGGGTGCCCACCTACCACATGGGAGGTCCTGCTTGGTTTGGTTCCTGGTGCCTCCTAGAGAAGATAAGCAAGACAGCAAGCTGGCGTGATGGGCTGGCGCAGCAAGCTGATGTAACAAGATGAAGCAACAAGGAGACTCAAAGAGGAAACACAATGAGAGACAAAACAAAGCAGGGAGTGGAAGTGGCTCAAGCGATTGAGTGCCTCTCTCCCACACGGGAGGTCCGGGGCTCGGTTCCTGGTGCCACCTAAGGACAAGACTAGCAGACACAGAAAGCACACAGCGAATGGACACAGAGAACAGACAGCGACCGCAAACAACGAGGTGGGTGGGTGGGTGGGGGGATAAATAAATAAAATAAATCTTAAAAAAAAAATAGAATTGTAAACTTTAAAAATAATAAATACAGTATTATACAATTGGCTCTAGTAGATAAGACATAAACAAAATCAGACTGGCCAGTGTCCTGGGGCTCTGAGTAAATGTCAAAAAATGGGAAAGGCTGAAGGTGGGACTGTTGCACCGTGCTTTCCTTCCCCCTCCCCTCCATCAAATGTTCTTTCCATTTGCCAATGAGAACATTTAATAATGAGGCTGTTTATCCATCAGAGCATGCAAGTAATAGATAATTCCTCTGGGTAGGCGGTAGCAAACACAGTCATGTGAGTATTGCCCAAGATATATTGTTCATTAAATTTTTGTTGATACATGGCTTACACTGAATACTAGATAAATGACTTTCTGATAAGAAATAAATGTAAAATAATGGTCAAATTTACCAAAACATCTCCGTATCTAGTCTGTTGGATTTGATAAAATATCTGTTCAGTGATTCTCCCATTTAAGAAAATGGAAAGTGCAAATGTTCAGATGGTAAATGTCACGCTTCAAGGAGTAATTAACATTTTGATGTACACAGAAAAACCTCCCTGCTGATCTTGTACAGTTACTTTGAGAAGGCTTTGTGGTTTTGTATATTAACTTTAAATTAATTGATTTCAGTAATCCTTTATTTGAATGCAATATTTATGTAGATGGGCATTGACTAATCTTTAGGGCAAAAATCATGTTATTTTAATCAACATTTTATGAGCAGGTCTGCATAACTTTAGAGTACCAAAAATATTAAGCAGACCCTCATACTGAAAATGGAAACATGGGTTTAGAGGAGAGTGGAAGTTGGTGTAGTGTAATGGCTCAGACAAGGGCTTTGGCTACATTCTGTCTGGGCTTGAATTTTTCCTCCACAACTTTTAAGCTCTATTTCCTTGGGGAGATGGCTAATATCTCTGAACTTTAGTGTCCTCCTCATCAAAGGGAATCATGGTACTCTAGCTCCTGGGGAGTGTCATGAAGCTATGTCATTTAAAGCATGGTGCTTGGCACACAGGAATGTTATCTGTTTTTAAGAAGGCAAATCACTTATTTTTTCTTTTAATAGAAGGATTGCCATGCCCTTAGGCAGATAATTGTAAAAAAAGAAATGCCTAGAAACCTCTGATTTTGTTTATGTCTTATCTACTAGAGCCAATTGTGTAACACTGTATTCATTATTTTTAAAGTTTACAATCTTTTTTTTTTTAAGATTTATTTTATTTATTTACTACCCCCGCCCCCTTGTTGTTTGTGTTTGCTGTCTGCTCTCTGTGTCCATTCGTTGTGTGCATCTGTGTCTGCTCATCTTCCCTTTAGCCTGGGACCTGCCATGTGGCAGAGAGGCACTCAATTGCTTGAGTCACCTCTGCTCCCTGCTTTGTTGTGTCTCTCGTTGTGTTTCCTCTTTGTGTCTCCTTGTTGCATCAGCTTGCTGTGCCAGCCTGTCATGCCAGCTTGCTTTCTTGCTCGTCATCTCTAGGAGGCATTGGGAACCAAACCAAACTGGAGACCTCCCATGTAGGTGGGCATTGAAATGCCTGAGCCACATCCACTTCCCATACAATCTATTTTGAAGATCACATCGTAGCTCCATTTTTTGCACTATACTCCTTGCTGTGATGTTTGGTCAGAATCCATATAAATCCATTCTAGTCTGCATGTTAAAAGAATGTGAATTGTAATCATATAACAATGTCATTTACTTTAATTTCTTTAACAGTTATAATATATTGAAAGTAATTCAAATTTGGAATTTTATTTCACATTCTGAAATCTTTCTGTATATGGTATGGTCTTTGATATTTAAAAGAAATCTCATTTTAATTATCATGGTTTTCTTTTATACTGCAACAGCAAGAACATTTATTTGTTTAAAAATATTTATTAGTTTTAAGAAATACACAGAGGTATAAAGAAAAACTAACAAAAATGTCTTAAAATCTCATGAACCAGGTGTTTCTCATAACAGCAATAGCTTTAAACATTTTTGATTCCAAAAAATCCTATGAAAAATTCTGTGACTTTAACAAGACAGAATTTAAACTCAGGACTAGTAAATCAGCAAGAATTTTCTGAATGGTTTCAACATAGCTATAAATGATAAATTTTAGGTAACTTTTAGTTGCTATTGTAAATGGAATTTTTTCCCCTGACTTCCTCCTCAGATTGCACATTACTAGTGTATAGAAACACCAATGATTTTTGCATATTGATCTTGTATCCTGACACTCTAGTGAAATAGTTTATTAACTCTAGCAGTTTTGTTGTAGTTTTTTTTTTGGAACTTTCTAGGTATAAGATCATATCTGCAAATAGTGAAAGTTTTACTTTTTCCTTTCCGATTCGGATGCCTTTTATTTCTTTTTCTTGCCTGATTGCTCTAGCTAAGACCTCTAGCACTGTACTGAACAATAGTGGTGACAGTGGGCATCCTTATCTTGTCCCTGATCTCAATGGGAAAGCTTTCAGTCTTTCACCATTGAATACTATGTTAGCTGTGGGTTTTTATATATAACCTTTTCCATGTTGAGAAAGTTCCCTTCAATTCCTATCTTTTGTAGTATTGGTATCAAGAAATGATGCTATATTTTGTCAAATGTCTTTTATGCATCAATTGATAGGATCATGTGATTTTTATTCTTCGTTTTTATTAATGTGGTATATTACACTGATTGATTTTCTTGTGTTGAACCACCCTTGCATGCCTGGTATAAAACCCATTTGATCATGATAAATAATTCTTTTAATGTGTTGTTGGATTCGATTAGCAACTATTTTGTTGAGGATTTTTGCATCTATATTCATTAGGGAAATGGGTCTGTACTTTTCTTTTTTTGTTAAATCTTTTCCTGGCTTTGCTATTAGGGTGGTATTGGCTTCGTAGAATGAGTTTGGTAGTGTTCCTTCTTGTTTAATTTTTTGGAAGAGCTTGAGTAAGATTGGTACTAAATCTTCTTGGAATGCTTGGTAGAACTCACCTGTGAAACCACCTGGTCCTGGGCTTTTTATTTTGGGGAGTTGTTTGATGACAATTTCAATCTCCTTACTTGTGATTGGTTTGTTGAGGTCTTCTACTTCTTTTAGGGTTAGTGTCACTTGTTTTTACGTTCCTAGGAATTTTTCAATTTCATCTACATTGTCTAGTTTTTTGGCATACAGTTGTTCATGGTATCCATGTATCTCTTTTATTTCCGTCAGTAGTAATGCTCCTGTTTTCATTGCTTATTTCATTTATTAGCATCTTCTCTTTTTTTTTTTTTTTCTTTGTCAGTCTAGCTAAGGGTTGTTGATTTTGTTAATCTTCTCAAAGAATTAACTTTTGGTTGCAGTATCTTAAATATATCATACCACTGTCTTCTTTCCTCCATGGTTTCTGATGAGAAATTGACACTTAATCTTATTGGGTATCCCTTATTAGTTATGCATCACTTTTGTCTTGCTGCTCTCAGAATTCTCTCTTTGTCTTTGGCATTTGACATTCTGATTAGCATGTGTCTTAGAGTTGGTCTATTGGATTTATTTGGGTGGGAGTACATTATGCTTCTTGTACATGGATGTCTATGTCCTTCAATAGAGTTGGGAAATTTTCTACCATTATTTCTCCAAATATTCCTTCTGTCCCTTTTCCCTTCTCTTCTTTTGGAACTCCCATGATACATATGTTTGCATGTTTCTTGCCATCGTTTAGTTCCCCGAGACCCTGTTCAATTTTTTCTATTCCTTTCATCATCTTTTCTTTTGAATGTTCACTTTCAGAGGCCATGTGTCCAAGCTCACCGATCCTTCTGCCTCCTCAAATCTGCTGTTAAATACCTCCAGTGTATTTTTAATTTCATTTATTGTGCCTTTCATTACTATAAGATCTGCTATTTTTTCTATATATTCTTTCAAATTCTTCTTTGTGCTCACGCAGTGTCTTCTTAATATCCTTAATCTCTTTAGCTATCTCATTGAACTTATTAAGGAGATTTATTTGAACATCTATGATTAGTTGGCACAACTCCTTTATGTCATCTTGTTCCTTTAACTGGGCCATATCTTCCCATTTCTTGGTATGGATTGTAATTTTTCATTGGTGTCTTGGCATCTGGCTTACTAGATATATTTATTCTGGATGAAGTTTCTCTCTTTAGTTTAGGGCTTTCTTGGCCTTTCTCTCTTGCTGGTTGTGTAGTAGGAGCCAAGGATGTAGTTGGTGCTGTAAGCTGTGGAGGCTGAAGCTGCCCATGTCGCCCCAGGAACCTATGAAGCTTCTCCCACCTTTCTCCTCTGCCAGGGTAGGGACAGAGCCACAGCCATGCATAATAATCCAAGTTGTGCAGGCCAAGACCATCTATAGGTTTCCGGAGAGACTGATGAAGTTCCCTCCCCTTCCTCCCCTGCCTAGGGTGGGGATGGAGCTGCAGGTCGAAAGTGACCACAGTTGCTCAGGTAGACTGATGTAGCACTGGCTCCCCTCTTCCTGCCAGACGTGGGGATGAATCCTCTGGACTGCCCAACAATCTAATTCATGTGGGCCGAAAGCTCCTGCAGTTGACCTGAGTGGCTGAGGGAGTTCTGGCACTTCTGCCCTTTAGGGGCTGGGAATGGAACCATCGATGCCCAACAGTTCAGTCTGTGTAGGCTGAAAGCACCTGCCATTGTCCGGAGAGGCTGAAGAAACACCAGTCCCATTCTATCCTTTTTCCTATTGGGTGGTGGGTGTGGATCCACAGGTGCCCAACAGTTCAGTCCCTGTAGGCTGAAAGTACCTGCCATTATCTGGAGAGACAGAGGAAACCCAGCTTTCCTCCTACCCTACTTGGGGGTGGGAATGGAGCTACAGGTGTCTGACTATTCAGTCTGTGTGGGCCAAAAGCACCTGCAGTTTTCCAGAGAGGCTGGGGAAACACTGTCCCTCTCTTGTCCTGTCGGGGCTGGGGGTGGAGCCACAGATGCCCAACAGTAGACTTTCTATAGGCCAAAAGCACCTGCAGTTGCCCTGAAGGGCTGAGGAGACACCAGCCCCCTCTATTCTATGGGGGGGGGGCGGTGAAGGGTGGAGATGGAATCGAAGGTGCTCAGCAAACCAGTTTGTGTTGGCCAAAAGTGCCGGCATTGCCCAGAGAGGCTGTGAAACACAGTCCCCTCGTATCCTATTGGGAGGTGGGGAAGGAGCTACAGGTGCCCAAGTATCCAGTCTGTTAGGGCTGAAAGTGCCTGCAGTTTTCCAGAGAGGCTGAAGAAACACTAGCCCCCTCCTGTCCTATGGGGTCGGAGAGGTGGAGATGGAATCAAAGACGTGCAATAAACCAATTCGTGTGGGCTGAAAGTGCCTCTGGTTGTCCAGAGAAGCTGAGGAAACACAACTCCTCTCCTATCTTATTGGGGTGCAGGGATGGAGTCCCAGGTGTCCAACTAATCAGTCTGTGCTGGCCAAAAGCAGCCACAGTTACCCAGAGAGGCTGATGCAGGTCCCTCCAGCTTCTTCCATGCCAGAGGTGGGGCTGGAGGCTAGGCTAGGGCTGCAATCCGATCTGGGTGGAAAGAAGCTGGTCCCTCCCTTCACTGTGATTTTCAATCAGCCAGGCTTCCCCTCATGCTGGGAGCAGAGTTAAAATGGTGGCTACTGGCCTCTTTCTGACTCAGACAGGTTCAAACTTTAGCTGTTCTTAGGCTTATGCTAAAGCAGCATTTACTAATCAGTAGCTGAAGTCGGTGGCTAACCATCTCTTCCTCCCCCATTTTTGGGAAATGGAGCCTCCAACTCTAGCTATGGAGTAGCTCCTGAGGCGGGTTATGTCACCAGTGGAGGATGGGCGCTGGCCTCCACGGTGTGAAGTGCTCTACTCATGAATCTTCTGTGCAGATAGGCAGTCTCCTCCTTCCATTCTTCCAAGGATGTTGGAGGATGCTTGAATTAGTCAAGGTTCTCTAGGGAAACAGAATCAACAGAAGATATCTGTAAATAGTATGAGGTTTTATGAGTCTCTTACATGACCATGGAGGTGCACAAGTTCAGGTTCCACAGGCAGGTGCAAACCAGGGGCTCCGATGAAAGTCCAATGAAAGTCCTTGATGAGTTTCCGGGAGACGTTGACTGTCCAAAGACAAGATGGGAAATTCTCTCTGAATGTTGAAATCACTTCCCCTTTTAAGGTATTCAACTGATTGGATAAAGTGTCACTCATTGCTGATGGCAATCTCAATGGTTGATCATAGATGTAATCAGCCATCTATGCAGTAAACTCACTGGTGACTAAAGTCCATAAATGTCCTTGTATTACAATTAGCCCAGTGCTTGCTTGATCAAACAACTGGGCACAATTACCTAGCCTAACCATCACAACACTCTTCTGGTGTCCTAGGGCCCCCAAACAGGTGATTTCAATAGCTCTGGATAATTACTAACTGCCTGTAGGATGAGCTGACTCTTGGGGCTCCTTATTCTGCCACCATCTTGCCGCTTCTCCAGAAATTTTAATCTTTTGATGAAAATGGGCAAACTCTTACTTAAAATGGGCAAACTCTACTGATTCTGATCTGTTATTATGGAAAAAGAGAAAACAGCCCTTGACATTTAGCTTTTGCCTGGTATTATCAGCTAAGTCTCAGTGTTCTCTCCCTGAACATAAACAATTGAAAGAATTGTTGAAGCCTCTCTATTACCATGATGAAGCCTCTCTGTGACCACGATGGATCAAGACAAAATGAAGACCACACCGCAATCATGTCTAAATACAGACAAAACATGAACATTGTCCAAGCCACAAAATGCCAAACTTCCCCCTTTGGTGACTATTCAGAGTGAGGGCTGCTCTTTATCAGTTACAGCATTAGCCTTTCTCTAGTCTGCCCACCCCATTAGTAAGATTAGAGAATTATCCCTGCTTCCTGATAACATCCAATCCAGAGCAAAGCCCTGCTTCCTTAAACCCTCCCCCAAATCACCTAAACAAGCCCAAGTCCTAATGAAGTCCTTTCTAACACCCCTTTTCTATAATGTCCCAGAGAGAGGGGTTTGCATTCTTCCGTACTGCAAAGAGTAACACAGCTTGCTTGTTCCACTACAAGTGTGTTCCTGGCAGTCTTTGGCTCGAAGGCACCCATGCTCCCTAGAGTTCCATAAAGAGGCCAATCCCAAACAAACACATCACTGCATAACAGCATCTGTCAGATGTCTGCGTGAGTAAAAGCAAGGTTTGTAAAGGAAGCAGTAAATATCTTCCACTATATAAAAAATCTTGTCCTGGAGGCAGACTCCCTCTAAACATTAGCAAATTATTCCAACTTCAGAACAATCACAAAATGATATCTTCATGGAAGTCCCACACTTTACCAAACGTACCTAGCAGAGTAATTCAACGTACTTTGGATATTTTAGGAACTGGAGTGCACCTTGGCCTCCTGGGTTTGACCTGGTACTCTTTTCAGTGTTTACCTTCTCCTATGGTTTGGGATTGGTGCTGGGTCAGCCCAGAGTTTCTTGGGGAGGTCGAGCTCAGCCATCGTTCCCGGGTCCAGCAGTCCAGCCACTAAGCCATGACTTGCTTCCAGGCCCAGCCTTGGGGTCTCTGTTGGAACATTTTTAAAGATTTCATTTTCTCTCTAGTATTTTAAGGATATTCCTTGCTAGTCTTTTGGGCTTTCCTAACAAAAGTTTTCTGAAGTTTTGGCTGTTGGGCCAGGGTCTTTGATTCCCCTACATATATACATATTTTTAAACTTTATTTTGTACATTTAATAACTGAAAATATAAACAATTAAAAACTAAAAAGTAAACACAGATGAATAAATATATACATTTCTCAATTAAATGTAATGGATACATATAATTTTTTTTTTTTGAATCAAACAATATATTACACAATATATTTGGTTCATAGTAACGCATTCATACAGTATTTGTCCTTTTGTGTCTGGCTTGCTTCACTCAACATAATGTCCTCCAGATTCATCCATGTTGCCATATGCTTTATGACTTCATTTCTTCTTACAGCTGCATAATATTCCATCATGTGAATAGACCACAGATTGTTTATCCATTCATCTGTTGATGGACACCTGGTTGTTTCCAACCATTGGCAATGGTGAATAATGTGGCTATGAACATCGGTGTGCAGATGTCTGTTCGTGTCACTGCTCTCAGTTCTTCTGGGTATATACCCAGTAGTGGTATTGCAGGGTCACATAGCAAGTCCATATTTAACTTCTTTAGGAACTGCCAAACAGTCCTCCATAGTGGTTGTACCATCCTGCATTCCCACCAACAGTGAAGAAGTGTTCCTATCTCTCCACATCCTCTCCAACACTTGTAGTTCTCTGTGTTTTTAACAGTGGCCATTCTGATAGATGTGAAATGATATCTCATTGTAGTTTTGATTTGCATTTCCCTAATCATGAGTGATGTTGATTATTTCTTCATGTGTTTTTTGCCATTTGTATTTCTTCTTCAGAGAAATGTCTATTCAAGTCTTTGGCCCATTTTTTAATTGGGTCATTTGTCTTTTTATTGTTGAGTTGTAACATCTCTTTATATATCCTGGATATTAAACCCTTATCAGATATGTGATTTCCAAATATTTTTTCCCATTGAGCTGGCTGTCTTTTCACCCTTCTGACAAAGTCCTGTGAGGTGCAAAAGTGTTTAATTTTGAGGAGGTCCCATTTATCTACTTTTTCTTTTGTTGTACGTGCTTTGGGTGTAAGGTCCAAGAAACCACCACCTACTACAAGGTCTTGAAGATGTTTCCCTACATTTTCTTCTAGTAGTTTTATGGTCCTGGCTTTTATATTTAGATCTTTGATACATTTTGAGTTGATTCTTATATAGGGGGTGAGATAGGGGTCCTCTTTCATTCTTTTGGTTATAGATATCCAGTTCTCCCAACACCATTTGTTGAAGAGACTGTTTTTCCCCATTAGTGTGGGCTTGGTAGGTTTGTCAAAAACCAGTTGACTGTATAGGTGAGAGTGTATTTCTGGATTCTCAATTCTATTCCACTGATCGATGTGTCTATCTTTATGCCAGTACCATGCTGTTTTGACCACTGTAGCTTTGTAATATGTTTCAAGGTCAGGCAGTGAAATTCCTCCCACATTGCTCTTCTTTTTGAGAATACTTTTGGCTATTCGGGTGCACTTACCCTTCCAGATGAATTTGGTAATTGCCTTCTCTAATTCTGTAAAGTAAGCTGTTGGGATTTTGATTGGTATGGCATTGAGTCCATAAATCAGTTTGGGCAAGATTGACATCTTCACGATATTTATTCTTCCAACCCATGAACACGGAATGTCTTTCCATTTGTTTAGGTCTTTTTAAATTTCTTTTAGCATTGTTTTGTAGTTTTCTGCATATAGGTCCTGTACTTCTTTGTTAAATTAACTCCTAGGTATTTGAGTCTTTTTGTTGCTATTGAAAATGGAATTTTTCTCCTGATTTCCTCCTCGTATTGTTCAGTACTAGTGTACAAAAACATTACTGATTTTTGCGTGTTGATCTTGTATCCTGCCACTTTGCTGAACTCATTTATTAGTTCAAGCAGCTTTGTTGTGGATACTTCAGGATTTTCTAAATACAGGATCATGTCATCTGCGAACAGTGAGAGTTTTACTTCCTCTTTTCCTATTTGGACACCTTTAATTTTTTTGTCTTGTCTAATTGCCCTACTAGAACGTCTAGTACAATGTTGAATAACAATGGTGACAGTGGGCATCCTTGTCTTGTTTCTGATCTTAGGGGGAAAGCTTTCAACATTTCCCCATTGAGTATGATGTTGGCTGTGGGTTTTTCATATATGCCTTTTATCACATTGAGGAATTTTCCTTTTATTTCTATTTTTTGAAGAATTTTTATCAAAAAAGGATGTTGGATTTTGTTGAATGCCTTTTCTGCATCTATTGAGATGATCATGTGTTTTTTTTTTCCTTCAATTTGTTAATGTGGTATATTACATCGATTGATTTTCTTATGTTGAACCAGCCTTGCATACCAGGAATAAATCCCAGTTTGTCGTGATGTATAAGTCTTTTGATATGCTGTTGGATTTGATTTGCAAGTATTTTGTTGAGAATTTTTGCATCTATGTTCATTAGAGAGATTGGTCTGTAATTTTCTTTTCTTCTGGAATCTTTTTTTTTTTTTTTTTCAAAGTCATTAAAACTTTAATCAGAAGGCATGAGTGTAGGGGACATAGTCTTTAACACTTCTCATGTAAACCCAAACCTCAAAGAGATTCCTTTTGTGGAGTAAAAAGGCAGTTTTTCCTGAGTTGCAAAGATTATTTCCCCCTCCCTGTATTTTCTGTATTCCCCCATTCAATCTTGGCTGCCACAACCAGACAGACAGAAAGCGTGAGGACCTTTTTCTTGCATCTGTAGTGGAAACCTTAGTTCTTCTGGAATCTTTATCTGGCTTTGGCATTAGGGTGATGTTGGCTTCATAAAATGTATTGGGTAATTTTCCATCCTCTTCATTTTTTTTGGAAGAGTTTAAACAGGATTAATGTTAATTCTTTTAAAAATGCTTGGTAGAACTCACCTGTGAAGCCATCTGGTCCTGGACTTTTCTCTGCTGGGAGATTTTTTATGACGGATTCAATCTCCTTAATCGTGATTGGTTTGTTAAGTTCTTGTATTTCTTGTTGTGTCAGTGTAGGTTGGTTATGAGTTTCTAGAAATTTGTCCATTTCATCCAGGTTGTCTAGTTTGTTGGCGTACAGCTTCTCATAATATCCTCTTATGATTCTTTTTATTTCTGTGAGGTCATTTGTAATTTCCCCCCTTTCATTTCTGATTGTATTTATTTGCATCTTCTCTCTTTTTTTCTTTGTTAGTCTAGCTAGGGGTTTGTCAATTTTATTGATCTTCTCAAAGAACCAGCTTTTGGTTTTGTTGATTTTCTCTATTGTTTTTCTATTCTCATTTTCATTTGCTTCTGCTCTAATCTTTATTATTTCTTTTCTTTGCTTGCTTTGGGATTGGTTTGCTGTTCTTTTTCTAGTTTCTCAAGTTGTTCAGTTAAATCTTTGAGTTTAGCTCTTTCTTTTTTTTTTTTTTTCAATTAATTTCAGATTCTATTTAATATAGTTTCTAGAAATAGTTTCGCAGAATAAATTCCCACAAGTCGACCTACAGGAACACGGAGTTGCCAGTGCTTCAAGGCAACTGCTACCCTCAGCCAACGCCTGGGCTCGGAGAGCCACATGGTGGGAGGTAGATAGAGTGGGAGCCTTCCCGGGCTGGGCGCCAAGTTGCTTTTCCCTCTTTAAAAAGGGAGACAACGCTTCTGCCCATTGTGTAAACGGGTCGAAAACCACGTTGATTCGCACAGCAGCTAAGGCGTGGGCAGAATAAAGCGCCTTCTAACCCAGCCCTTGGCAACGCGTGCATCACTGACAAATACTGAGTTTGAATGCCCGGCTGCGTCCATGCCGGGGAACCGCTCTTCAGAGAACGGTCCCTCAGCAGCCTTGGTGAACTGCACCGGATCAAAACCACGAGGCCAGCCCAGCAGCGGCCACCGCCCCCGCCGGGCCCCACCAACCCTGCTGAGGACCCACCCATGCTCGCTACTCCTCGGTTGTTTTAGGCAGTGCTGCTCAGTCCTTCCTCACTCTGTTCTCCCCACCCACTCTGCGTTCAGCACCAGGTTCCTAGTCACCAGCCGGACAACACAGCACCGTCTCCCACCCAGGGGACAGCACGAACCTCTTGTTTTTTAATATAGGCATTTAGGGCTATAAATTTCCCTCTCAAGACTGCCTTCGCAGTATCCCGTAAGTTTTGACACGTTGTGTTCTCATTTTCATTTGTCTCAATATATTTACTGATTTCACTTGCAATTTCTTCTTTGACCCACGGAATATTTAGGAGTGTGTTGTTCAGTCTCCATACATTTGCAAATTTACTTTTTTTCTGTCTTTTATTGATTTCTAGTTTTATTCCATTATGATCTGAGAAGGTGCTTTGTATAATTTCAATCTTTTTATATTTACTGAGAGCTGTATTGTTACCTAACATGTGGTCTATCCTGGAGAAAGATCCATGGGCACTTGAGAAGAATGTATAACACACTGAGTCTGGATGCAGTGTTCTGTATATGTCTGTTAGGTCTAACTTGTTTGTCATATTGTTCAAGTTCTCTGTTTCCTTGTTGATCTTCTGCCTAGTTGTTCTATCTAATGATGTGAGAGGGGTGTTGAAGTCTCCAACGATTATTGTAGAAATGTCTATTTCTCCCTTCAGTTTTGCCAGAGTTTGTCTCATATATTTTGGGGCACCCTGGTTAGGTGCGTAGATATTTATGACTGTTATATCTTCCTGGAGGATCGTCCCTTTTATTAATATATAATGGCCTTCCGCATCTCTTATCACTTTTTTGCATTTGAAGTCTGTTTTGTCTGATATTAGTATAGCTACCCCTGCTCTTTTCTGTTTACTATTCGCGTGGAGTATCTTTTTCCAACCTTTTACTTTCAGCCGGTTTGTATCCTTGGGTCTGAGGTGAGTTTTTTGTAAGCAGCATATGGATGGCTCATGTATTTTTATCCATTCTGTCAGCCTGTATCTTTTGATTGGGGAATTTAATCCATTCACATTCAATGATATTACTGAAAATGCACTATTTATTTCCTCCATTTTATTCTTTGGTTTTCATATGTCATCTTATTTTTGTCTCTCTTTTTACTCTTTTGGTTATCCTTTCTGCTTTTCTTTCTTCTATACTCTCCTCCAAGCCTCTCTCTACTGTCTTTTTCTTTCAGGTTCTAAGGCTTCCTTGAATATTTCCTGCAAAGGTGGATTCTTTTTTGCAAACGCTCTTAGTTTCTGTTTGTTTGTGAATACTTTATATTCACCTTCATATTTGATGGACAGTTTTGCTGGATAAAGAATTCTCGGCTGGCAGTTTTTCTTTTTCAGTTTCCTAATTGTATCATACCACTGTCTTCTCGCCTCCATGGTTTCTGAAGAGAAATCTGCACAAAGTCTTACTGGACATCCTTTGTACGTGATCGTTTGCTTCTCTCTTGCTGCTCTGAGAATTTTCTCTTTATCTTTTACATTTGACATTCTGAATAATATGTGTCTTGGCATAGGTCTATTTGGATTTATTCTCATTGGGGTACGGTGTGCTTCTTGGACATGTAAGTTCATTTCTTTCGTGAGAGTTGGGAAATTTTCAGCTATTGTTTCCTCAAATACTCTTTCTGCCCCTTTTCCTTTCTCTTCTCCTTCTGGAACTCCCATGACACATATGTTCTTGCATTTTGTGTTGTCATTCAACTCTCTGAGCCCCCCTGCTCAATTTTTTCCATTCTTTTCTCTCTCTGTTCTTTTCTCTCTTCAATTTTAGCTGCTCTGTCTTCGGTATCACTTATTCTTTCTTCTATCATTTCGAGTCTGCTGTTATATGCCTCAAATGTATTTTTGACTTCACCTATTGTGTCTTTCATTCCCATGAACTCCGTTACTCTTCTGTTCAGGATTTCAAAGTCTTCTTTGCGTTCGTTAAATGACTTCTTGATGTCATTTATCTCTTTAACTATATTGTCTTTCATCTCATTAATTTGATTTTGGAAATTTGTGCTCATCTCACTGATTAGTTTTCTCAAATTCTGCATCTCTTCTGGGAGTTTGCTGTATTCCTTTTCTTGGGCCATTCCTTCTATTTTCTTAGTATGGCTTGTAATTTTTTGCTGGTGCTTAGGCATCTGGTTAGTTTGTATTTTACTTAGATGCTCTATCTCTTTCTCTTTTATGGGGTTTTAGTGGGTTACCACAGCTCTTTGATTTTTGGCTCAACCTTGATTGTTAGAATTGTTCTGCTGGTTACTCAAAACTGGGCACTGGACCCAGTAATTGGTTGTAGAGTCGTTTCCTAGGGCCTTGGGCAGGGAGGCTATAGAGGCCAGGAAAAGCCTCTCTTACTTATTAATTTTCTTATGGAGATGGCACTTGTTGGCAGCACTCAATTCAATGCCTGGTTGGAGTGTATTTGTTGTGACACGGACCAGATCAATGTGATAGAGCTTCCTGTCTGGGGGCTAAAAGCCCTGTGATTCAAACTTTCTGAGACAGTTCTCCAGACTTTTCTCATAGCCCCCCCCCCCCTTTCCCAGCTAGAAAATATTTCCACGCCCTTCTGAATCCTCAACAATCAGTCCCTGTTAGTAGAGGAGGAGATTGGGAGGTTTGTATATCTTTAGCCCCTTGCAGGCTCAAGGCAAACAATGGCACAGCCCCACCCGGCCTGGTAAGGCTCTCGGGACAGGGCAGACCAAACTTGGGAGTCAAAAGCAGGGTCAGCCCCAGGTTCTCTCTCCCCTCTCCCATGGAGTCCTCAACAATTAGTCCAGGCTAGAGGAGAGGGAGGTTGCGAGGGTCAGATTTCTCTAGTCCTTCCTAGGCTCCCAGGGCAAACCACTGTATGGAAGGGTCCGTGGGGCTCCGCAGCCCAAATTTACAGGTCAGAACCTGAGTCAGCCTAAGGCTGTGTCCCTCTCTCTCTCCTTTCCGGGAGTGGTAGATCCCTGGAGACCCCTTTGTCTGTGGTCGCAGGGCCAGAGGCCCGAGAATTCTGAAGAGTGTGGGGGATGGTGCCAGCAGCAGCAGAAGCTGCTACTTCAACTCACGGTTCTGTTGTCGTGATTTCCCTCTTCTGTCCCTCTCTCCTCTGGGTGGTGTGCAGCCTTCACCTGCTGTCCTAAACCCTAGAAGATATTTTTCGGGGCTGTTTCAGCTTGTCCTCTAGCTATTTTTCTGGAGAAGAGATTCCCGTGTCTTACTAGTCCGCCATCTTCCTGGAAGTACTGATTCCCCTATATTTTTGGGCCATGCAAAGCTTCTTGTTATCCTTGGAGAAAGCTGATGGATTCCGCACATTTGTCCCTTTCTGGTGAAATCTGACCATGATGACCCTGAAGCACAAGCTGAGAGGGAGCATGGGATCAGTGGGGAGGCATTTCATGTACTTGGCAGAATACACGGGCTCTGGACTGACCAATGCAGGGTTTGCACTATGGTAATTTTGAGGTCTCTTTCCCATGTTTACAAGTCTCGCCTGTAGTTCTTAGATGTGTCTTATTCTGTTATGCTTTCTTTTCTAGTCAGTCTTGAAGAATATTTGGTAAACCACAAAGTACATTGGATGCCAGGAAATTTCTTAACACACACACACACACACACACATACAACATCTAATTTGGCTGGGCACTCAGAAGAGTAGTGTATTTTTCCATTAAGTTCCGGTTCTATTTTAACCTGCTTTTCTTGACTAAATTCACCCAGTGAACTATGACATCTTATAAAACTAAAAATTTGAATTTGTTTACTTTAAAAGCAATTTCTGGCCTACAATTTGAATGAAAGAACAGGTGGCACTGGCTTGTTTGCTGTTCCTCAAATGCAGGACACGTGTCCTGAAGGCCTTGGCACTGGGCTGTTCTCTCTGCCTGAAATGCTGTCCCCTAGGCATCTATATAACTTTCTCCACAGCCCCATCCAATTTCTGCTCAGATGTCATTTTATGAGACAGGTCTTTCTATTACATAGCAAATGGTTCCCCCTTTCTCCAACCACTGCATGCTCTGTCCACTATACCTTCTATTATTTTTATTCATAACACTTATGACTCTATATTTATGTGTAAAATTTTGCGTGTTGTCTATTTCCACTCACTAGAATATAAGCTCCAGAAGGTCAGGGTCTTTGCTGTGTTTACCACTTTATCCCAATGTCCAGAGTGGTACCTGTCACATAGTAGGCATGTCGTAAATATTTGATGAATGAATAAATGACTCACTAAATAATAATGCCTTCGATGATCTCAGAACATTGCAAATTTTGCAGCAGCAGGGTTAGTAGCTGCAGTTTATGAAAAAAAATGAAAAGAGACAGAAATGGTGACTTGTCATTTTGTTCTACATGTTTTTGGCTTTCTCAGAGATCTGTGTGTGGTCTTGTGGGAGTGTCTCAGTTTGCCAGAACTGCTATGAAAAATCCCACACACTGGTTGGCTTAAGGATCAGGGTTTTATTGTCTCATGCTTTTGGAGACTAGGAGTCCAAAATCAAGGTCTCAACAAACCATGCTTTCTTCTGGAGTCTGTTGCGGTCTGGTGCTGGCTTGCCGCCATCCTTGGGCTTCCATGGCTTGTAGCTCTTCCTCTGTCAGATACTGAGCTCTCTCTTGCTGGCTTCTCCTACTTTTGGCTTCTACCTCTGCTTGGTCATCTATGTCTCTGTTTAGATTCTCTCTTCTTATAAGGACTTCAGCCATGTGGATTAAGGCCCTCACTGTTTCAATTTGGCCTCATTTAAATAGGATCTTCGAAAATCCTGTTCACAAATTAGTCCACACCTTAACTACTACTAACATGGTCAGAGGTCCTATTTACAAACAGATTCACATCCACAGAAACTCGGGTTAAGACTTGAACATGTCGGGAAGCGGCTGTGGCTCAATCGGTGGGGCTCCCGTTTGCCATATGGGGGGCCCCGGGTTCGGTTCCCGGGGCCTCCTGGTGAAAGGCAGGCCTGCCCGCATGGCGTGGTTGGCTGACCCGGCGAGCGCGGGCAGTGAGGGGGGGATAAATGAATAAATAAATAAAATCTTAAAAAAAAAAAAAAAAAAGACTTGAACATGTCTTTTGTGGGGTGCACGATTCAATCTACAACAGGGAGAGAGGCAGGGCCAGAGCCTCAGGGTGGGGGGGGAGAGGCACGGGAGGAAGGACCAGGAACCCAGCAAAGAGGGCTCCTCAGTACATCTCTTGAGTGAAAACATGCCAGGGCAAACCTGTGGCCAGGTGGCAGTAAGGAGAGCTCAGCCTGCTGCAATGCCATCTCCATGGTGAAGGGTCTCATCACAAGGCCTGATTCCTGTCCAAGGGCCTGGAAGGCTGCATGGAGACACTCACCCAACATCCAGACAAGGAGGGGTACACACCAGAGAGAAGAGAGAAATGAAGGCAGATGAGCCTGCAAGTGAAAATTCCATAGGGCGGAGAGAAGTACACTAAGAAAGATAGCCAATACGTTATTGAATCAGAGCATGAATTCATTCCAAATAAAATTAATTTTCTGGACCATTCTAATAATGATTTAAAAATAAATATGTTTAGGATGTTCAAAAACATAAACAGGGAAGTGGCTGTGGCTCAATCAGTAGGGCTCCCGTTTACCATGTGGGAGGCCCCGGGTTCGGTTCCCGGGGCCTCCTGGTGAAGGCAAGCCCGCCTGCACGGCGTGGTTGGCTGACCCAGAGAGCACGAGCAGCAAGGGGGGGATAAATGAATAAATAAATAAAATCTTTAAAAAAAAAACAACAAAAAAAACCATAAACAAATAGCAGCTTGCCCACTCCTCCTCCTGCCAAAAAGAAAAAGTCATGAAAAAGCAAGCTGAGATGTAATAAAAGCAGATAGGTAAAAAAAAAAAAGAAACATTTAAAAATGCCAGAAATAAAAAGTACCACCTGTGAAATAAAATCTGGCAGGAGGAGTACATTTTATTTTGTATTCAAAAAACTAATCAGAGCATTGGTAGATACTAATGAGAAATGTATCTGAAGAGTAGTTAAGAGAAATGGTGGATAGACAGAGAGATGCCAGTAGAGATCTGATTGGATTTCTGGAATGGGGCACTGGGGTGGGTACAATACAGGAGAGGCAATTTGTAAAGAGACGGTGGCTGAGAATACTGCAGAAGTGCTCAGATAGAACCTGCATGCTCACTCACTGCTGGAGGGAACATAAACCAGCACCACCCCCTTGGAGAGCCCTTTGAGCTACCAAGAAGATGTGAAATGGTATGTACTCTTCTAGAACGTGGGGGAGATGTGTTAAAAATGTCAAATATTTTCCACATGTGTTGAAATGCCATTTTTTGTTTTGTTTTTTTTGCTTTTAAAAATAGATATTTTTAATTTATTTTAAAAAGATACTTAGATTACATAAAATGTTACATAAAAAAACATAAGGGATTCCCATATGCCCCACTCCCCACACCTTCCACTTTTCCCCACATTAACAACTTCTTTCATTAGTGTGGTACATTCATTGCAATTGATGAACACATTTTGGAGCATTGCCACTAAGCATGGACTATAGTTTACATTGTAGTTTACACTCTCTCCCACTCAATTCTGTAGGCTATGGCAGGATATATAAAAGCCTGTATCTGTCACCACAATGTCATCCAGGTCGATTCCAAATCCTGAAAATGCTGCCTTATTATACCTCTTTTTCCCTCTCCTGACTTCAACACCTCCAGTGGCCACTCTCTACACAAATGATATAATTTCTTCCATTCCTAGAATCACAATAAGTCTATAGTAGAATACTAGTATGTATACTCTAGTCCATATTTTATTCCCCAATCCTGAGGATTCTGGGATGGTGATGTCCACTCTCCCTCTAATTGAGAGGGGACTTTGATCTCATATGGCTGATTCATGGGACTCTCTTGCTTGCAGTTGTAGACTCTCTCGGTTCCTTGGAGTGGTGGTTGTCCATCCTCATCTCCTGTTAGTTGTCCTGGGTGAGTCCAATGAACTGGAGAGTAGGTGTTGCAACTCCACTGAGGCTCAGGGCCCAGCTGGCACATGGACAGCCCAGAGATTCAAGTCCCTTGGACGTACACCCACCAACTCCAGCACAATTATAGGTTCAAATAAAAGGGACGGAAGAGGCATGTGTAGAGAAGTCACATCTGAGTCCATCTCTGTCACACTCAGGCACAAGCTCCAAAGGAGGGCCCACCAGCAAGGCACCAGACTCTGGAGCTATCTGCTATGACTATAAGACCTGGGTGTCTCCAGAGCCCTCAGGAGCCCCACTGTTTGAGGTAGTGTCTATTTTGACCAGCTATGAGGTCCTGCTGAGATTTGCATAAGCATTACCTCTCTGATGACCTCCTGACTCACTTTGAAGTCTCGTAGCCATATGAACTCATTTGTCTTTACCTTTTCCCCCTTTTATTCAGTTGTATCACCAGCCGGTGCTTGGTAGTAATCCCCCAATGCCAGGGAGGCTCATTCCTGGGAGTCATGTCCCTCACTGCAGGGAAGGTAAAGCATCTATATGCTGAGTTTGGCTTAGAGAGAGGCCACATTTGAGCAACAAGGAGGCTCTCAGAAGGCAACTCTTAGGTACCCTACAACACTAGGCCAAGTTGCAAATTCAAAAGCAAGAGGCTCATAAGCATAGTCATCAATATCAAGGGCCCATCAATGGACCATCCTTCTTCACTAGTCATTGCTGCTGTACTTGGGGGATTGTTGCTGTTCCATTAGAGAATGTGGCAGGGCTCCCCAGGATGGGGATTCAACAATCCTTCGGCTGTTGTGTGAATCTCTACCCATTGTGGCAATATCCCATGAACATTTGAACATATTTATATACCTATTCCCAGATGAACTTCCTCCCATGTATCCCCCAGCACTGACACCCCACACCATTGATCCTCCCCTGCCATAGTTGTAACCTTTCTGTGATCTGAAACTTCTTCAAAAATGAAGCCAAGAATATTGCCAAATTTGATTAATAGGAAAATGAAATAGTGATAGGTTTAAACATAAGAAATAAAACACTAATTTAGAAAAACTAAAACTAAACTAAAGTAAAAAAAATGGGGTATTAAAAAATGAAAAAAAAAATTTTTTTTTTGACATTTTGCCTTTCATCACTGTAATATCTGTTGTCCTGTATGTACAGAGGGGTTTTCTTCCATTTCTTCCCCAGTGTCTTTTTTTTTGTCTTCAAAGAAGTTTTAGGTCACAGTAAAGTTACATACAGAATATAGGGGACTCCCATATACCCAACATTCTCTCCCTTTTTCCCCTTCCCTATTAATAACCTTTTTACATGTGGATTGTACTTTTGTTACAACTGATGTACAAATATTGAAACATAGCTACTAACCACGGTCAATGGTTTACCTTATGATTTACATTTAAGACCATACACTTTTATAAATTTTTGATGAAATTTAACATGGCCTGCAGAACACTTCCATTGCCCCCTAAATACCCCCTCTTCAATCTATTCTATTCCTCCCTCCTTCTGCTTTTGGGGCCCACAGTGACCACCAGGCTTCACTCCTTGAAGGACAAAGTTCATAGATACTTGCTACAATGCTGAGGGCTTGACACACTAGTCTGTCCTCCTCTATTAGGAACTACCCATGCTCTTGAGAGACACCGTCCTCTGTTTGAGAACATATTGGGCCTCCCCAGCATGGGAGTTCAACTCCTTCCCACTCATTATGTGGGTTTCCCCCTACTGATACAGCACACTATGACAAAATGATCACTTGCATATTCTCTTGAAGACTGCCCCAGGTGTGCCCTGTCCCAAATGCACCCCCATCCAACACCCTAAACCAGTAACTCTACCTTGTCATATTGCCCTATTTGTTTTTATTTATGTAAACTGTTGCTTCATGTCTTTTGATCATTTCCCTATTGGGCTTTGGCTTTTTTCTTTTCAACTTCTACAAGTTCTTATATATCAGGGAGATGAGTCCTTTTTCAGTGATATAATTTATAATTCCTGACCCCCAACCATAATTTGCCCAAATATTATGTGACTTTACTCATAGTTGTGTGTAGTTTTTTTTAAAAAAATATTACATAGTTAAATTTGCCTGCCTTTTCTAAAGGTGTTTTGATTTTGAGTCATATTAGAAAGGTTTTTCCACTTGTTAGTTATAAAGAAATTCATCCATATTTTCTTCTGGTACTTATATGGTTTAATTTTTTACATTTAGACCCCAGATCCGCTGGTGGTTTATTTTGGAGTATGATGTGAGGAATGGATTCAATTTTATCTTTTTCCAAATAGCTATCTAGCTCTTCTAATACCATCTGTTAAAAATCTCATTTTCCCCAGTGAATTGAGATGCCACCATTATTACATATTAATTTTTTTTTTTTTATAGACTTTCAATTCTGTATCCTTGGTAGATACACATGGCACATGGCTTTAATTAGAATATGCTTTAATATCTGGTAAGAGTCTCAGGTAGAGTTGAGAGGGCCTTGTCCTAGGGAGAGAGCTATCCTTCCATCACCGCCTAGAGTGGGAGTAGGGACTGAGGGACCCAGAAAACTGACGGGGAATGGATGACATGGTTTACTGTTTCCAGCCCAATGCAAGCCAAGTTGCCTTCACCTCCAGGGGAGAACTCTGCTAATATGAATGGTAGATCAGGTGATCCTCCATCCTCAGGGACCAGATCAGTGGGAAGACCAAAACTAGGAGGGAAGAAGCTCATCCAGATCCCCAGGACCCAGGGCCTTCATTTCCCCTGGGGGAGAGAACCCACTTTTCTGGTGGACCTCAGATTCAGTCCTGGCAAAGGAACTGGCCCCAAAGAGCATAGATAAGAAAGAGCTGGCCAACTAACTACTCAGCATGAAGCATGGTGGGTAGGGGCAGGCGAGGTGGAAGAGGAGGAAGCAGGAGATAGTGTTTAGATGGGAGAAGAGGCCTCCCTGGCACACACTTGCCACCGACTGAATGATGTTTAATGAACAAATGAGAAATCAGCTTCAGTCACTCTAGCCATGGACATTTATTAAGGCTCTGGTAAGCCCCCTGGTGGCAAGCTGATCAGGGAAGAATCAGTCACAGAGGGGCCGCAGCTTGACTCTGCTCTTCGAAACGTCTCATTGTTCTCCTTATCCAGCGCTGGAAGCTGGAGATCCTAGTGAAGACTGCTGGAGGAATCCCCAATACGTTTCCAAAGGAGACAATGCCCTGGGCCACATTGTTACATACGAGGGGGCCGCCGGAGTCTCCCTGTGGGCAGAGAGGGAAGGGACACTAAGCCAGGCCTTTTCCCTCCAGGCCTACCTCCTCCATGAAGCCCTAAGGCCCCAACTCCCAGCAGTGGGTGGGCTTCTTTAATTGCTGGGGGTATGTGAGATAGGTGTGGCTGGTAGGTGGTGCAGAAGCCAAGCCTCCAGGCCTCTCAGTTACTGTACTGTGGTTACTGTCTGCAGCTCAACTTGAGCCAAAGTGCCTTCACCTGCCCCTGGAAAACTGCATATATGTGCTGTGGGTCAGGTGCCTCCCTCCCCACTCCCCAGAGATTGGTGGGAAGACACCCACCCCCCCAGCCTGAGGACGTGGCATGCAGTCTATTCCCAACTACTCCAGTTTTGTCCAGGCCCCTCTGTCCCCAGGGCAACGTTGGCAAACGCCCGTGGTCTTACCCGGAAGGCCGACTTCCTCTCATTTGGGTCCCCCACACAAATCTGCGTTTGACCCGTATACCATCTAAAGCGAATACTGCACTCCTGATCATTCTGCACTCTCAGCTGCACTTCCTGGAGGACGTCTGTGTTACTGTTCAGGTCCACCAGACCCCAGCCTGCCACGGTGCACAAGGTCCCAGGAGCCAGCCTGGCGCCGGTCTGAGGCAGAGCAACTGGCCTTATAACTGCACTCGGTGTGATTCTGTTCCCCAGCTGGCAGGAAAAGTTGGGCATTCCTGCTCAGCTGGGGCCCACAAAGGGCTCAGGACTGCCTGCGCAGCACCCTACCCCTCGCTCAACACCACCTTGGGCTCTGCCCCAGCTCCCTCCTCCAGGGTCCCAGGTAGAGGGGGGTAGGCAGGTGTGGGAGAACCAGAGGATCAGGCAGCTGGTACCTTCAGTAGCATGATGTCATTTAGGCTGGTCTGTGGGTTATAGTTAGGGTGAGGGATGGCTCTGAGCACAGGGATGTGCTGCTGGGTGCTTTCCTGCCTCCGGACATTGTGGGCACCCAGGATGACGTTTATAGAGCTGCAAAGGAAAGGTGAGTTCCAAGAGCTACAGTCTACCAGCTCTGCAGGGTTGTTGGTGAATCAAGGCCCTGAGCTGGAGATTGTTGGGCCCAGTGACTCTAAGGTTTGCTTCTCCCAGATTAAATTGAGTCCCCCAATACGTGGCTTCCACCTCCATCTCTTGCTATTTTTGATCGGTGTGCTACTTAGACATGCCATTTGCACTGACCCGTTCCCTCCCCTACAAACTTATCTGGCCTTTTTTTTTTTTTTCACCATTTCATTGCCACCACCCTGCTTCCAGTGGCTCCTCTGAGGAGCTCCTGTGGGTCCTGGGTTCCTGGCTGCCCAGGGAGCTCACCTTTCATAGCAGTGAGCAGCTGTTAGCACAAAATCTTCTCGCACCAGGAAACCCCCACAAAATAGCCCACCAGCTGGAGACTGGATCTGAAGATAAGCCATGTAGGGATGGGAATGAGGTCTGGCCTCTTGGCCTCCAATGATTTTCCCTGGAAGAAAGCATTTGGTGCTAAATTCTGTGCTCACTGAACCCACAGTGTGGGCACCAGATTGGAGGCTCCAGAAGGGCTAGAAGATGAGGACGGAGCAGGAGAGACCATATGGGGAAGGAGAAGTTGGAAATCAGTGGTGAGGATTGTGGTTTGCAGGGCATCAGACCCTGGGACAGGGCTCCATTCCCCATCCTGGACTTTAGCTCCCCCCACCTCCCAGAAAATGGGTAAGGAATCCTTGGTCTAGGCCTGCCAGCTTCAGCCCCATGAACTCAGATGAGATGCTGTGCTGTCAGGATGGCACATCTGGAGGTGTTGGAGTGGTTGCTTCCTGAAGTTCCCTTGGACTTTCTTCCTCAAAGAGTTTCCCAGATCCCTCTGAGTCCAGTTCCTGGCCAGCTCCTGGCCAAGCATGGGCTGGTTTCTAAGCATCTGGACATGAGCTGATGGGCCTGTTATTTTGGCATCCTTACCTCTTAGATGACACACCGGCTGCTGAATGAATTCATATAGCACATTTATATAGCACTTACTACTTGCTGGGGCTGTCCCAAGAGCTTTTAGTACACTAACGAATTTAACCCTCCTGGCAACACTGAGTTAGGTATTAAAGTTATCCCTATTTTATAGATGAGAACACTAAGGAACTATGCATTTAAATAACTTGTCCAAGGCTACAGAATTAGGATGTGATGGAGGCAGGAGTCACAGCTAGACAGTCTTACTCAGAGTCTATGTCCCTAACCATTGCATTGCACAATGTGAGGTGGGAGTGGTTGAGGAATGGAAGGGAGGGGTACTTCTGTACACTGGACTTATCTAATCTATGGGTGTGGCCAAAGGCCTGGAATGCAAGGAGAAGGAATGGACTAGTTGCTTCTCTGGACTAAGAGAGCAAGGGCCTTTGTGCCAGTGTGCTCGCCAGCTCTGTGACTAAGTGGGTCTTGGGCGACTGCCCTGGCAGAGCTGAGAGACTAAGTCTCGGGAAGGCCAGGGAATAGCAACAAGCTATTTCTCCTGCTACTCCATGGCTTGCATATGAGCATGTTATCCTGGGATTGGAAAAAGAGGGATTTTATTGCTTCTCATTTCTAGCTTCTCTCCTTTCCTCAGGATTCTGTGACCTTCTAGAAAATTACTATTCTGAGAAGATAAAGCTATGGCCCAGGGAAGGGAGAAAACCCACTTGGCCTACTAGGGAAAAGTTTTCTTCCCATTACCACTGGTTTTCTTCAGCTTCAGACTTAGTTTGAAGTTCAGAAATTTACTGGGATGAAATGTGGCCAGGATGTGTCTGAGGAGTTTCTGACCAGGGCTACATGGAGGGTCCTGGAGAACATGAGAAGGGCTTTAGCCTCTGGCCTGGGAGGGGGTCACTCACCTGTCCGAGTCCTGGGAGGCAGGAGAAAGGCCAACAGGAGCAGGAGCAGCTGCATCTTCCCTGGGAGGCTGTCCAGTCAGTGGCTGCTTGTGCTTCCTCCTGCCAGACATTTAGCCCCCAAGAGAGGAAGGAAGGGGGTGGGCTAGAGAATCTACCATCCCATTTTCCTGCTGGTGTGATTTCATCACCCAAGTCGGCCCAAGAGTTTCCCCTACCAACCGTCAGTGATCTGGGTAAAGAAAGAAAAATCCAAGGAGCACCCTGATCTCCTGCAGAGCTGCTGAGCCAGTGCTGAAGGTAGAATAGGAACCCAGGGCAACAAGCAGGGGGACTTTGGGCCCTGTGTCCCAGAACCCTAAACCCATCAAATTCAGTCATATCCCCAAAAGTACATGGAAGCTGGCAGCCACCCACTTCCATTTCCTATCTTTCTGGGATTAGAGCTTCAGTCTTTTGGAATCTCAGGGGTTTTAAATGAATGCAAGTTCCCTAGATTGCTTATTCATTTATACTTAAAAGGCTTGGATAAGGGCAAATGAAAGGTGGGTGGAATGTGGCGGTGGGATGTGGGTATGAGTATCAAGAAAAAGTTGAAGGGGTTAGAAAAGGAAATGTGAAGCCTGCCTCACTTCACCCTTGGTCCAAGGTCACCCTGCTGAGACCCATGTTGTTCCCACTTCTTCCTAGAAGTTGTCAATGAAGATAGAGTAGCCATCCTCCCTGAATGGATGTAGAATGTGGCAGTTTGAGATTATTTATGAATCCCCAAAAGAGAAAGATTATGTCTGGAAACTGATCTATTCCTCTGGGTGTGATACCCTTTGATTATATTAAATTCAGTTGAGTGGTCTTTGTTTAGATTACCTGTTTAGATTGCTTTGTGGGCTTTTTGATTCGACCACGTCAGTAAGGTTGACTCAGGTTGAGTCCCAGCCCCCTTGGTGGGTCTGATATAAATGGACACTCACACAGACAGATAGACACACAGGAAGAGAGCTCTGTCATTTTTGATCCTACCATGTGACAGAAGGGAGAAGGGTCAAACTGCTGAAGCACCGGGTAGAGGTGAGCCATTTTGCCTGATAGCTTACAGTTGAAATTGAGAAGAGAGCAGGAAGGCTGAGACTGATATAGGAGGCTGGGAAGGAAACAAGCCCTGTGCCAGGAGAGAGAGGACTACAGGATCACTTAAGCACAAAGCCTCAAGAGGCTGGGCCCCTGGAGCCTCAAGAGGAAAGGGTGAGCCCAGAGGGGAAGGCTGAAACCTGGGCAGAGATTGATGACCATCTTGCTTAACATGTGACAACTGACTTTGGTTAGAAGGCAACCTTGAGTTGGACTCTTTTTCGGCCTTGCAACTGTTAGCTTTTACCCCAAATAAATACCAACAGATTTCTGGTACTTTCCACTGGCAGCCCTTTGGCAGACTAATACAGAGAATGCTGACAGAGAAAGAAAAGGGAAGAACAAGGCTCTGCCCCTAATAATTACTTTTGCAGGTCACTGGAGCCCCTACAAATCCTCAGTGGAGATTATGACACAGTTGAAGGCTTCTAGTTTTCTGCTTCCTATCCATGTGTCCCAGAAGTTTCCTGGAACACAGAAAAGGTCTAGTGACGTGAGTTTGTTGAGAGCTATCAGACCCTGGCAGGAAAACATCTAGGATCCTATTTTATACATGAATACAAGTGACTAACCCAATCCCCATTCTTTCCCCCGGGGTGATAGCGTCTGAAAAAATACTTCATTGCTCTGCCACCATAATAGAAAAATATTGCAAATACAGTATTTACTGCAAAGTAACAAAGTGGGTTGTTAGACACACTTAAAAAATATTGAGAAGATTCTGTGTATGCACAGTCAATTATAATCTGGCATATTTTTTGCAAAAAATAGCAGAATTGAAGACTAATACAATTCTTGATATTTCATGGGGTGTGATAGACCCACATGAAAATCTTAGGGAAGTTCAGAACCCTCTGCACATATATAAATATACAACACTTTTCACTTAGTTTTAGAGCTGCACAGAGCTTCGTCTTTTCTCTGGTACATGCTCTATGATTGTGACCTCATGAAATTTCTTTATGCATTTGAAAAGATGCAGAAAAAAAGAGAAAAATAAAGAGAATGTAGTGTAACAGCTTTTTTAGTGCTTCAGCAGATGGAGTAATTTTAGTTTATTGTTACTTAAATTTTTTCAATATTTTATTTTGTTTTAAAAAACATTAGTCTAACTTAAAAAAAAAGAAAAAGGATGAACATTTTTTACATATGAAAAAAAAGGAGTAAAAACGGAACACTCAATGATATTGACTACAGATGTGGATAGAGCATTCTGATTTTTGCTAACAGTGGCCAGTGTTTAAGACCAATCTTCTCACTAGAAACAACCAAAACCAAAGTTGTTTAAAATATTTGCAAACCTTAAAATCTCAAAGACCTGCCAAGGCAGGAATGATTATCAGACCCAAAGGGAAGGGTAAATAGAAGCCCAGTTAGGAAATTGAGCACGGATGCTACTTTTGTTCTGAGGGAATTTGATAAACCCACAAAATTTGAACGTCTGTTTTGATGATCATATAAGGTGAGGAATATATAAATCAAGTACCAAGACCTATATAGGTCTAATCGAAAACCCTCTCTGCAATGAGGGTGAGTCTATACCCTCAGCGTAACAAATTGTTACTAATAAAGAAAGAATGGGCCAGTCCTTGCAAGTAATTTCATGAAAGATTTGAATTATCTGGACATTTCACGGAAAGTCAAACCTTGAAGTTACACTAATGTGGTTATGAACTGTGCCACAGATGCAAACCTAGAGGAAATCACTTTTGTTATCAGACTTGAATTATACCTAAAAATTTATGTTTCAAGTTAATGGCAAGCACATAGTCAAAGACAAGCAAGTACACAAAGAAACAACATGATGAACAAGAAACAACAGACAATAGGCAATTAAGACATAGTAAAATACTTTAATTATTGCAATAATAAAATACAGATTATAAAACCATTATGTTGAAATAAAAAACAAACTTTAAAATAGTTGCAGGAAACATGAAATGATAAGTGGCAGAATATTTGAAAAAAGTAAATACAACTTATAAAAGTGAAAAAATGTAATAACCAAAATTGAAGTCAAAGCGGATAAATTAAATAACAGATAATATAAAGATGAAGAGAGAATTATTAGCCTAAAATATATCAGAAAAAAATGTCAAGAATGCAGCACAGATCAGTGGACTCACCCAAGTCACCTGGTGAGGAGACAATGATGGACAATGGTCATCCCAGGGAATGGAGAAAGCCTGCAGCTGCAGGCAGGATAATCCTATCACCTATGGATATCATCCATGGGATATAAGCCCTCTCTCACTTGGAGGTGGAGTGGACATCACCATCCCAAACTCCTCAGGATTGGGGGAAGAGCTATGGACTAGAGTGGACTTAATGGTATTCTGTTGTAGACATATTGTGATTCAAGCTATGGAAGAAGTTACAACACTGAGGTGGAGCCAGTGGCCACTGGATGCTTTCGGGGCAGGGAGGGAAAAGCAGTTGTAATACAGATGCTTTTTCAGGACTTGGGAATTATCCTGGGTGACATTACAATGACAGATATAGGCCATTTTACATCAGCATATAACATGCAGATCTGTGTGGGAGAGAGTGCGGTCTACAATGTGAACCCTCGTCCATGCTTAGTGGCAAAGCCCCAGGATGTGTATATCCATTGCAGGTGATGAGCCACACTAATGAAAGATGTTTGTGTGAGATGTTATGGGATGTGTGGGAGGTGGGGAACATGGGAATCCCTGTAATTTTTGTGTAACATTTATGTAATCTAAGCATCTTTTAAAAAATATATATTAAAAAGAAAAAAAAAAAAGAGTCCTATCCATCAGCTGTATTGGATCAAAACTCCCTCTCAGTTAGAGCTGGAGTGGACATTAGCATCCCAGAATCCTCAGGAATAGGGAATAAAATATGGACTAGAGTGGGCTTAGTGGTATTCTACTATAGACTTATTGTGATTCTAGGAATGGAAGAAATTATACCATTGATGTGAAGCCAGTGGCCACTGGAGGCTCTGGGGGCAGGGAGAGGGAAAAACAGGTGTACTACGGAGGCTTTTTTGGGACTTGGGAATCATTCTGAATGACATTGCAATGATAGATATAGGCCATTTTATATCTTTCCATAACTTGCAGAATTGTGTGGCAGAGAGTGTAAACTACAATGTGAACTATGGTCCATGCTCAGTGGCAATGCCCCAGGATGCATTTATCAATTGCAATGAAAGTACCACACTAATGAGGGATGTTGTGTATGTGGGAGGGTGTGAGAGGTGTCGGGAGGTATGGGCATATGGGAATCCCCATATTTTTGTGTAACATTTATATAATCTAAGTATCATTAAAAAAAAAAAAAAAAAAAAAAAGAATGCAGCACAGATGCAAAAAGAAAAAAAATAGGGAAAATGGTAGAATAAGCCGGTCTCACTTGTTTAGAGTTCTAGAAAGAGAAGAGAAAGTGAGAATGGGAAAAGCAGCAGCATTTAATGAGATAGAGGCTGAGACTCTTTTTTGAAACTGTTGAAAAACACCCAGAGATTCAAGAAGATAAATACCTTAAGCAGAATAATAAATAGAAATCTATACCTCAAAATCTATGTTATAGAGAAATGGCAAAAAATCCAAAATGAAGAATCTTTTTTTAAAAAAGATTTTATTTATTTATTCATTTCTCCCCCCCCCTTGCTGCTTGTGCTCGCTGGGTCAGCTAACCACGCCGTGCAGGCGGGCTTGCCTTCACCAGGAGGCCCCGGGCCATTCATTCGAAGGTCATCTTCTTTCTCTTCTCCAGTTGCTCTTAAGATTCTTCATTTTGGGGAAGCGGCTGTGGCTCAATCAGTAGGGCTCCCGTTTACCATATGGGAGGCCCCGGGTTCGGTTCCTGGGGCCTCCTGGTGAGGGCGGGGCCCGCCCGCCCGGCGTGGTTAGCTGACCCGGCGAGCGCGAGCAGCAAGGGGGGTATAAATGAATAAATAAATAAAATCTTAAAAAAAAAAAAATGTAGAAATAAAATGTGTGACAGTGATAGCAAGTACCTCAAGAGGGAGGTATATTGAACTAAAGTTATCAAAAGACAGCATTTCCTTAGAGGAAACTCAAGTTACTGCTTAAATCTAGATTTTGATTTTTTTTTTAAGTAAGGATGAATGTTATAATTTCTATAATGACACATAAAATAATAGAACTATCATGTGTAATTTTAAACCAGTACTGGGGGAAAAAATGTAACAATTTTCATAATAGTCTATCAGTCCCAAAGAAGGCAACCAAGGAGAGACAAAGAAATAAAGAATATGTGGGGCAAACATAAAGCACAAAATAAGATAATACATACAAACCCAAAGATATCGATAATTACATTAAATATACTTAACAACAAATATTTTTAGACTAGATAAAAAAATCTTACTGCATGCTGCTTAGAATAAATAAATCTTTAAAGAAAGATTACTGGGAAATTGAAAGTAAAAGAACGGAAAAAGACATCCACATAACACTAACCAACAAAAAACTGGTATACCCATATTCATATTTTAAAAACCTTGAAGAAAGAAAGCATTTCTATAGGAAAAAAGGGTTATGTCTTATGATAACAGGTTCAATTCAGATGAAAAAAATATAATTTTTAAATTTGTATGCATCTAACCTCATAGCCTCAGATTTTATAAAGCAAAAAATGACAGATGTAGTAGGAAGAAAAAAATCCATGGTAATTTGGGAAGATTTTAAAATACATCTCATAATTTCATTGGTAATGACATAGAAGTTATGAATAGCTGATGAACAAAATGGACATAACTAGAGCACTGTTCCCAGCAACTGCAGAATACATACTCTTTTCAAATACATATAAAATATTTACAAAAAATTGACCATAGATTGGGCCATAGACTGTCACAAAAATGTATAAAGGATTAAGATTATACAGAATTTATTTTAGGCCACAATGAATTTAAGCTAGACATTAACAACAAAAATATGAGCAGAAAAATCCCTATATTTTTAAAGCTAAAGAAATCACTAGTCAAAGTAAAAGCCATAATGGAAATAGAAAATATTTAAATAAATGATTGCTAAAAAATAATTTATAGTAAAATGTGTTGGGTATATATGAACAAAAGGTGAAATTTGACTTCAACCTCAGACCATACTCCCAAATTAATTAATTTAAAGATAAAAAATAAAGCTCTTAGAAGATAAGATAGGAGAATATTTTTGTAAATTTAAGGTAGAGAAAAATTTCATAAACAGGAGATGAAAAGCACTAACCATAAATAATAATAAAGGAAAATGGATAAGTTGGTTTACATGAAAAATTCAGAATTTTTGATAATCAAATACACTATTAAAATAGTGAAAAGTGAAGAGTTTGTAATAACTGAGAAAGGGTTTGTATCCAAGAGAAAAAATTTATAGATATGTCTTATAAGTCATTGGAAAGTCAGCAGTTTTGAAAATCTATATGAAATTAGACAAATTCCTAGAAAATAAACAAGACATTTATAAACAAAACAAACTCAAGAAGGAGTAGGAAGTTTGAATTTTCTTATAACCATTCAATTAAACTAGTTGTCAAAAATCTTCCATCAAAGACAACTGCAGGCTAGCATGGTATTTTTTAGTTAGCTAAGCTGCCAAAAGCAAATACATTAAAATGGGTTGGCTTTTAACAATGGTTATTTGTTAGCTTAAAAGCTTACAGTTTTGAGACTGTGAAAATATCCAAATCAAGACATCATCAAGGTGATGCTTTCTTCCTGATGACTGGCTGCCAGTAATCCTGGACTCCTCTGTCACATGGTAAGGCACATGGCAGTGTCTGCTGGTCTCTTCCTTCTTTTTGGTCATTGCTTTCAGTGTCATGTTTCCATGGCTTTCTCTCTCTTTATTGCTCCTCACTCCTGTATTCATCCTGTTTATAAAGGACTTCAGTAAGAGGATTAAGACCCACCCTCGGCCATGCCTTAACTGAAGTAATTTAAACAAAAGGCCCTACTTAAAATAGGTTTACACACACAGGAATGGATTAGCTTAAAGAACATGATTTTCTGGGGTATATACAGTTTCAAACCACACCACACAGAGCTTTGCTGGAAATCTTTACCAAATATTTAAGGAATATTATACAAGTTCTCCTAAGAGAGTAGAAAAAGAGGGACTGCTACCCATCTCCTTCATCAGGTGAACATAACCTTGATGGAAACCCAATAAAGACAACATGGGAAAGGTGTATTGCAGGCCAATATCACTTTGGAATATTGATGCAAATCAAATCAATCATTGAGTGAAAAAAAGATATTATATCATAACTTATAGGGGTTTATCCTGGAAATGTATGAAACTCAATTACTCTAACACTTCTTATTTATTGATTAAAGAGGAAACACCATATTTAATTGAAGTAGAACAAAACAAGAAAAACATATTCTAAAATTCACCCTCATTCATTAAAAAAACATTCTTAAAGCAAACTAGGAATATAAAGGAAGTCTTTTAATCTGATAAAAGATATCCACAAAAATCCCACAGGAATCATTATACAAAATGGCAAAGTGTTGAATATTTTTTTCTTTGAGAGTAAAACAATAAAAGGATGCTAGGATACCCATTATCCTAATTTCTCTGCAACATTACACTAGAGGTTTCAGCCAGTGCAGTTAGGTAGGAAATAGAACTTAAAGATATAAGAAAGAAACAAAACTGTCATTATATGAAATATCTACAGATAAATTATTATAAAGGAGAGTTTAACAGATTTGCCAGATACAAATGAATTTTACAGTTAATTATATTTATGTATACATAGCAAATCTGTGGAAAATGAAATAAAAAGGTTAATATTTAAATGGCATAAAAATATTAAATAATTAAGTATAAATCTAAAAGAAGAGTGCAAGATCTCTTTGGTAAAAATGATAAGATTCTATTAAGAGATATTTAAGGAGACTTAAATATAGATATATTCCATGCTCATGGATTGAAAGATTAAATATTGTAAAAATGTCGTTTCTCCCTAAACTGATCTATAGAGTCATTGTACCTAAGAGGTATTTTTTTTTAAGCCTTAACTGAGTCTAAATATATTTAGAAAATCAAATGGCCAAATGTAACCAAGACACTCTTGGAGAATGAGAACAAGATGTGAGGACTGGCTTTAGGAAATAAAGCCATAGTAATTATGTAGTGTGGCGCAATGGAGGTATGGAGACATAGACTAATGTACCAGAAATAGAGATCTCACATGTATATGGAAACTGACACAAATATGGACACTTGATTTATAATGGAGGCTGCATTCCAGAGCAGTGGGGAAAAGACTGTGCTCCCCTCCCCCAAAAAATGGTGTTAGGACAATAGGAATCTTTATGGTGTCCTATAGGGACACATATTTTTTATGTGGAAAGAATAAAACCAGATCTTTATCTCACAACATACCCCAAAATCCATTCTAGGTAGATTATGGAGCCAAATGTGAATAAGTATTTGAAAATATAATTGTAAAAATAACTTCATGTTAGTATACTTAAATGCACTAATCATGAAGAAAAGGATTAATGAATGTCTTAGTTTGCCAGGACTGCTATAACAAATACCACAGACCGGTTGGCTTAATAAGAATTTATTGTCTCACAGTTTAGGAGGCTAGAAGTCCCAAATCAAGGTGTCAGCAGGATCATGTTTTTTTCTGAAGTCTGTAGCATTTTGGTTGTGACTTGCTGGTAATTCATAACTATTGAGCAATCTCTACATCTGACACATGGCCATTTTTATCCCCATCTGTCAGTGTCAGAATTTTCTCTGCTTGTGAGGATTCCAGTCATATTGGATTAAGGCTCACCCTGATTCAGTTTGGCCCCACCCTAACTAATAACATCTTCAAATATCCTATTTGCAAATGGGTTCACTTGCACAGGACTGGGAGATAGGACTTAAACATATCTTTGTTGGGGATGTGATTCAATCTGTAATAAAGAATTTCACACCTTAAAAGTGAGAGAGACAAAAGGCAAGTCATAGAGTGGGTGAAGCTACATGTAACAAACATGACTAACAAAGGACTTGTATTCAGATGCACATAGAACTTTTACAAATAAATATTAAAAAGCCAATTAACTCAATAGGATATGGGCAATAAGATTTGAATGGACTCATTTCAAAGGAGGAAATCCAAATGGCCAAAAAATACACGAAAAATTGTTCACTTTCCCTAAATACTAGAGAACCATGAATTTAAATCACAGTGAGATACCAGTTACAGTTACCAGATTGATCCTTTCCCCACTCCTAAGTATATACCCTAGAGAAACTCATGTAAATTTCTACTATATATATATGTATATATATACTATATACATATATATATACATACTATAGCAGCAGCATTATTCATAATAGCTCCAAACTGGAAACCCTTGGAAGGCCCATCAACAGTAGCACAAATAATTAAGTTATGGCATATTCATGTAATAGAATATTGCCTAGCAACGAAAACAGATGAATTATTGCCACATGCATGACATAAATGAATCATAAAAATATGTTGAGTGAAAGAAGCTAAGATCCCAGAAGCCTCCTTCCTGAGTCAGGGCTCTCTAGGGAAACAACTGACAGGACATATCTGTAAAAATTATGAGATTTTATAAAATTGTCTCATATGACTATAGGGCTGAACGAGTCCAAATTCTGTAGGGCAGGCTGCAAATTGGGAACTCCCGTTAAGGTTTTCAGTGAATTCTCCAGGAGAAGCTGGCTGCCTGAAGTAAAGATGGAAATTCTCTCTTCTGGCTGCTGAAATCATCACTTCTCCTTTTAAGGCTTTCAACTGATTGGATGAGACATCTCTCATAGCTGAAGGCAATCTCCTCAGTTGATTGTAGATGTAATAAGTCATGGTTGCAATCAACTTACTGATGATTTAAGTCCATGAAATGTCCTCATAGTAAGAAGTAGGCCAGTGCTTGCTTGACCAAACAACTGGCCACAATTACCTGGCCAAGTTGACACATGAGTCTAACCATCATAGTCCACCCCTTGTCAATTTGGCAGCCATACATATCACCTTAAACCATATTTAGTCTCTAAATAAAAACAATAACAGACATATTTTTTGCTTAACAATTACTCAACTGTCCTGCATATAACTTGAAATGCACTAAATCTCTCTGTAGAATAGGTTACAAGTCCTTGGGTAATATTCACACTTAAACTTGATATCCTATAACTTAAACATTACAATATGAAATTAATACAATGTATATTATATGGTAAGGGGATAAGATAGGGAAGAAAACAAAGATATTTGCTTTATGTACATATACAAACATGTAACAAAACAGGGATGAAATATTCATGGCCATTACAGTCCTTATTTTTGTAACTGGTCACATGGTCATAATTCATACTTTTTCCACTACCCATTCTATGTTCCCTTTATCCTCAGCAAGCACCTCAGCTGGCTGTGGTTCTTTGCCTGGTGGGGTGACCAAAACATTTTTTCTTGATGTTTCTGGGCCTTGGTAGTCTTGCCTGGAGGGTTGTTGCAGTTGTTGCAGTTTTCCATTGACTTTATTCACAGGGCATGGTAGTACTAAGAGACACCCTAGAGGATCTCCTGTATTCCCGACAAACTCTTCTTTACCTTCATTGTGTAGGTGAAGTCCTATTCCCCCTTAATAGTCAGCATCAATCACCCCAGCCAGTACAATAATTCCCTTCTTTGCCTGTTGATTCAGAGAGACAAGGAGCCCAATGTGTTCAGGTGTCAGTATTAATGAGCTCAATGAAATCATTGTTGTGTTTCCTGGTGGAAGCATTCCTCCTTTTGGAGCTAAGACTTGTAGACCAGCAAAGCTTAAGGTTGTAGGGACAGGAAACAAAGTTTTTTTAAAGTGGATCACTAGGGTAATAGTGAGTGGTGCCACTCCTATTTCCACCCTTTGATTCCTGGACCTGTGAAACCCAGCTATGGGAAAAACAATACCATGGAGTGGACAGATGCTGATTTAGAGTATACACAGCTGCCTGGAAAACATTGTCCCAGCCCTGTAAGGTATTGCCACCTGGCACCATAACTGAGTCTTCAAAAGGCCATCACACTGTTCCATCAACCCAGCTGCTTCAGGATGATGGGGAACATGGTAAGACCAATGAATTCCATGAGCATGTGCCAATTCCTGCACATCATTTGCTGTGAAGTAGGTTCCCTGCTGAGAAGCAATGCTGTCTGGAATACCATGACGGTGGATAAGGCATTCTGTAAGCCATAAATAGTAGTTTTGACAGAAACATTGTGTGCAGGAAGGGCAAATGCATATCTGGAGTATGTGTCTATTCCAATTAGAACAGAGATGTAGCAGTCTGATCACCTCAGGGAATGGTGCCATATCAGGGGCTGAGTGTGGGTCCCTGCTGCTGGCAGATTGGGCACTCAGCAGTGGCTGTAGCTAAGTCAGCCTTGGTGAGTGGAAGTCCATGTTGCTAAGCCCATATATAACCTACATCCCTACCTCCATGGCCACTTTGTTCATGAGCCCATTGGGCAATGACAGGTATAGCTGGGGAAAGAGGCCAATTGGTATTCACAGAACTGGTCATCTCACCCACTTGATTATTAAAACCTTCCTCTACTGAAGTCATCCTGTGGTGAGCATTCACATGGGACACAAATGTCTTTATGGTTTTTGCCCACTCTGAAAGATCTATCCACATACCTTCCCAAACCTCTTTGCCACCAATTTTTCAATCATGTTGAGGTGAGTAAAAGATGATGTGTGAAAGATGTTGAGTGAAAGAAGCAATACCCCAGAAGCCCTCATTCAGCATGATTCTATTTATATAAAGCTCAAAACTAGGCAAAACAAAGCTTTATTCTGTAGGCATGCATACATAGATGATAAAAATATAATGAAGAGCAAGAAAATGGTTGTCACAAAAGTAAGAAATGATTAATGCTGAGGATTGGAGGGCGGAGAGAACATTTTGATTAGGAAGAGACATATGGGAGATTTCTGGAGTGTTGACCATGTTCTATTTCTTTTTTTTTTTTTTTTTTTTACCGGGAGGTCCCAGGGATCGAATCCGGATCCCTCCATATGGGAGACGGACGCCCAACCAGTTGAGCCACATCCGACCCCATGTTCTATTTCTTGACATAAGTTGTAGTTTTGTGAACTTTTCATGTGTGCTATGTTTTGCAATAAAATTAAAACTTCTGGTTGCCAGAAGGTGGGGCTTAGAGAGAGCGTTCGGATGGGGAAGGAAATATATGGATTATATGAGAGTAGACAGTCACATATTTTTCAGTTTTTATTTTCTACTTCGATTTAAAAATTGTTATATTTGCCCAAGTAACAACTGTGATGTATTTCACAATATCTCATAGTTGGTTACATCTATTTTGTCTGTTTTATTACATTTCCGTCAGTTACAATTTTTTTTTTCTCCTCTGGGATGTTGGGACATTGAGATAGGATGTTTCCCACCTCCTCCCGGGGCCCCATAAGCCACCACCAATGCAAATCCTCCGTCCCTTGTTGCTGGGCCACTTCCCCCTCCCTCCCTGTGATGCTACTCTAGTCAATAACCACGTCTAGATCCTCCTGGCTTTGTAGGAGACCAGTGTATGACTTAGACTCTGGGACATCTCAGGGCTTCCTTGATAATAGACTTAGAAGAACATACATACTGATAAGCTTGTGATTGTTTTATGACTTTGCAGTGAAGAGAGAAGTGCTCTGGGACCCCAGAGTCAGAGCTGGGAGAAGTCTGGTCCAGAGCCATGCATGGTCTTCTACTACATGTGTTTGCCGGGAGCAGGACACTTTCTTGCCAAGAGTTGGCCAGCACTGCCGTCTTTGTGGGGAAAGGTGCTGAGCAGGTGACAGAGCCTGAACTCCTGGGAGGGTTCTGAGGTACATGATTTGCTGTGGCAAGTTCTTGGGCTGTTGCATAAAATTTTCCCATCAGAATAGACAGAGAGTGAGCCTCCTTGGAAGTCCTGGCTGTGGCAGAGAAAGATTTGAAAAAAGACTTAAGGTCTTCCGTATTTCTTGGCAGAGGCACTTACTTCTCAGATGGAACAGCAATCCCTAGGTGGAGCGAGACCGAGGGAGAGGCAGACACATTCCCTGAGGACCTCTTCCCGAAATGCTCAGACAATCCAAAGATTCAACTATAGGAGAAAGGTAATATAAATGATGGGGTGAAATGCTCTCTGGCTATTTGAAAGTCTTCATGTTTTAGAGGACTCTTTAGTGGCATGGAGAAATTTTTATCACCTGGTAGTAAGTGGAAAAAGTGCAATGTGTATACAATTTGATACTAATTCAGTTTAAAAAGGCAACAACTGGAACAACGATTTTATGTGACTTATTTTCCCAATTTTTTTTTCTACACAGGAAATGTATGTTTTATAAGCAGAAAAAAATTAGGGACCATCATCCTTATAATTAGCAAACACTACTAAGCATTGTGGTAGAGATGAGCTAGTAGGTTAGCAAAACAATTTCCTTTTCTTCCAGAGGACAGCGGGGAACCCATTGCCCAGCCTGGCTTGAGGTGAAGAGTGACCGTGTTACTATCGTAACCAATGGACTGTGAGTAGAAATGATGTGTGCACCTTCTAGGCCTGACCCACAAAATCTTCCCATGCCTGATCGTCTAGTCTCTTCCTCTTCTGGATGAGCACGGGGAACTCAGAAGCCATTGTGAGGGCACTGAGCCTGGGTCTCTCAATCTGGGCCTGACCATTGTACCTTGTCCAGACTGGGACACTGGAGAGTGAAAGGGGGTGCAACTCATCAGGAATAGAATGAACTTCTCTTGTGCTAGTCACTGAAATGTTAAAAGTTTATCTGTTAGAGCAGTCAGGGTTGGTAAACTAACGCATGTACTAACTTACTTAAGCTTACCTCTCTCTGACATGGAATACTTTTAAAAGCTGTTTTACTTATTATAAAATTAAAAATATTGGAAAACTAAAAAATAGAAAGGAAAATGCCTCCTCTCACCACTCCAACTGACCACTGTTAACATAGATGTATTCCATCTAACTTTTTTCTATGTATATTTTTTGAATCCTATATTTTAATTATTCAACATAAACATTTCCCTCATTTTATTAAAAATCTATTGTCCCACTGGGAAGCAGATGTGGCTTAAGCAATTGGGCAACCGTCTGCCATATAGGAGGTCCAGGGTTGGATTCCCAGGGCCTCCTGGTGAAGGCAAGCTGGCCTGCGCAGCAAGCTGGCCCACGCAGAGAGCTGGCGCAGCAAGGTGACACAGCAAAAAGAGACACAGAGGAGAGACAATAAGAGATGCAGCAGACTAGGGAGCTGAGGTGGCGCAAGAGATTGAGCACCTTGCTTGCATTCCGGAAGTACCCAGGATCGGTTCCTGGTATTGCCTAAAGAGAAGACAAGCAGACACAGAAGAACACACAGTGAATGGACACAGAGAGCAGACAATGTGTTGTGTGTGGGGAAATCTATTAGTGAATATCATTTTAAATCTTATTCATATCTAAACAGTTTTTAAAGTTAACTAAATAATATATAAAACTTGTAGAAAAATGAGGAAATGGATATGTAGAAAGAAAGAAAAAAAAAAAAGCCTAAAGGGCAAATATATGTATAAGCAAAAATTTGATTGTACTATATATTGCACTATGGTCTGTTTTTTTTTTCTTTTTCCTATAGCCTGCTTTTAACTTAAATGTACCTGGTGAAGAAGAGGATGTAGTTTAAGTGGTTGAGCACCTGTTTCCCATGTATAGAGTCCTGGGTTTGATCCTCAGTACCTCTTAAAAACAAACAAATGAAAAAATCAACTCTCACTTGGGAACAGATATAGCTCAAGTGGTTGAGCACCTGCTTCCCACGTACAAGGTCCTGGGTTCAAACCACCTAAAAAAAAAAGTACTCAGTGAACTTTCTTCCCTGCAACAAAACATAGTTCTATATCACAACTTTAAAAGATTCCATAACGTTCAGTCACATGTAACTTTTAAAAAGCCAATTCTTCAGTTATTGCAGGACATTGACATTGTTTATGAGATTTTACTTGTGTAACAAAATTACAAGAAACAACCTTGTTCAGCTTTCTTGGTGTGATTGCTGACTGGGTCAAAGTCTCTCTTTCCTTTTATTTTTTAGGATCTTTGTCTACAACGTGTGAGAATGCCATCTTCTCAGTGGTATAATGATTCTAAGTCTTATTCTTTTAAACCCTTCTCAATCAGATAAACAAAAATTATTAATATTTTAATTTGCATCGATTAAGTAGTTTTACTTTTTTACAAATGCTTATTAAGACTTTTTGATATTTTGCCTATTAATGTTGCCTAACAGTGCATAATGTAGACTAAAAAATTATTTTATTATTTATTATTATTAAAATGAAGACATGACCAGGGCTTGGTTCTTATGTGAATCTTTCACATCAATCCCTCAAAATAAAATACCTGCTATTAAGCAGGACTTGGAAGATATATTATTTATTGTTTTTTTTTAAATAATAAACTTTATTTTTAGAGAAGTTTTAGATTACAAAAAAGTTATATAAAAATATAGGGGATTCCCATACTCCCACCCCATTTCCCCCTATTATTAACATCTTACATTAGTGTGGTATATTTGTTACATTGACATAATGTAGATGTTAATGGCTGCAAAATACCTAGTGTGGATGTGTGGTATTTTACCACTTCCTTGTTTTGGGCATTTATGCTGATTCCAGTATGGAATCTATTAATAAATGATTAAATAATGAACATCTTCCCTTAGAGTTCCTTTTAAGGAAACATATACCATCAAGAGCAGTCTTATGGTCTTATAGACACGACAGTTGTTATAAGGCAATGGCCAAGCATTTCTATCAGTTATAAGGGAAAGACTGGACCATCAGGCACTGCCCTGTGTGGCTACAGCCTTTAGCCTCAGGTGGCAGACATCTTTGGCCTCTCTTTGCTGGCTTTGGCTCACACCCTGGGATTCCACAGAGCTCGTCATGGCTGGGTTTCTGGGGTCTCTACATTTCTTTTGTGTCATGGCTTCTCCCACAGCATCCTATTTTACTGCTGTGCTCTGAAGTCATCCCCTGGCTCTTCCAATCACCTCCTCATACTGTGTATGTATTTAGCTTCTCGCAATGCTGTGCTCCCCAAGGAAACCCCTGGCAGATGAGCATAAGGGCAGCCTTCTGTGAAAAATAAGCCTCTATTTACTTTTCTGTCTTTTTTTTTTTTTTTTTTTTACCCCAAGGTCAAGGATTTTGTTGTTTCACATCCATGTGATTTACTTGTTGTTCTTCCTAATGAAGTTGCTCCTCTTTTTTATATAGTGTTTGCCCAGGTATCACAGATTCATTGTATTCTGTCATGTCTGACTTACTAATGTTGCTATTCGAGAGACATAGTGGCCTAAAATAAGATCACGTGGATCACAAAGAATTAGCCATCTGGCATTTGACATTTGGCTTTCTTGGGTTTGCGGACTGAGGGTCATGCCTTCCACATGTGAAATAGGTAAAAATGAAGCCGCCCTCATTTCCCTCTTCCTCCGTCCCTTACCTCTGGACACGGACTTCACTGAGCACAGACTGGAAACCTCAGGACCAGGGGGTCTCCAAGTCTCTTTCAGTTTTCACACGCTGCCCTTCTGGAATCAAATAAGGTCGTGCATGTGAAACTGTAATGTGCAATAGAGATAAAATACAAAAAGTTTAATTATTTTCAAAGCAAGATAGATTTTATTTCTTGTGGATCTCAAATACAGATCCATTCTACTCAAACTGACCTGCCTGGTGGAAGAAAAGGAACCAGGGGAATTTAGGAGGTTTCCCATCACTGTAAGTTTCCTTAGGGTGGGCACACAGCCTGCTCTGTGACTGGCATAATCAGAGAGATCAACAAGCATTTGCCTGTAGATAGATGGCAAAGTGGTACTTTGCAGCCCTGCGGTTATGGAGACCTCTGGCTCTCAAGGTGGCCATAACCGAGCTTGCCAGCAGGGGGAGTCTGGGCACCGAGGGCCTCTGCAGGCTGAAAGGCACTGAGGCTGCTGATGGCAGAGCCCTGGGGGACGCTGGGAGGGACAGAGAGTCTGAGCCGGCCCTGCCCAGGTGGGAGGTGGGAACTGGGTCTCTGGTAGGCATTGGGTGGGCTGGAAGCCCAGGTCTGATAGAGACTAGCAATAGAGAAGAATCCATATAAGGCTTTGGGAACTCTGTTAGAAGGGACATAAGAAAAAGGGCTGGCTCAAAACAGGCTGGGCTGGAGGGAAAGTGGCCAGGGGGCACTCAGATGGAAAACAGGGGTTGGTGTGGGAGGTCAGCCAGGAAGGATGGGGGTTGACTGAGCTCAGAGGGGCTCAGGTAGGCATGGAAACGGGACATGGGTGAGCCTGAGGGCCTTCGTAGGATCATCCCAGGTTCCTAAGCTGCAGACTGTCCTAGGCCATGGGAAAAGCTGCCCCACTGAAGACAGAGGTCCTGGAAACTGGGAACAGACCCCTCGGCCTCCTGGGTCCCTCGAGCTACCCCCTTTCTCTGCCAAATTGGGGGGCTGATGAAGGTGCTTGGTTTAGAGGAGATAAAAAGTTCCCAAGGACTGGAGAGATTCATATTTGGGGGGACAAGATTGTCCTTTTATAAGACTCAGCCCTAACACTAAAGAGTGTGATAGTGTGATTGAGAAGTTGATGAGATGCTAAATTGCATGAGGTTTAGGGAGGAGGAAGAGCTAGAAGAGAAAGGAGGAAGGAAAAACCAAAGAATTGATAGCAGAGGGCTTCCTGGAGCAGTGTTGTGTTATACTGAAAGTAGCTCAATGAATAAATGAGACTTCAGCAATTTTCACTCTAGAGATCCATTTATTTATTATGGCCCTGAAATCCTCCCGTGGAATTCTTGCCTCAGTTCCAGAAAAGGTGGTCAGTCACAGAGGAAGCATAGCCTCATGTCTGCTGTTAGCGGCGTTTCATTGTTTTCTTTATCCAGGGCAGGAAGTGTGAGACCTTGATGAAGACCCCTGGAGGCGTCCCGTTTTTTTTGTCCATAGGAGAAAATCCCATGGGCCACATTATTACACACAAGGGGTCCTCCAGAGTCCCCCTGTGGACAGAGAGGGAAGGACTGAGCTGGGCCTCCTGCAGTTCCTGCCCTCCCCACCACCTGGGCCCCGTGCTCTTGGAGGAGGCAGGGGTGGGGGGCTTCTGTTCAGGCACTGTGTGATCAGGGTCTAGTGACCCCTCAGTTCCCAGGCTCCAGCCTGGTCCTGGCTGCTCTCCAGCCTGATCCAGGCCAAGCTTTTCTCTCCAATCCTCAGGAATATTCTAGTGATAAGGCTGCTGTGGGATGATGGATCCCTCTCCATCCCAACCCCCACCCATGGGAGAAAGACCAGAGACTGGATTTGTGGGGGATCAAACCCTCAGGCTGGGGACATGAGGAATGGCCACTCGCAGTGCCCCAGACCCTCCTCAAGTTTCTGCCTCCTTGGGGCTTGTCTAAGTAGATGCTGGAAACCTGACCTGGAAACCAAGCTTCATCTTCTCTGGGTCCCCCATGCATATCTCGGTGGCCTTGCTGTAATAGCTGGGAAAAAGGGACGTGCACTTCTGATCCTCCTGCACGGCCAGCTGCACCTCGTGCAGTGTGGTTGTTGAAATACCCACTGCGACCTGCCCCCAGCCGGCCACACTGCACACCTGCCCTGGCCGCACCAGGGCCCTGCTCCTGGGCAGCCTGAGGGGGTGCACAGCTGCAGTCCGTTCAGCCTTTCTCTCCAGCTGTGGGGGGGGAGGCAAGAAAGTTAGTTGCCTCCTGGGCCAGGAGACCCCGAAGGGGCTGCCCCTGTCTTCACTCTAGACTCTGAGGTACTGGAATTGGAGATCCAGGGTTGGAAAAGAGGGAGGGGAGAGGGGTCCCAGTGGGCGGAGAAATTCCCTGGACCCAGGAGAGCAAGAGCCAGCAGGAAGGTGTGACTTACCTGCAATAACATGATGTCATTGGAGAAGTCCTCAGGATTGTAGGCTGGGTGGCAGATGGCTCTTTTCACAGGGATGCGCTGCTGGGTCCTTTCCCGCTCTTTGATGTTGTGGGCCCCCAGGGTGACATTTATTGAGCTGCACAGAGAATGGGTTGGGGTGTGTGTGGGGGTAAGAGTCATAGGAGATGCGGCCCAGGAGGCTGGAAGGTTGGAGGGTCCCAGATTGGGCAGGGCTGGAACTGAGGGGCAATCAAGAGGTCAAGAGGCCTTAGAGCTGAGCTCTGTGCTCTGCCTCTCAAAAGCCCTGAGGGAAGGGCTTCCTGGAGCTCCAGTTTGGGTTGTGACCCTCAACACATGCGCTCAGCCTCCAGCATTGCCATCTCTGGCCACTGTGGTCCTAGTCCCTCTCTTCTCAACTGTGTCACTTGCCCTGACCTCAGACCATCTGATCCTCAAACTTACTTGTCCTATTTCTCACCCTTTCATGGTCCTTATCCTCTCAGATAGCTCCCCTGATGAGCCATCTTGGGCCTAGGTTGCCTAAAGCCCAGGGTGCTCCTCTGGGTTCAGTCCCTGGGGGGAGGTCGGGGTCCTTGCCAGGGTTTTCAGAAAGTGTAAGCTGGCTGCAGCTCCTCACCTCCCCCAGCAGTGAGCAGCCGTCAGCACAAAGTCCTCTTGCACCAGGACACCACCACACCTCTTCTTATGCTCCTGAGCCAGAAACTGAAGAAACACCATGTAGGGGCGGGAGTGGGGCTTGGTCTCATGGTCCCCGATAATCTCCTCTGAAAGAGAAGGCAGGGAGATGGGGTGCCTGGGAGCGGCTGTGGTCAGGAGGGAAGGCTTAGGAAGGCAGACTTTGGGGATGGAGTCGACAGCACCCTGCAGATGCTGGAGGAATCCTTCTTGGTTCCTTGGGCAGTACTTCTTGCAGGCAGAATGGCCTTTTCTTAATCTCAGGCCTCAGAATTCCTTCTGAGAAAGGAGAATGGTACTTACCCTGCACATCCAACTTCAGACATGTGTATGGACAGGGCAGGATCTGTCTTGAAGATGGTAGAGACAGGACTCCCCTGATTCCTTCTTGCTTCATGAGTTTCCCAGATCCACCCCCCCCACCCTGAGTCTCTGCTAACATCCATATTGGTGCCATTTTCTAATACTCAACTCATGAGTTTATGGAGTTGGATTTTTCTAATAATTCTTGTCCTTGGCTTAGCACATCCTAGGTGCTGTCTAAGTCTACTTGGATGCATGACTCCCAATTAGACTTTGGGTGAGGTTTGGAGAGGATAATGCTGGTGGGATTCAAGGCCACAGGAAATGTTGGGGATGGGGCTGCCAAAGATGGTAGAGCAGCCAAGCATCTGGGAAGGCAGGAGGAGGTGGAGAAGCAGACTGAAGATGGATTGCCCACACCTTGGGGTGGCATCATGGCAACAGTGAGAGTCGTGGGTGCAGTCAACATTACACCTCTGAGATCAATTGCACCCTCTTTCCTGGGCAGCAACTCAGCCTGGAGGAGGGGATGGAGGGTACCAAGGAATAATTTAACTGGGTCCAGAGACAACCCCCACTTCTCCAGTCCTGTGTGTCTGAGCTTTCCTTTCCTGGGATGGAGTGAGAGATTTTAATTATCTTTTTTAGTTTCACATCCTCTGCCTAATACCTTCCCAAGACCACCCACTTTCTAGGTGATACAGGAGAGACTGGGAGAGGCACTAAACCCTACTAAACTTTTTAGGGAACATCTTCTGAGCATCCTTGTTGAGTGTCTCTCCAGCAGCACATTTGTTATTCTGGGTTTGGGATGGGAGCTAGGATTCAAAAAGTTCCTGGGTTTAGACTGAAGAGAAATTCCCTACCAGTGCTAGGCAGAAGGGTCAGGAGTACCGGGGATTTTGTGAAAGGGGCTCAGGCCTCTGGGATGGGGAGGGGTACTCACCTGCCCCAGCCCCGAGGGGCAGGAAAAAGACCGAGAGGAGCAGGAGCTGCTGCATCTTCCCGGAGAGTCTGCCCAGATCGGAGCTGCTGATGCTTTCTCCTTCCAGACTCTTAAGCCCTCGGAGGGGAACAAAGGAGGGGCATGCTCAGTGAGCTCACCCATTTGGCAGATCTGTGCTCTTTGGTTTTGTTGCGTGTCATCCTAACAAAAGTTGAAGTTCTCTTTGACTTGGGTTAGGTGAGAAGCGTGCGGTTGCCACATTTGCACCCATTGCTGCTGAGTCACAAGCAGAAAGCCAGAATGAAGAACAAGAAAGTGGAGGTTGTCGAGGCTGTGGCAGCAGCCATTAGAGGGGCTGGAACCCCAGAAGCCCATGCCCCCCAGTGACTGAACCAAGGATGCCTTCATTTCTTTGGCTCTTGGCTCTTTTATTATTCCGATGGCATCATGAGAATAATTCTTTAGCAAGGTGGGTCTAGGGGTCTGGGAGAAATGGCCCTACCCTTGAAAAGCTGATGGCCTGCTGGACTAGAACGAAAATCTGTGGTTAGGGTACAATGTGGTAAAGATTAGGGTGAAGAGATCCCCTTTATGGCTTGAGATAGAGGATGAGACCTGTAACTGGAGTATGTAGAGTGGGATACGCCCAAATACCCTGAGGTAGCCCCGTTTCCTAGCTTACCACCATTGCAATCTCATGTATTTGGAATACTTAGAATCCCCTCTTTAAATGTAAACATTCTGCGAAAAAGAGAGCCTCTCATATCACACAATTTTGAACAAAAGTATTAGACATATTCATTGGACTAAAAAAAACCAATTTGGGGGTCCATTGGAATTGAGTGGCCTGATTGGTTTATGTTTAGATTATTTAGCACCCCTTGAGCTGCGGTGGGGAATGTCCCACTCAAAACATAGGGACTGTGATGGGGGTGGTGGTTCTCCATGGAAAATGCTGGTTATTTTTGCCAGGTAATGGGGAAATGGATGCTGATTATCCCAATAATAACTATTCACTAAGTAGTCTGTCCAGTGCCCAGAGAACCAAGTCTCTGATGTCCTTGGGTCTAACAATAATAAGCTGTCAATAAACAGTTGCAAATAGGTTATTCCCACACTCCTACCAGTAAGAAGATGGAGAAAAGTCATGGAAAGGAAGGCATTATGAAGTCCAAACAGTCCAATCCTAGCTCTGTTAAAGGAACAGCATCTTATGAATGCATAGAAAAATAATGGAAAGAAAGACACTCTTGCATTAATGATGATCTCTGGGTGGTGGAATTCTTGGTAATTTTAATTTTCTCATTTGCATGTTCTGTATTTAACTATCTTTCTATGATGAACATATAGTACTTTTATATCCAGAATATATTTTCTCCCATAGTCTAAGTACACTTATCAATGGCAATCATTCGGCAATCTACCCTTTATTTTCAGCTAAGCATTCTTCAAGGTAGCTATTTTAATAATAAGTTTGCTTTTCTGAATGTATTCTTTTATAAAAAATTTAGAGAATTTTGAAAAATAGAAGAAAATATGTACTTAACAGGTTATTGGCTACCTTTGAAACAAGTGCTTTTCATTGTAATGAGTTTTCTTTGGAGATATACATATCTATCGATATTACATATAGATAGATAATGTTTCTATGTACTCTTTGATACACTAAATTTTATCTCATAATAAAACATAATGGTACTAAGAATATATTAGTAAGCATCATTTACTATTGTTTTATTCATATGTATTAAAAACAAGCAAACAAAAATTAAAACGATCAGTGAGGGCTACCTTTAAAATTTTGCTGTATTTTAATTTTTTTCCATACAAATATATATTTTTACAATTAAAATGGGATTCTGCTAAGGTAATCTAACTTTCCGTTTTTTGTTAACAGCATATAGAGAGAATTCTTCCCTGTCAGGAAAGTTTTCACTTGTAGTATTAAAATTTTTTTAAAATAAATCTTTTTGCTTTATTTAAACACAAGTTTGCTTTATTTAAACACAAATTTTCCGACTAGCAATGCAACTGGGAAAAGACCTTGACCAAAAAGGGGAAAGAGTAAAGACAAATGAGTTTATATGGCTAAGAGACTTCAAAGTGAGTTGGGAGGTCATCCCAGAGGTTACACTTATGCACATCTCAACAGGATCTCATTGACTGCCACAGCAAATATTGCCTCAAATAGCAGGGCTCCTGAGGGCTCTGGAGACATCCAGACACTATAGGCAGGGCTGACAGCTCAGGAATTTGGTGCCCTGCCTGTGGGCCCTACTTTTGAATTTATGCTCCCCAGTGTGACAGAGTTGGACTCAGTTGTGGTTTCCCTACATATGGATTTTCTGCCCCTTCTATTTGAACCTACAGTCAGTACTAGAGTTGATAGATTTGCTTCTAAGAGACTTAAATCTTTGGGCTTTCCATGTGCCAGTCGGGCCCTGAATCTCAACAGGGTTGCAACACCTACTCTCCAGTTCATTGGATGCACCCAGGACAACTAACAAGGAAATGATGATGGACAATGACCATCCCAAGGAACAGAGAGAGTCTGCAATGGCAAGCAAGATAGTCCCATCCATCTGCCCCATGGGATCTAAGCTCCCTCTCAATTAGAGTCGGAGTGGGCATCACCATCCTAGAATCCTCAGGATTGGGGAATGAACGATGGACTAGAGTAGACTTACTGTTATCCTACTATAGACTTATTGTTACTCTAGCAATGGAAGAACTTTTATCATTAATGTAGAATTAGTGGCCACTGGAGGTTCTGAGGGGAGGGAGAGGGAAAAATAGGTGTAAATATGGGGGCATTTTCGGGACATTGGAGTTGTCCTGAATGACGTTGCAATGACAGATACAGGCCATTATATGTCTTGTCATAACTTACAAAATCGTGTGAGAGAGAGTTTAAACTATGATGTAAACTAAAATCCACACTTAGTGGCAATGCTCTAACATGTGTTCATCAATTGTAACAAATGTACTACACTAATGAAGGATGTTGTTAATGTGGGATAGTGTGCAAGGAGTAGGGAGTGGGGCATATGGGAATCCCCTACATTTTTTATGTAACATTTATGTAATCTAAGTATTTTTTAAATTTTTTAAAAATTAAAAATAAAAAAACCCACAATTTTATAACAAGAAAAATTGGTACAGAGGGTTCCCATATACCCCACATCGAGTTTCCCCTATACTTAATATCTTACATTAGTGTGCCACATTTGTTAGAATTAATGAATCAATATTGATGCACTATTATTAACCAAAGTCCATACTTTATTGAGATTTCTTTAGTTTTTACTTAATCTCCTTTTTCTATTCCAGGATCCCACTCAGAATTCCACATTACGTTTAGGGGTTATGTTCTCTTAGGCCATGGCAATTACTCAGACTTTTCTTGTTTTTGATGGCCTTGACAGTTTAAAAAGTATTGGTCAGGTATTTTTCAGAATGTTTCTCTATCAGGTTTACTTTGATGTTTTTGTTATGATTACATTGAAATTATGGGTTTTTGGAAGAAGAACACAGGGACATAGTGCCATTTTCATCATATCATATCAAGTGTACATACTATCAACATAACTGTTGATGTTGACCTTGATCATTTGGCTCAAGTACTGTTTGTCAGGCTTTAACACTGTAAGTACTGTTATTTCCCTCTCTCCAGACTGTACATGTTCGAAGCAATTCACTATATCCAGCCCACACTTAAAAAGTGGCGAGTTGCCTTGCATATCTTCTCTTAAAATTGTAGTAGAATACACATAACACAAAATTCACCATCTTAACCATTTAAAAACGAACAATTCAGTGATATTAAGTACATTTATGATGTTGTACAACCATCATCACTATCCAGTTCCAGAACTTTTTCATCACTCCTAACGGAATCCCCATATCCATTGAGCAGTACTCCCTTTTCCCCTCCCCAACCCCTGACAACCACAAATCTACTTTCTGTACCTATGGATTGGTCTAATTGGCCTATGCTGGATATTTATTATAAATGAAATCTTGCAATATATGGTCTTTTGAGTCTGGTTTCTTTCACTTAACATGTTTTCAAAGTTTACCCATGTTATATTATGTATCAGTACTTATTCCTTTTTATAAAGCTGAATAATATTCCATTGCATTGATATACCACATTTTGTTTATCCATTCATCTGTTGATGGGTATTTGGGTTGTTTCCACCTTTTGGCATTGGGAATAGTGCTGCTATGAACATTTGTGTGCAAGTTTCTGCGTGAACACCTGTTTTCAATTTTCCTGGTTACATATCCAGGAGTGAAATTGATGGATCACTCAATTCTATGTTTAACTTTCTGAGTTGCTGCTAAATTTTCCACAGCATGTTCATCACTTTACATTCCCATCAGCAGTGTATGAGGGTTCCAATTTCTCTACATCTTTGCCGACATTTGTTATTTTAGTTTTTAAAATAATAGCCATCCTAGTGGATATGGAGTGGTATCTCATTGTAGTTTTGAATTGCATTTCCCAGATGGCTAATGACATTGAAGATCTTTTCATGTGTTTTTGGCCATTTGTATGTCTTCTTTGGAGAAGTGTCCATTTAAGTCCTTTGGCCACTTTTTAATTGGGTTGTTTGTCTTGTTGTTCAATTGTAGGGGTTTTCTTTTTTTTTTTCCTAAAGATTTTATTTATTTATTCATTTACCCCCCCCCCTTGCTGCTTGTGCTCACTGGGTCAGCTAACCACACCATGCGGGCCGGCTTGCCTTCACCAGGAGGCCCCGGGAACCGAACCCGGGGCCTCCCATATGGTAAACGGGAGCCCTACTGATTGAGCCACAGCCGCTTCCCTGTAGGGGTTTTCTTTATGTTCTGGGTACTAGACCCTTTACAGGTCTGTGATTTAACAAAATATTTTTTCCTATTCTGTGGATTGTCAGTTTATTCCACTCTCTTGATAGTGTCCTTAGATGCACAAAAGTTTTTAATTTTGGTGAAACCCAATTTGTCTATTAATTTCTTTCTTTGTTTGTTCTTTTAGTGTCATATCTAAGAAACCAATGCTGAATCCAAAGCCATGAAAATTTACCCTATATTTTCTTCTAAGAGTCGTTGTATAATTTTAGCCCTTATATTTAGGTCTTTGATCCACTTTGAATTATAATTTTTTATATGGCATGAGATAGGGGTCCACTTTCAATCTTTTGCAGGTGGACATCCACTTTTCCCAGCACCATTTGTTGAGGAGACTGTTCTTTCCCCATGGAATGGACCTGGCACCCTTGTCAAAAACAATTGTCCATAGATGAATGGGTTTATTTCTGGACTTTAAATTTTTATTCCATAGATCTATTTGCCTATCCTTGAGCCAGTAACATACTGTTTTGATTACTGTAACTTTGTAGTAAGTTTTGAAATTGGGAAATGTGAATCCTCCAACTTCGTTCTTCATTTTCAAGATTATTTTGGTTGCTCTGCATCCCTTGAAATTCCATACGAATTTTAGGATAGGTATTTCCATTTCTGCAAAAAAAGCTATTTGGATTTTGATAGGAATTGTACTGAATCTGTAGATTGCTTTGTGGAGTACTGCCATTTTCCAATCCATGTACATGAATGTCTTTCCATTTATTTAGGTCTTTCAGCAGTACTTTGTAGTTTTCAGTGTTTAAGTCTTGTACTTCCTTGGGTAAATTTATTCCTAAGCATTTTATTCTTTTGATGTTATTGCAAATGGAATTGTTTTCTTAATTTTTTTTCTCAGATTGTTCATTGCTAGTGTATAGAAATGCAATTGATTTTTGTGTATTCATATTGTATTCTGCGACTTTGCTGAACTCATTTATTAACTCTGATAGTTCTTTTGTGGATTCTTTAGAATTTCCTATATGTAGGATTATGTCATCTGCAAAAAGACTATTTGTAGTCTTTTAATTTTTCCCTTACCTGATTTCTCTGGCTAGAGCATCCAATATGGTTTTTTCAATAATAAATTTTTATTGAAGCATGTTCATAAGCCATACATTCCATCTAAAGTGTACGAACCGATGGCATTTGGTATAATTGCAGAGTTGTGCATTCATCACTTCAATCAATATTAGAGCATTTTCATTACTCAAAAAAACAAAAAACAAAAAACACCAAAAAATGAAAACAAACAAAAAACCCTACCCCTCTGTAGTCATCAATCTCTCTATCCTTCCCCTGCCACACACAACTGCTAATCTATTTCCATCTCTATAATTTATTTGTATTTGCATTTTGTATAGATGGAGTCAAACAATATTTAGCACTTTTTGTCTAGTTTCTTTCATTTAGCATATTTCCTTTCTTATGATTGATGGAAGATTATTAATATGTTACTATATCCTACTGTCCGTAGTTTGCTTTGGTTGTATTTTTGCCCAAATATCACCCTGATATTAACATCTTGTAACATTAACATGCATTTGTTCTTTTTCAGAGAAAAATGTTCTCATATATGCACTATTAACCATACTCATTTTCACTAGCGTGAACAGTCCCATGTTTCTGTTTTTAGCTTTCCTTCTAGTGATTTGCATGACCTTAGACTTTCCCTTTCAACACTATCATATTAGCACTGCTAATCACACTCACTATGATGTACCAGAGCATCCGGTACATTTTTTTTTTTTTTAAGGAGGTACCGGGGATTGAACCCTCGACCTCATACATGGGAAGTAGGCACTCAGCCACTGAGCTACACCTGTTCCCCTGTCCAGTACACTTTTAACAGAAATGATAAGATCAGGGATAACTTTAGTCTCATATCATTGAGTGTGATTGTTAGCTGTGGAATTTCCATAAATGTCCTTTATCATGTTTAAGAAGTTTCCTTCTATTCCTAGTTTGTTTAGTGTTTTTATCATGAAAGGGAATTGGATTTTGTCAAAACTTCCTTTAAGCCTGAATTGAGATTATGAATGCTGTTTTATATGTTGAACCACCCTTGCTTTCCTGGGATAAATCCCATGTGGTCATGATGTATAATCTTTTTAGTATGCTACTGGATTTGGTTTGCTAGTATTTTGTTGAGGATTTTTGCATCTGTATTCACAAAGGATATTTGTCTCTAGTTTTCTTTTCTGGTAGTGTCTTTGTCTTGCTTTGGTATTAGGGTAATGCTGGCCTCATAGATTTAGTTAGGGAGTGTTCCTTCCTCTTTTATTTTGTGGAAGAGTGAAAAGAATTGGTGTTATTCTTATTGGACTGTTTGATAGAATTCACCAGTGAAGCCAACTGGTCCTGGGCTTTTCTTTGTTGGGAGATTCAGTCTCTTTATAATGCTATAAGTTGTGTGTTTATATTTATTTGTCCATTTCATCTAAGTTATCTAACTTTTTGGTGTATAATTGATCATAATACTTTTTATTTTTGTATGGTCAGTTGTAATGCGTCCACTTTTCTTTCTGATTTTAGTAATTTGAGTTTTTTCTCTTTTTTCTTAGTGTGATGGTTAGTCAGATGTGACAACTTGGCTAGGCTATAGTACCTTGTTATTTAATCAAACACTAATATAGGTGTTTCTGTATTTGGTAGATGTGGTCAAGATCTATAATTAGTTGACTTTGAGTATAGGAGATTGCCTTCAACAACGTGAGTAGGCCTCATCTAAATAGTTGAAATCCTCTAGAGCAAAAACTTGGGTTTCCCAGAGAAGAGGAAATTCTGTCTCATAACTGCAGCATAAAATCCTGCCTGACTTTTCAGCCCACCAGCATGCTTTATAGATTTTGGACTTGCAGTCCCAACAATTCCATGAGCCAATTCCTTAAAAAAAGCTCTTAATTTACACACATATACTTATATGTGTATATTTATGTGTGTGCATATATGTTTGTGTGTGTGTGTGTATCCTATTGGCTCTGTTTCTTTGGAGAATTCTGACAGATACAATCAACTTAATTAAAGTTTTGCCAATTTATTGATCTTTTCAGAGAGCCACTTTTGGTTTCATTGTTTTTCTCTATTGTATTTCAATTCTCTATTTCATTTATCTCTACTCTTACCTTTATTATTTCCTTCTTTCTTCTAGCTTTGGGTTTAGTTTGTTCTTCTTTTTTGAGTTCTGTATATGTAAAGTTAGGTTATTGATTTGAGATCTTTCCTCTTTTTTAAATGTAGGCATTTTTTAAATGTTGCAGCTATACATTTCCTTCTGACCACTGCTTTAAACTGCATCCCTCTGGGCCCAGTTTTCACTGGGCAAACCAGACGTGGTTTCAGATTATGCTTGTGAACCTGGGGCTCTGATAGAGCTGCCTGCTCTCTTCATCCATCCAGCTAGGTGTGGTAGTGGCTTCCAGGTATTGCAGTTCTGCAGGTTGTTTCAGTTTTTCTCCTTTGACTTGTCTCATCTAATCAATTCCCTCTAATAAACTCCTTCTGTTTTAAATATTTGGCATGGTTTCTGTCTTTTTAGTTGTACACTGACTAGTACACTTTTGGGTATGTCTTAGTTTGATTTTTCTCCTTAAAAGTAGAGCTTAAGACAAGGCCTTATGTGCAGATGATTGGGAGGTGATTCCAGGAGAGCAGTGATAGAGGAGGAAGAGTGAGACAGGAAAAGAGGGAGAGCTAATAAAGCATGCGCTATTGAGCTGCTTACTGCTGTGGGAAACTGGAGCTCAATGGTGCTGTGACTCTTTGAGGATCCATATAGAATGGGTGTCAAAGCTGTCCTTCAGAAGTTCAGGAGGCTGGAGCATTTACCTACCAACTTTCACCCCCAGTTGATTGAAGGCTGTCCCTAGGGGTGTGCTAGCTCTTGTACACTTCAGGGCTGAGCTTTCTCATGGACTGAGCAAATTCTTGCAGCTTCAGAGAATACCTTGAAGCAGAGAAGCTGAGAGATGCTTGGGTTCCTGGGCACTTGAGGTGCAGCTCAAGTCACAGGTGGGCTGAAGTAGATGTGGTGCAAGGAGAATAGTGTTTACCACAAAGGGTATCTTTGACCATCCTGTTATGGATTTAATTACTTTCTTTCAGAACTTGTTCAAGTCCTAACTTCTGGTTCTGTGGCTGTGAGCCCATTTGTAAATAAGATCTTTGACGATGTCACATAACTCCAGTATCTGGATAGCTTGTAGATCTGTTTCTCTTGCCCATTTTTTCTATTCAGTTTGAAGTCATTTTTAGATTTTTTTTTATGTCTGGTTATTTGTAACTGAGTGCTAGATGTTGTGAATAAATTTTTTTTACAACTAATTTTTTTTTGTTTTTAAAGAAGCTTTAAATTACATAAATGTTACATAAAAAACACAAGGGATTCCCATATGCCCCACTCCCTCCCCCTCCTACACGTTCCCACATTAATAACATACTTCATTAGTGTAGTACATTTGTTATAATTGATGAACACATATTGGAGCACTGCCACTAAGTGTGGATTTTAGTTTACGCCATAGTTTAAACTCTTTCCCGCACAATTTTGTAAGTTATGACAAGATATATAATGACCTATATCTGTCATTGCAACATCATTCAGACAACTCCAATGTCCTGAAAATGCCCCCATATTACACCTAATTTCCCCCTCTCTCTCCCCTTGGAACTTCCGCTGGCCACTGCCTCCACATCAATGATAAAAGTTTTTCCATTGTTAGAGTAACAATAAGTCTATAGTAGAATAACAGTAAGTCTACTCTAGTCCATCATTTATCCCCCAATCCTGAGGATTCTGGGATGGTGATGCCCACTCCTCCTCTAGTTGAGAAGAGACTTAGATCCCAAGGGACAGATGGATGGGACTATCTTGCTTGCAGTTGTAGACTCTCTCTGTTCCTTGGGATGGTCATTGTCCATCATCATCTCCTTGTTAGTTGTCCTGGGTGCATCCAATGAACTGGAGAATAGGTGTTGCAACTCTGCTGAAATTCAGGGCTCAACTGGCATATGGATGGACCAAAGATTTAAGTCTCTGGGACATATATTTATCAAGCATAGTGTTAATTATGGATTCAAATAAAAGGGGCAGAAGAGCCATGTATAGAGAACCTATAAATGAGTTTCACTCTATAACACTGGGGGGCATAAATTCCAAAGTAAAGCTCACTGTCAGGGTGCTAAATTCCCGAGCTGTCTGACTTGCTTATAGTTTCTGGATATCTCTAGGGCCCTCAGGAACCCCACTATCTGAGGCATTATTTACTGTGGTGGTCAATGAGATCCTGCTGAGACTTGCATAAGTGTAACCTCTGGGATGACCTCCCGACTCACTTTGAAATCACTTAGCCATAAAAACTCATTTGTATTTACCATTTCTCCCTTTTGGTGAAGGTCTTTTTCCGGATACATTGCTAGTTGGTGCTTGGTAATAATCCCTTGGTACCAGGGAGGCTCATCCCCAGGAGTCATGTCCCACATTGGGGGGAAGATAGTGTGTTTATATGCTGAGTTTGGCTTAAAGAGAGGCCACATTTGAGCAACAAGGAGGCCATCAAGAGGTAACTCTTAGGCAGTATATAATATTAGGCTAGGTTTCAATTTCACAAGAAAAGATTCATAAATACAATCATCAATGGCAAGGGCCTGGCATAGTGGTCTGTCTTCCTTCATTAGACATTGCCCTTGCACTCAGGGGATTCTTGCTGTCCTATTAGAGAATGTAGCAGAACTCCCCAGGATGGGAATTCAATATTCATTTGGTTATTGTGTGGATCTCCACCCACTGAGACAATGTCCAATGAACACTTGAACATATTCATATGTCTTAGAGGCATACCCCAGGTGAACCCTTTCCCTTGTGTCCCTACATCATTGACACCCCACATCAGTGATCCTCCCCCACCACTGCTGTGACCCTTCTGTGATCCAAAACCTCTCCAAAAATGAAACCAACAAAATAACCAAATAAAATTAATAAGAAAATGAAAAAATAATTTAAAAAATAACCAATACAATACAGAAAAATTAAAACAATTTGAAATAACAAAAAAATAAAGAAATATTTTAGACATTGTGTCTTTCATCACTAGAAGATCTATTGTCTTGAATGTACATATATTCCCCCAGCATCTTATTTTTTTCATTTTATCTTCAAAGGAGACTTCGAATACAAAAAAGTCAAATGGACCATACAGGTGATTCCCATATACCCAATGCCCTCCTCCCTTTTCCTCTCTCCCTTATTAATAACAAAATTTTATTGGAGGTATATTAGATTCTGATTGATTTTATTTTCCACCAGAGAGAGTTTACTTTTGCTTCAAATACACTTGCATTGGGGCAGGAAAATTAATTCCAATCAGGGATTAAATTAATTCAAAGCTGGGCTTCCCTGTGAAGACTGGTTTGTATCCAGTTCATCCTTGCTCCTAGGGTGTAAATCTTCAAGGTACCAACTGAAAGTCTAGGGTGTTTACCAGAGTATCTCCTTATTAGTCTACCCTAAACTCCAATTTCTTTTTCACCACAGATCCATGAGACTGCTGGAAACTTTACTCAGCCTTTCAGTTTCTTGGTTACTGCTTATGTGTTTCAAAATGTATCAAGGGGAAAAAGCAGTATATAATGCTAGGTTTTTGCTCTGGGCTTTTCTTTTCTCTGGGCTCCTGGCCTTACAAGTCTTTACTGCTTTAGTACTCTCTAATGTATGCAAACAGATTTTAATATATTTTCCCACCTTTTCTAGATGAACTTAGCAGGAAATTTGATTCAAAATGATCTTTAGACAACACAGGCACAGACACACACATATACACAATACTATGAAAAAAATACTATGATTGTTTTATCTAGGTGGTAGGCAAAATGCATGTTCATTGTGCTGCTTTTTTCAACTTTTAAGTATGATTTAAATTTTCATAATAAATTCAGAAAAATTATTTATTTTTAGGTGATGATGGAACAAAGAGGAGTATATATGTTACTGTGTATAAAAGATATATAAGGTGTTTTACATATGCTACCTCAGTTAATTCCCATATTTCTTGGTGGGACCTATCATTAACCACTTACCACTTTACAGATAAGGAAAGAGGCTCAAACACATATAAAATGTAGCCAAGATCACATATAATTATGGAGAATAGGGGCTTGACAAGGTGTGAATTTTTCATTACCTTAACCGTGGAAATGTTGGAAGCAGATATTGGTTCATGAAACATAGGTCCTTCCGACAGTTGTTAGAGAGTGGGCGGCTGGTGACCCCCAGAGTCTTCTCTCCAGGAAGTTGTCTGAGCAGAGGCTGGGAAGCCCCTGGGCCAGAAGGTTGGAGAGTCATCATGAGGGAGGTGTCAGATGACCTTGAAGTCCTCTGGCTCCAAGGAATCCTGGGGAGGCTCCTTATCCCTTGACTGGAAGAAGGCTGACCCAGCATTGGGAGGTCTGGGTTCCAACCCTGGCTCTGTGGCTAACCTGTGTGATCTAGGGCCAGGCTTTTCACCTTTCCAGACTTCAGTTTCCTCTTCCAGTAAAGGAAGAAATATGCCTACAACACAGATTTTCCAACGTCTTAGCCACACAATCCATTCCCCTAAATAAATGCAATGTTAAAACTGAATAAGTATGCGTTAAAGCTGGTAACCTTTTTGAAATAGGTGTTTTTTCTTTTGCTCCTCTTTCCCTCCCTCCCTCCCTCCCTCCCTCCCTCCCTCCTTCCCATCCTCTCTCTGTCTTTCTCTTTCTCTCCTTCCTTCCTTCCTTCCTTCCTTCCTTCCTTCCTTCCTTCCTTCCTTCCTTCCTTCCTTCCTTCCTTCCTTCCTTCCTTCCTTCCTTCCTCCCTCCCTCCCTCCCTCCCTCCTTCCCTTTCTTTCTTTGTTTCGTTCTTTCTTCTCTCTCTCTTTCTCTCTTTCCCTTCCTTCCTTCTTTTGTTCTTTCTTTCTCCATGCAAAAAAACAGTTCTTATTTTTCTGCCTCCTCAATTTGTTTTCGGGGTCAGAACCAGAAACTGTGTGATGTCAGGTGCTCTTCCTTGTTATTTAAATGCCCAAGAGATTATGCTTTAGAGCACCTTAAAGGACAAAGAGATGAAAAAGCTGTTCTTTGAAAAGAACAGGATCGCAGGGAGAGATACTTCTCCAAAGTTAAGAGTGTGATGGAGTAAAAGAGTTGAAACAGTGAGAAGGAAGTGTTAACGCATGCCTGAAGCCCAAGCTTAGCCCTGCAGCAGTGCTCAGATTGGGGACAAAGTCCCTGAGGTCCTGTGTCTCTGGGTATGCCTGGTGAAGCTGGCCTGGCACAGGACAATCTACTCAGAAATTGGGCATGACTTTCCTTTATTTTCCAGGCATCAAGTAACCCACCCTAATTTGATTTGGTTGTGACTATGACTAGTCTCAGTAATTATTAGAACTAAATTTCAGACAAGCCCAGGCTTAGAGTCTGACCCAGTTAGATTTAAGGAAATGTGATAGTTTTACATATCTGAGTTTGTGTACCAAGGCTCATACTCACTGCACACAGAGCTAGTCAGGCCGGTTCAAGTTGCCCATTGTCCTTACACTTTCCACCCTCCTTCTAGGGAAAGGGATGGTCTGCTGAGCTCTGAGCAGGGTTAGAAAATCTCTGCCCATCTCAGGTATAATGTAATAATGAGCACACAAAATGATAGCATGTAACACAAATAAAATTTAAATGAGTATTCTTATTTTCTAAATAAGATAATTTTGATTCTTGTGGATTTCAAACCCAGATCCAGGCCAAGCAGCTCACCCAAGGAATGTCACATGGGCAAATCAAATGAAAATGCACAAATTCTGTGATGACAGTGATACTTGACTGCATCCCCTGTGTCTAGCCCAGTCAGTATTAATGTACTGCTTGATGGTACAAGTGATGCTTTCCAGTCCTGCTGCAGAGAGGAGTCCCCTCTCCCTTAAAAGACTGATGTAATCCAGGGGGCCAATGCAGAGAGTGCTACAGCCCAGAGGCCAGGCAGTCAGCTGTGACCAACAGGGGCAGGCTGCTGAGTGACCTATCAGTCAATGGACACTGGGCCAAGGAGGGGCACTCATCTGGATCAGAAGGGCTGACATGGTCCTGCTTGGGTGAGAAGTGTGGCCTAGAGGCCTGGGGACACATCCTGCCTTCCTGTTCCCTACTGGATAGAGCAGAAGGCAGGTTGACAGCCACGATCTACCTGGGATGGGCAGCACAGGGAAGAAGGCCTGCTGGGATCCCCACAGGATTCTGGGAGTCCTGGACAGTGGGAGGTATGAAGTGGCTGGCTCAAGCCAGGTTGGAAGTGTGCCCTTGGGGTCAGCAGAGCTGCAGGAAGATGGGCAGGAGGCAGAGGCTGCACTGGGCACTGGCCCCAGACAGGGATGAAACAGGCACATGAGCAGGCCTGGAGATAATGAAGCACCTTCTGGGAACTTCCCAACCTTCCAAGTTTCCAGCTACCCTGATTTGGAGAGGGAGCCCTGCATGGTGTGAGCTGTGCCTTTCTAAAAGCCTACCACCAATTTCCTGTAAGGTGGAGAAGTAGCTCTCTACCCCAGGGCATCTTAGGGCATTTTCCTTTCAAATCTGGATTCTTTTCTCTTGCTGTTTTGGCACTGGGGTAGGCTGGCGCAGGGGTGTGGAGGATGGAATGAGTTGAAGGACAATATGGATGAGCTCAATGGTTCTTCTAGAGAGGGCCATTTTCCCCCTTTTCCTGACAGAGCTTAGACTCAGCCTGGCAGGGGGACCTGGCACAGGAGAGGGCTCTTTGGAAGGAGGTGGGTATTGACACAGCATTATTTCTTCATTCTGGAGGTGTGAGGTGGGGTATGCTGCAGGGAGGAGCATATAGCAAATCAGAAGTGTGAACAAATGGCTGCTGGACACACAGTTGGCTCCTATTGAAGGTTGTTGGATGAATAAATGAGGAATCAATCGTTTCCACTCTAGACATGGAAGTTTATTAAGGCCTTGGTATTTTTGCTCACATACCCCAATCCTTGGCCTAATGCAGTTCTGGCCTCTGCCCCAGAGAAGATGGACAAATCAATCCTGGAGTCACCTCAGTCTGTTCTCTGCCATTTGAAGTGCCTCATTGTTCCTTTTATCCAGGAGAGAAAGCTTGAGATCTTGGTGTAGGCACGTGGTGGTCTCCCATTTTTTTTCCCGTAGGACACAATGCCCTGGGCCACATTGTTACACACAAGGGGGCCACCGGAGTCCCCCTGTGGGCAGAGAGGAGAAGGACTAAGCTGGGCCTCCTCCTCACCCTGCCCTCCCTGCTGCCCTGGGGTGGGTGGTCTCTCTCAGGGTGCTGAGTGTGAGATCAGGGCAAGGCAGCCCTTGGTGCCTCCCTCAGCCCTGGGCCCAACCCCAACCCTGAATGTTCCCTCCAGTAGCCTGAAGGTGGGCTTTTACCTTCCCCCGGAAGTCTCTGTCCATAAAGTGGCTGTGGGTCAGTAGGTGTCCCATTGCCTCCCAGGGAGAAAGGACTGGAGACTGGGTCAATGGAAAGGCTGCGTACGTGGGCATATGTGAGTTCCTACAGCCCCAGATCTCCTCAAAGCTCCTCTCTACCCAGGGTGGGCTTGGAAGGTGCTGGTGAGCTCACCTTAAAAGAAGTCTCCTTCTTTTTCGGGTCCCCCACACATAGCTGGGTGGCGTTGTTGTAACGGTCTTTGTAGATGGAGGTGCATTGCTTATCGCTTTGGACTTCAAGCTCTACCTCGTGAAGTGTGACTGTGGTCTTGTTCACTTGGATGCGTCCCCAGCCGGCCACACTGCATACTGTCCCTGGCCTCACCCCCACAATCCTCCTGGGTAGCTCGAGGGTGCAGACTGCTGCAGTCAGATTGGCATTTCTCATTAGCTGAGAGAGAGAGGAAAGAATTTCCTACCTACTCACAAAGTTTCCAGAGATAGCCATCGGATAGCACTTTTCCTTTATGGCCCTGGGACAAGTGAAGGAGTCATGTTGGGAAGAAGGAAAGACAATGGCATCATGGGGGGATGCAAAAATCCATGGATTGATGTGAGCAAGAACCAGTGGAAGGGTGGATGTGCCTTACCTGCAGTAACATGATGTCATTGGCAGTAGTGTTCTTATCATAGGCCGGGTGGCGGATGGCTCTTCTCACGGGGATGAGCTGCTGGGTCATTTCTTTCTTCTTCACATTGTGGGCCCCCAGGGTGACATTTATTTTGCTGAACAGAGAGCAGAATGATGGGGAGGGGAGTCGCAAGAGCTACAGCTCAGGATCCTAAAAAGGCAGGGGACAGTCCAAGACAGGGCCGAACTGGCGCTGAGGGGAATTCTACGGGACAGGGGCCCTGGGGCTCAGCTCTCTGTGCCCTCAGCTTCTTTGCAACCTGAGCGGGGTGGCAAATGTTGGAGCAGATATGGGGATGCTCAGTCATGCACAGGGCTTGACTCTCTTCAAGAAAAACTATGCATTTCTCAAAACTTCACCGTGGACCCTAGCTTACCACTTCAGCCTCCTTTGTATGCCACATTTGATTAGCATACTCTTTCTTTCCTCAGGAGGCCACTCCCATTGGTCTGTCCCTCTCCCCCTAAAACTTACCTGTACTGTTTTTTTTCCTCTTATCCCTGTTCTCAGCTGGCTCCTTGGAAGAGCTCTTCTTATTTACTAGATGGACAAAACTGCAGTCCCTGAGAAGAGGGTTCCCATGAAGTATCTACAGAAGGTTGGGGGCCCAGTTGCTCCTCTCACCTTCCCCAGCAGTGAGCTGCTGAAAGCACAAAGTCCTCCTGCACCAGGAAGCCCCCACATATCTTTATTTTCTCTGATGTCTCGATCTGAAGAAATGCCATGTAAGGATGAGAATGAGGCTTCGCTTCATGGCCTCCTATGATTTTCCCTGAAAGAAAAATTCTACCCTGCCTGCTGTGCTCGTTGAGCCCAGGTTGAACATCTGCATTATGGTTACAGGAAGACTGATGCCAGGAGACTGGGATAAACTAGAGTAGGAGGGAAGGCATTGGGATTGGGTGGCAAACAGTGTTGTCTGTAGTAGCAGGTAGTAACCATGAAAGGGGTCTTGTGGGTTGTTTGGGCAGCATTCCTGGCTTGCAAAGTGAACCACAAGACTCAGATTCTCTCTCTGACAAAGTGAAGAGCAGCTCTTTCCTTAATTCTTGCTTCAAACACATTATGTTGAAGGATAGGATTTGTGTTTGGAACAGGCAGTAAAGTCCCAGTAGATTATGGAAAATCTTCTCCCTAAAGTTTCCTAAGACCTCTTTCCCTCCTTTTTTCCCAGACCCTGTTGAGTTGCAACTGGTTTCTAATATGGAAAATGAGCTCAAGGTACTGAGCTGAGACAAATAGTCAGTGGCCAGTGAATGCCTTGTCTGTATGAGGGAATGGACCCTCACGAGCCTCTCGGTGAGGGCCATGCTGGTGGGATTCTGAGCAGCAGAGAAATTGCGGCCTTTCAAAATCACTGAAACCATCTACTACTAGAAAATTACCAGAGAAGACTTGAAGCTGAGCCAAGGCACAAATAAGTATTAAGGGGACCAGGATGCCATCACCTTAAGGGTCAACTGGGTCTTATTTCTTTCCTGTACAGCACTGACTGACAAAGTTTGGAGAAGGTGGTAGAGATTGAGGGTACATTTTAAGGCACTGAGTTAAAATTTAGTGGATTTTTACCTTGATTACATAAGCCAGTCTCTTTCTCCAAGCTACCATTTCCTAGGGAATTAATTATTTCTCACTCCCAGCTTCCAACCTCCTTCTGGATGCCTTTTTTTTTCTCTTCCTTTTTGTGGATGCTTTTTAAAGTTCCCGCTTTCCAAATGACAAGATGAAGGCTGGAGGGGAGCTAGCACCCTAACTGACCCTTTGGAGAATTGCTACTGCCCTACCATTCTCACTGACTGTCATACCCACGTCAGGTTTATTGGTCTTTGAGTGAGGTTGGACCTGGGATTCAGAAAGGTCCTGAGTGTCGCATCTGAGCAGGACTGTGCCAGTGTGGGAGGGACTCACGCTTCCGAGGGTCAGGAGGGCCACTCACCTGCCTCTGCTCCAGGAAGAAGGAGAAAGGCCAGCAGGAGGAAGAACAGCTGCATCTTCCCAAGGCTTCCCAGGCCGGAGCGTCTTGTGTTTCCTCCTTTCTGTCTTTTAACCCCAGTGCTCTCCTCTGGTGTTTTGGGGCTTCGGCATATAAGCCTATCTCTAAATACTCCCCACCACTGTCTGATTATGTCATTGGCCTGAGTTGTGTAAGAACTTATCAGTCATCACTAAGCACAATGACCACAGCAGCAGAAAACAGTAGTCAAGGCTGCAAGTTGGGATGTTCAGAGATGTTACACCAGGCACTCATGGTCCTTGAGCCCCAGAAACTGGGTTGCTCATTTCCTTTGCTATCTTTTCTATTTCTGTACTGGTAAGACCCTTTCTATGGGAGACTCAGAGATACTGTAGATGAGGTTCCTTTCTTCTGGTGGAGGAGACTGAAGCATCAGTGACTAGAGCAGGTACAGGGAGGCCCATGACAGAGATGGGGTAATGTTGTGGGAGCAATGCTGAAGACGGACTTGTTCCAGCTACTAAAGTAATGACAATAACAATTATTTTGCCCATGATTCTGCAATTTGGGCAGGCTTCATTGTGGATAAGCTTCTCTCTACTCTCAGGGTAACTGAAACTGTGATAAGTCTAAGCCTTGGTCATAGCCTATTCCCTACGGTAGATTGGGGTCTGCTTTGTCCAAACCATGTGCACTGAGAATGGAAGAGGGTGGGTTATCCCAAAAGATACTCTCTTTAGGGAATTACTGATACCACATGAAGTGGCAAGAGATACCAGGCAACCAAAGTAATGTTTTCGAACCCACGTCCAGAGAACTACATTTGCTAAATAAATTTGATAAACAAGTTATCCTGTACCACTTGCTAAACAAATTAGCCCAATGATCTCTACATAATGGAAGAGGAGAAAAGAGTTGTGGAATTGAAAATATTATTGGTTGTAAACCTCTTGATCCCAATTCTTTAAAAAAAACCAACAACATCAAAACGTTAGTTAAATAAACATGTGCGACGTTGAGGAGGACATCCCTGTGGGAGGGCAGCCCAGCACAGAGAATCTAAGCCTAGGTGGGGTGAGGAGAATGTGCCGGCAGAAGGGGGTCTGACCCAGAGTGGGGTGCACATGGGTATCCATGTAAGGGGCAGCCCGGGAAGGGAGTTGAAGCCTAGCAGAGTGAGGAAGATGCTCATGCACGATATTGGAGCTCGAGTGGGGTGACAACAACCTTCACAGAAGGGGGCAGTCTGGATGTAATTTTTCAGAGCCTTAGCAGGTTGAGTGGGGTGAGATGAGCATTGGCATGGAGGAGCTGGCTGATGTGGGCTGAGCATGGGTAGGGGGAAGAGGGCATCCAACTTAGGGAAGAAGAATAGTGGTAATGGGAGATTGGTTACCTAAATCCCTTTGGGTATTCATCCAATAAGGCTGATGGGAGCTAGGTTTCTCACTATGTGTGGATTAGATCATAGTAATGGTACTGATGTTAATCTTCTGAGTTTGATGGTTGTATTGCCGTTAAATAAGAAGATGCCTTTATTTGCAGGAATTATACATAAAAGTATTCAGCAAGCAACAGAATATGATGTCAGTAACTTTACTGTCAAACTTTACTGTTCAGGGGGAAAAAGTTCTTTGTACTGTATGTACAACTTTTCTTTGTTTGAGATTGTTTCAAAATAAACAGAAAATTAATATCTTTCACATATAGAGACAACAATCAGTTTGAAGATAAAATTGAAAAGACATGTTGCCACAAAAAAAGATAAGATTCTTAGAAAAATTTGACCAGAATTAAGCAAAACCTATTTGAGAAACACTTTAAAATACTCCTGAAAAAAAAATTAGCCTTGAACAAATAAAAAGATATTTCTTCTTCTTGGTAGGATGGATCTACATCATAAAGATTTCAATTCTCTCTGAGGTAGTATATAAATTCAATGTATTTCCAGTAAAAATACCGCCAAATTTTCCTCCAAGTGTTGCACAAGTTTTAGAAAACTTCTAAAATTCATGTGGAAAATAAATGTGCAATAATATCTAGGAAAACCATGACCAAAAAAAAAAAAAAGCAGTAAGGGGGGATTAGCCTTATCAGATATTAAAAATATTCTGTAAAATTTTTTTCTTTAAGTGTGGCTTTACTGGTGAATAGAACAACAGACCAATGAAGCAAAATAGAAAATCCAGAAACATTAATTTACAGAAATTTAGTTCACAATAAGGTGGCAGCTCAAATCAGTGGGGAAAAATGAACTCTTTAATGAAATATTGGGACAATGGGATAGCCATTTGGAAAAATATTAAATTGGAGTCATTCTTCACATAAACCCCAGAATAAACTCCAAATAGACAAGAGACTCAAACATTCAAAACAAAACCATGTGCATACTAGAAGTAAAAATGGATAAATCCCTTTGTAAACTGGGACTGGAGAAAGTCTTTCTAGCAATGACTCAATCTGGAAAGAATAAAATATTGACAAATAAATTTGCATATATAATAAAATAATTTTCAAAGTTTACATATCAAAACCATGTAAGCAAATTCAAAATATAAGCAACAAATTTGGAGAAAATATTGCAACATGTATCCCAGTTAAAGTGGTCATCTATCTAATATATAAAGAAATCTAAAAATCAGGAAAAGACCGAAAAACCTGATAGAAGAAGAAACAAAAGACCCTAACAGTTAACAACAACAACAAATATTTATATATACACACACACATAATCTTTAAACTTAAAGAAAAAAGTGCAACTTCATTCAAGAGAAATGGAAATAAAAATTCTACGGAGATACTTTATCTCATCTCACAGGTGGCCAAAAATTCAAAAGTTTAACAATACACTCCATGGGTAAGCTTGTTTTTTTTATGATTGTTGTAGTAGAATATCTATTTTTCTTCACAAGTTTACTTCATTTGGTCTGTGTCTTTATATTTAAGATATGTTTATTGTAAACAGCATAAAATTGAGTCTTGTATTATTTATCCAGACTGACAACCCCTGCCCTTTAATTGGAGTGTTTAATCTATTTATATTTACTAATTGCTAATTAATTATTGTAATTAATAATAAGGGTTGGGTGAAGAATATCACATTGGTATCTGACTTCTGTTTGTGTGTTTTCTTCTTTGTCCTTTGTCTTTTATATATCCCATTTTATCTTCTCCATTGGCTTTTTATTTTATTCTATTACCATATATACAACCTAATGTTTCACTCCATTGGCTTTTAGTTATATCCCTACCTATTATTTCATGGTTGCTCTTAGATTGCAATATTCCTCCTCCATCTTTCCATTGGTTACAATTTTTTAATTAGAGAAGATGTAGGTTTACAAAAAATTCATGCAGGAATGGAGTAGCCATATACTCCCTTCACACATAAAGTTTTTCTTTGTTATAATTGCTGAAACAATATTATTATAATTATATTATTAAGTACAGTCCACAGTTCATATTAGGGTTCAATGTTTGTGCTCTACAGTCCTAAGGTTTTTAAAGAAATTTTTAACTCTAGGAGCATATATATGACCTAAAATTTCCCCTTTTGAGCATATTTGACTATATAATTCAGTGGTGTTAATTATATTCACAATATTGTATTACCATCACCATCACCCATTACCTAAACGTTTCTATCATCACAAACAGAAACTCTACCAAATAAGCATTACTCCCATTCCCTAAATCTACCCTGGCCATTTAACCTTTATTCTAATTTCTGACTCTTTTAATTTGTTTATTCCAATTATTTCATGTCAGTGAGTTCATACAATATTTGTTCTTTTGTGCCTGGCTTATTTAACTCAACCTGATGGCTTTTTTCAAAGTTCATCCCTGCTGTCGCATGTATCAGAACTTCATGCTGAATGATATTCCATCCTACGTATATGCTGAATTTTGTTGATGAACACTTTTGTTGCATTCACCCTCTGGCTATTGTGAATAATGCCTCTAACAACAACGATGTGCAAGTATCTGTTCAAGTCCCTGCTTTCAACTCTTTTGAATACATACCTGGAAGTGGGATTGCTGGTTAATATGGTAAGTCTATGTTAACTTTCTGAGGACCACTAAACTGTTTTCCACAATGGCTGCATCATTTTACATTCCCACCAACAAAGAATGAGTGTTCCTATATCTCCATATCCTCTCCAACATGTATTTTTCTGTTTTTATTTTTTAAATGCTAACCATTTTAGTGGGTGTGAAATGGTATTTCCTTGTGATTTTGATTTGCATTTTCCTTATGGCTAATGATGTTGACATATTTTCTTGTGTTTCATGTCCATTTGTATATATTCTTTGGAGAAATGTCTATTCAAGTGCCAGTTTTTAAATCGAGTTGTTTGTCTTTTTGTTGTTGAGTTGTGGGGATTCTTTATATAATATGGACATTAAACCCTTGTTGGATATGTGGTTCTCAAAATTTTTCTCCTATTCTCTAGGTTGTCTTTTTACTTTCGTGATGACGTCCTTTGATGTACAAAGGTTTTTTTAAACTTTGTTGAAGTCCCATTTATCTACTTTTTCTTTTGCTGCTCATACTTTTGGTGTAAAGTCTAAGAAACCATTGCCTAACACAAGGTCTTGAAGATGCTTTCAAATATTTTACTAGTAGTTTTATAGTTTTGGTTTTGATATTTAGGTTTGATCCGGTTTGAGTAAATATTTGTATATGGTGTGAAGCAGAGGTCTGCCTTCATTATTTTGTATATGGAGTCCCAGGTTTCCCAGCACCATTTGTTGAATGTACTATTTTTTTGTCCATTGAGTGCCCTTGGTATCCTTGTCAAAAATCAACTGGCCATAGAGGTGAGGATTTATTTCTGAGCTCTCAATCCTATTCTGTTGTTCAGTATGCCTATCCTTGTACCAGGATCATGCTGTTTTGATTACTGTAGCTTTGTAAGAAGTTTTAAAACGAGGAAGTGTGATTCCTCCAACTTAATTCTTCTTTTTCTTCTTTTTCAAGATGGTTTTAGCTATTAGGGACCTGATATAATTGTTTTTTCTGATATAATTTTTTTTTTTAAAGATTTATTTATTTACTTCATCCATTTTTAACACCCCCCTTCCCCATTTGCTGTTTTGTGTCCATTCGCTGGGCAATTCTCTGTGTCTATTTCTTGCCATCTCTTTTCCTCCTTCTCCAGTCTTTACCAGGATTCGATCCTGGAGACCTCCGATGTAGGAGAGAGGTGTCCTGCCATCTGCACCACCTCGGTTCCTGGCTTTTGGAGCTTTCAGAGCATCTCGTCTTGTCTCTCTCGTTACGTCATCATCTTGCTGCATGGCTCCCGGGGCCTGGCGGCTCACCGGCACACATATATATTTTTCATTTTACCGGGAGGTCCCAGGGATCGAACCCAGGTCCCTTCATATGGCAAATGGACACCCAACCATTTGAGCCACATCCGCCCCCTCTGATATAATTTTGACAACAGTTTTTTACAATTTTGCAAAGAAGGCTATTGGAATTTTTTGGGATTGTGTGGACTCTGTAAATTACTTTAGGTAGAATTAATATCTTAACAATATTTAGTTCTCCGTTACATGAACATGGAATGTCCTTGCATTTTTTTTAGATCTTCTTTGATTTCTCTAAGCAATATATTGTAGTTTTTCATTTACAAGGCCTTTACATTCTTGGATAAATCCTGATACTTTATTCTTTTAGATGCTATTATAAATGAAATTTTATCTTAATTTCCTTTTCAAGTTGTTCAATGCTGGTTCATAGAAACCTAACTGGCTTTTGTGTGTTTCTATTTTACCTTGCAACTTTGCTGAATTCTTTTATTAGCTCTAGTAGCTTCTTTCTGGATTCTTTGAAATTTTCTACACATAGGTGTGTGATCTTTTAAAAACAAGAAACAAAGTAAAAAACATTAAATAATATGTCCTATGGTTAGGGAGAGTGGAAGCCAGCAGTACATACCACTACTCTTAGGAATGATGGAAGACATAAGTAGGCAGTTCTCAGCTCAGTTATCATATCTTGGCTTTCTGGTGAGCCCAGGGTCTCTCCCTCTCAGGAGGTATCTGAAGAAAGGTTGGAGGGTTACTTGGCAAAGAAAGCTGGGAAGTCTTTATGAAGGTAGGAGTTATATGATCTCTGAGAAGCTATACAGAAGACTCCTATCTCAAGCATTCCCTTTGGTGGGATTCTTTATCTCATATGGTCACTCAAAACTTCATTCTTGAAGGGTCTTAGTGGTTCTACCTTTATTGGGTTACAGTAGTCTTCTGTTGACCTTCACTAATAAACATGAAAATACAAAGAGGTAAGTCAGTGAATCCCACTTTCCCTTTGTATCAAGGATCAATCACCTAACTAGTATTGTAAACCACTTACCTGCCTGTTGACTCCTTTCCAAGGTGCTAAGACCACCAGACGAGCAGAGCCCAAGATTGTGGAGACACAAGCAAAAACTGTGATTGTGGGTTATTAGGTATAATAATGGGAACGGGCATTCCTGCTGATATGCCTTTATTTCTGGAATTATGTAATGTAGATATGGGAGAAACAAAGCCGTATACTGTATTAATTGATACTTTAAAGCATTTACTGCATTCTGTAGGACAGCATCCTGACCTCAGAGGTTGTTATTTTGAGTCCTCAGTAGGCCAGCTGCTTTTGGGTGATGTGGTATGTAAACCCATTTTGGCCAAAAACAAAGTACCAACACAGGAAACAGAAGTTCTTCTAATATCCACAAAGAGTGGTTCTGGCAGAAGTATGGTAGCAAGTGAGAGGGGCAGATTGATATCAATACATGCTCCCTGAAACGAATCAGCAAGATCTTGCCATTCTCTTTGGTCCATCCATTCCATGAGCTGGCATGGCAGTTCTCACCCTGGCTGTGCTGGGACCTGACTCTTCTTGTTGGTATTGAGGAAATCAGAGGTGGTGGGGAATGAATTTTGGTGACACAGGCAATTCCTTCCCTGTACTCAATGAGGTTGTCACAATATTTTATGCAAGGGAAAGGTTGTTTCCTCAGACAGGAGGAGGGAGAGTACTTCACCAACTAAGAAGATTTGAAGGAAGTAGCATGGTTCAGGTACTTACCCGATGTTCTTATGAGCAGATTTCATCTCACCGAAGAAAGATGTTTTGAGTACTTATTAGAGAATGGCTGCCAGAGGAGCCCAGAGGCTTTCTTTCCAGGGAAGTCTGAGCAGAAGTTCCTCTCCTCTCCCAGTGATGCCAGGAAGTTGTCACAGGGTGGTCAGACTCTTGCCGACCAGGTGGTCAGGAGGCCTGGGCTCCAGTTGGACTCTTCCTAATTCTGTGGTACCTTTAGCCAGTCACTATCTCTTCTTGGGATTTGGTGTCCTTATCTCTCAAAGGAGGATGTGGGCTTACAACAGTGGCCTTCAAAGTTGTTTTAAATCACAGAACAATTTCCTCAAGTAAATGTAATACCTAAACTGGATATTTACGTGGTTAAGCAACTTCCAAAAATATTATTTCTTTGTTTTGCTTTCTGCATTTTCCTTTCCTGTCTTCTCTAATTAAGGAACCAGGTCCTTACTATGTCTTAGATGCAGACATTTTTTCCAGCACCAAATCAGAAACTGTGTGACAACCACTGCTCTTCTATTGTCAAAGTGTCCAAGACCAGTAAGAGATTGTGTTGCAGCATGTTTTGTGGAAAATAAGCTGTGAAAGGGGATTCCTTTTGAGGGCTACATGCTCCCAGAGGGAGATATGTTCTCCATGTCATAAAATTGTATAGTGTTGTGTGTACTGGAGTAAGGGGTACATTAAGCCAGAACTGGAATGTAAGCTCAGCTCCCAGGCAGTGCCCTATAGTAGTAACCTTGGAGGCATGGCTGCTGGGTGTGTCCAGGAGACCCATATTCAGCAAAAAGTCACATTACTCCATGTGTGGCCCCCAAGCCAAGAACATCCCAACATTGAGAAGTCAAGGCTGTATTGGGAACTTTGGATGTAACAGGAATCCTAAAGGCCTAAAGATCAGAAGTGTTTCTACATTTCTCCAGACCACATGAGCCTCCCTGATTCTTGTTTTATTCTGCATATACATGAGCATGCAGTAATGCCTAGGATTATGTTTCTGGCCAGTCCAATTGGACATGTGTTTACTGTCAGATTCTATTTGCTTTCAGGCAAATAAAAAGGGTTTTCCTACAATTTGAATCTGTGCAATAACATTCATGCCTGCTACTTTTATTTTTAAAGTTTTATATGTTCCCTTCCCTTTTCTTCTTACCCTACCCCCTTGTAAACTCTAATATGCTATCTCTACAAATTTGCTATTCTAGTCATCATTTATATGAGATATCATGCAATTTTTGTGCATTATGTGCCTTGCTTATTTCCACTGAGCACAGTGTTTTCAAGGTTCTTCCATGTTGCATCATTTCCCATAACTTCATTCTTTCTATGACCAAACAATAATCCACTGGGTGTGTTTACCACATTTTGTTTATCCATTCATTTGTTGATGGACATTTGTGTTGTTTCCACCTTTTGGCTACTGTGAATAATGCTGCTATAAACATTGGTGTACAAGAATCTGTTTTAGAGCCTGTATTCAGTTTCTTTGGGTATATATGTAAAAGTGGAATTGCCAGGTCATATTGTAATTCTCAATTTAACTTTTTGAGGAATTTTCATATTGCTTTCCATAGTGGTTGCACCATTTTACATTACCACCAACAATGCACTAGGGTTCCAATTTTTACACATCTTCTTCAACATTATTTTCCATTAAAAACAATAATAATAGCCATCTCTGTGGCTGTGAAGTGGTATTTCACTGTGGTTTTGATTTGCATTTCCCTAATGTATGACTGCTATTTTTAAAACAAATAAATATGACTGTCTTAGATATGACACCAATGCATTAGCAACAAAAGAAAAAAAAAAGCTAAATGGGACATCCTCAAAATTAAAAACTTTTGTACATGAAAGGACATTATCAAGAAAGTGAAAAGACAACAAACAAGATAAGAGAAAATATTTGGAAATTATGTATCTGATAAGAGTTTAATATAATATCCAGAATATGTAAAGAACTCCTACACTCAATGACAAAAAAGACAAACAACCCAATTAAAAAATAGGCTAAGGACTTGAATAGACATTTTTTCCAAATGGCCAATAAGTACATGAAAAGATGCTCAATATCATGAGCCATTAGGGAAATGCAAATCAAAACCACAATTAGATACTACTTCACACTCATAAGGATGACTATTAACAACAGGAACAAAAGGAAAATAACAACTGTTGGCAAGGGATGCAGAGAAATAGTAACACTTGTACAGTGCTCATGGGAATGTAAAATGGTACAGCCACAATGGAAGACAGTTTCATGGTTCCTCAGAAATTTAAACATAGAATTACCACATGACCTGGCAATTCCACTCTTAGGTATATACACAGAAGAGTTGAAAGCAGGGACTTGAACAGATATTTGTACACCAATGTTAATAGCAGCATTACTCATTATAAACCAAAGGTGGAAGCAAATTGTCCTCCAACAGATGAATGGATAAACAAAATGTGCTATATACAGGCAGTGGAATATTATTGACTAAAAAAAGGAATGACATTCTGATACATGTTGCACACGGATGAAGCTTGAAGACAAACTGTTGAGTGAAATAAGCCAGACACAAAAGACCAAATATTGTATTATTTCAATTATATGAAATATCTATAATAGGCAAATTCATAGAGACTGAAAGTAGATTATAAGTTACCAGGGGCTGGGTGTGCAGGTGGAAATGGGAAAGTATTGCTTAATGGGTACAGCGTTTCTGTTTGGTTTGATGGAAAAGATTTGGTAAAGGATGGTGGTGATGAAAGCACAATATTGTGAATGTAATTAATATCAGTGAATTGTACACATGAAAGTGGTTAAAAGGGGAAATTTTGCATTGTATATATGTTACCAAATTGAAACTTTAAAAATAGGCTGCCCTGGTTGCCTTCTTTCTCCCCACCTGCTGCCCTCTCCCCTAGGTGAAGAGGTTGTCCTAGTGAACACAGCTTGAAAACTTCTCATCTACAAACTCAAGTCATTTCCAAATACCATCTACTGCTATTCTAGGGTCACATTTGATAATATTCATACAAACCTTAACCCGCAATAAAAATAAAACACATTTCATTCTCGAGGATTTCCCTGTAGGTCTGTTTCATGTGGACTTATCCAGAGAAGGGCAAGGGAGTTAGACAGTTCGGATGAAAGTCATCAGTGCTGTCATTTTCATTAGGGTACAGACGATAGAACCTGTTATGTTCACTGTAGGTCCCCAATGCCTGGCACCGAGTGGGTGCTCAGTGAGCATTTGGTTGTTGATTAATAGGAAAAATTGTGCTTTCCAGTCCCATTGCAGAGAGGAGCTCTTTCTAACGCAAAAGGCGGATACAGCCCAGGTGGTCAGCAGGGTGTCTTAGCCTGGAGGCCAGCAGTGACCAAGAGGGTCAGGCCATACAGGGCTCAGGCTGCTGAGTGACTGGATGGCCAGTGGCTCCTGAGCTCATGGGGACACTCGGTTTGATGTGGGGATTGAGGTGGCCCTGCCCGGGTGAAAGACGGGGCCAAAGGTTCTGGAGAACGGCCCTGCCAGCCCGTCCTCCCCGGCCCTGCTTGGTGCCAGCACAGGCCTGGCCCCTCTGAGGCCCCTCTTGCCTGGGCTTGGGCTGGGCTGGCAGCCCTGGTGAGGCCCCACTGGCATCACACGGGCTCTGGATCCTGGTGGAAGGTTCAGTCAGATCAGTGTGGTCTGGAGGGAAAGGAGTTGGTGGAGGCTGCGAACTCTTAGTGGTAAGCAGGAGAGGAAAGGGCAGCCAGGAGGTTGGAGGCTGTGCTGGACTCTGAACTCAGAGCGTGGCAGGGCAGGGCAGAAAACTAAGCTGAGGTGAGAATGAATAGCAGCTCAAGAACGCCCCACGCCCAAGCTGTTAGCTTTCCTGGCTGGCGGAGAGAAATGCCCTGCTCAGGAAGGCGCCCTCCTCCCCACTGGGGTGGGCACATGTACTTGATGGGCCCCAGGCATCCAGGACCCATCGTGTTATCCCCTCCCTCTGCCATATACCCCTGGAGAAGGAGGTGAGAAGCTCACCTTGAGCCCCAGGACCAGAGAGGTTTGTGTTCTCTCCTGAGGGCTCTCAGCTTCAGACCTGGCAGAGGGGCAGGCCCCGGAGTGGGTAAGAAGGAGCTGGGCACCAACTTTGACATCTGGGGAAGGTGATGGGAGGAAGAGGGAGATGAGGAAGCAGAAAACAGAGCAGAATGGTGTCACTGGCCTGCCTCGCACAGCGTGAACATGAATCAGTGAATACACGAGAGACCAGCTCTTCCCTCTCGGTAAGAGACATTTATTCAGGTGCTGGCCCCTCCCTCCGTGTAATTCTGGACTTTGCTCCGGAGAAGACAGGGGCTCAGTGTGATTGCTGCTGTGAGAGATTCTTCATTGTTTCCTTTATCCAGGGCAGGAAATGGGAGACTCTGGTGAAGACCCGTGGAGGTGTCCCATTGTTAAGCCCAAAGGAGACAATGCCCTGGGCCACGTTGTTACAGACAAGGGGGCCCCCGGAATCCCCCTGGAGACAGAGAGGGGAAGGAATGAGCCACTTGTCCTCTTGGTTCTGCTCCCCACGCCCATCCCAGAGAGCCCCCTGCTCTGGGAGAAGGCTTCCTGGCATGGTCTCCAGGTGTGAGACCTGAGGTCAGGGCACACCTCAGCTACAAGCTCTGTCCCTGGGCATGGGTGGGCCCCCTCCCCTCCCACAGGTTTGAGCATCCTTTCCCTGAAAAGGTGCTGTGGGAACCTGGGTTCCAGGTACTGCTTAGAAACACAGAAGCAGGCAAGTGGGGCTGAAACCCAGCTTGGAGGACGAGTCCACTCACCAAGGCAGGTGCCTGCTCTGAGGGGGTGCCTGCTTTTAATTACTCCACACTGAGGGGCCACCGTGTCTAACACTTGTGCCCTGGGGTGGGGTTAGATGTTGCAAATTCATCCCCTGGAGGGGCATCTTGTTTTAGGTTCACCACAGGCCCCTGGTGTGCTGGCAGAAGCCCTAGTTACTCTGCCGCTTTGGCAGCTCCCATCTTCTCTTCCCCAGGAAAACGTCCACAGCTTCATGGGTGATGGAGTCTCAGCTGCCCCTGTCTCCAGGTCCCAGATCTCCCCCAACCGTCCTCTCCCTAGAGCCAAGAGATCCAGATGCTAAAACTCACCCGAAAGGAAGCCATGTTTTTCTTCGGGTCCCCCACGCAAATCTGAGTGTCCTTGTTGTAATGACAGAAGACCGACTGGCACTCCTGATCCTCTTGCACAGTCAGCTGCACCTCGTGCAGTTTGGTTGTTGAAATACCCTCTGCGACCCTTCCCCAGCCGGCCACACTGCACACCTGCCCTGGCCGCACCCGGGACCTGTTCCTGGGCAGCCTGAGGGGGCGCACAGCTGCAGTCTGTTTGGCCTTTCTCTCCAGCTGTGGGGGGGAGGCAAGAAAGTTCAGGGCAGCCAGTAGCCTTCTGGGCCTAGCGACCCCAAACAGGCTGTCCTATCTTTCCTCTGATACTCTGAGGCACTGGAACTAGTCAGGCAGCCAGGATGGAAAAGAGGGAAGGGGCAGGGTTCCCGGTGGGTGGAGAAATTCTCTGGATGCAGGAGAGCAAGAGCCAGCAGCAAGGTGTGCCTTACCTGCAGTAACATGATGTCATTGGAGATTGTGTTCCTATCATAGTCTGGGTGGCGGATGGCTCTTCTCACAGGGATGCACTGCCAGGCTTTTTCCTTCACTTCAATGTTGTGGACCCCCAGGGTGACATTTATTGGGCTGCACAGAGAAGAGAGTGGAGAATTTGCGTGACAGGAGATACAGCCCAGGAACCCTGAAGGATGCAGGACAGCCTGGAGCAGGGCACGCCTGCAGCTGAGAGGCTATTGAGGGCCAGGACAGCCCTGGGGCTGCGCTGTCTGTGCCCTCTGCTTTTGGACAGCCCAGGTGGGATTCTGGAGCCAATGGCCACTGTCCTCGTGGTTTTCGGAGACCCGTTACCCCCAGGACAGTGTTAGTTTGCACTTAGACCCAAAGACGTATCAACAGCTCCAAATATGCTAGGGCTGATAGTCTAGTCTTTCTTTCTTCAGCAAAACCTTTGGCACTGACCTTCCCCTCTCCCCACAAAATTAGATGTCCTCTTTCTCACTCTCCAAGTGGGTCTTTTGGCCCTGCATTGCTAAGAGCCCAGGAGGGGGCCCCTGGAGCATTACCAGGAGGAAGTGGCCTGTTGGCTGCTCCTCACCTCCCCCAACAGTGAGCAGCCGTCAGCACGAAGTTCTTTCGGATCAGGAAACCACCACATGTGTTCCACTTTCCCTTATCCCGGAACTGAAGAAAAGCCATGTAGGGGCGGGAGTGGGGCTTGGCCTCATGTCCCCCGATGATCTTCCCTGAAGGAAAAGTCTGTTCTGCTTATGGGCACCCACTGATTCCACCAGGCAGGCATCTGTGTGGTGGCTCCAGAAGGGCTGGTCGTTTGGGAGCCTGGTATGGCCTGCTGCGGGGAGGCTGCCAGGGTCTCAGCGTCTTCCTCTGAGAAGTAACAGCTGCAGTTCTTATCTGTGAATCTTTCTTCTACACATAGTTGGAGGCAAGTGTTCCTGTCTTAGGGACGGAAGCCCCAGAGGCTCCTGGAAATTCCTTTTTGACTTTAGAAGTGAGATTTTAAGTGAAGTTCACTTGGACTGAAGGGAGTTTCTAAGACCCCTCTGAGTCCTATGATGTCGAGGATAGTGCTGCTTTCTAATGGCCAGGATAGAAGTTTAGGGATCTAGATAGTGTAGTGTCCTATTTCCTAGAGTCCATCACACAGTGGGTGCCCAGAAAATGTTCATTGGCTGCATGAAGGAATGGCTCCCAAATAGCCTCTGGATGAGGGTTGTGGGGCTAATGCTGGTGGGACTCTGGAAAGCAGAGAAGTTGGGGTCTGCCAAAGACAGTGGCCCATCCTGACAAGAGGCAGCTGCCAAGTCTGGAAGAGAGCAGCATTGGAGGAGTGGACTGAGGGGCCATAGGACCGAGCAGAAGTCAAAACAACACCATGGGAACCATGATCCCTCCAATTATGGGGTCAGCTGAGCTCTGGGATTCTCTCCTAAGCAGAGGGGGGAAGGGTGCACCTGTCTGGTCCCAAACACAGAAGCCAGGCCCATGCTTCCTTTTCAGGGGATTACAATTTTTTAAAAAAAATTTGAAATAAATTCAAATTTACCAGACTCTTGCAAAAATAACACAAAGCCAATAGAGAGAAGTCCAATATACTCCCACCAAAATATTCATATTTGCCAACTTTTAGCATTTTGCTACATTTGTTTTATCATCTATCTATCTATCTATCTATCTATCTATCTATCTATCTATCTATC